>JAVJAQ010005889.1:0-350000 GCA_032362365.1 Zygogramma bicolorata
CTTACAAAAATATATCTCTACCACTTTGGTTAACTGAAATTACCAAAGGGCGATAGACTGGGCTGATACCCATCTGAGTTTTAGCCTTTGGTGCTGAAGCTGAAGTTGGCAGTTTTTTTTAAACGAAATATGGTGGATATACCTTTATGATTTTTTTGTAATTATTAAGCTTAATTTTCAAAATATTCGTGCCCTCTAGAAAATTTTCGATGAAAATTTAAGATCTTCTGATATTATTATAGGTAAAAACATAAAAAATATCACTGATATTGGGTTTACAAAACCGCGACACATGTTCCGCTACACAATAGCTTGCTCAATCAGAATAAAAATAAAATTGAAAAAAATATATATTATCCTGCGTTTAGAAGCTATAGTACAGCGAAACAAGTGGCGCGGTTTTGTAAACCCATTGTCAGTGAGAATAGTCCAGGAATCTGCAGTATTTTTGTAGTTCTTCATGGGATTTCTACAATAATTGGTCAGAAGTGTGAATTCAATCGATTTAAAATGAATTGATTCAATTTTCGGTGAATTCAGTTCATTGACTTCAACTCAATTTGAAAAATGTGAATCGTGTTGCATTTTTTTCATTGAGTTGTGACTTCCGAATTGTTTTCGTGAATTCAATTCAGGAGAATGAAGTGAAGACACAATTATATTCCTAATTCAAAAGCTATTTTTTCACAGATATCCCTAAGCTCCAGTCAGCGTATATTTAGGAATTTCAGGATCGTATTTGTTTATTTGATCCGTTAGTTAGAACTTGTTGACGAGAAGTTATGAATGATTTTGTTATACAGTTTTGAAGAACGCGGTTTCTCTAGATATGTCAGAGTAGAAATTTTGTAGTAATAGAATAGAAGTGAAAATTTTCAACAGAGCTCAAACCACTCGAACGTCGAATTGAACTTATTTGACGTAATTAGAGCTCTGTTAACAACTTTCTTTTGTCTACGTTGGATTTTTACTACCTATGTGTGATAAATAATGGCGTATCAAAACTACAACTGAAATTGTTCGTTCTGTTAACCAGCCGACGAACGTCAACCCTCAGAAGTCGAAACTTGTGCGAGCAATGGATCAACGAGGCCTTACCTTTTAACGTGCGATTACCCAGCACGGTGGCCCGGCGAGGATTCGAACCCCGGACTTCCGCTTGATAGGCAGATATGCTAACCACTACACTACCGAGAGCACTACAAGTTTTGTTGTCAAAGAATCATTGTGTGATTTTTTTCTATCAATGCAAATGACAAATTTATTTTTTCTTCCCTTCTGGAAATCGAAACTTTTCCTAGAGATCAATTACCCTAACACCATATTGATATTTTTGCACTCGACACGCGTTTCGCCAACAAGGTTAGCATCTTCAGGAGAAGAAAATGTATACCCAGTATCAATTTGGGTAACTGATCTCTAGAAAACCCAAACTTTTACACCAAAGGTTTCAATCTCATCGTTTATCTTCTGGAAATGAAAAGATAAAAGGCTTCAAGTTCCTCTAAGATCATTTATTAGGCTAAATAGGTATTTCTGACACGATTTCCGATGACCATCGGAATACTAGTCAAGATGAGTGAGCCTCTGAAGAAGCTAGCCACTCACAATAGCGAAACGTCAGGAAGAAATTACAAAGAACGACGGCCTTCAAACCCGAAGAAAAGTAGTTATACTCAATCAGCTCATCTAAAAACACTTCGATTTCAAATACGAATACAAAAATCACAGACTGAACAGTGAAAAAGTATGAAAGACATCTGACTATAAAAGAGCATCTCATAGAATTTACATTCCGATTTTCTCCCTTTCAAATGGCGATTGACTCCCACATTTCAAGGTTGACGAGTTCGCGAATAACCATGGTGATGGTGTGGTATGGCGTAGGATATTGGTAACAAGCCTACCTACTTGCTGAAGAATTTCGATCGCTGTCGGTGGCGTCTTGACAAATTATTCAGTTTGGATATCTTTCAGTTCTATTTTATTTCATTTTATGGCATAAGAGGAGTAGCACATACTTGGTTCCAGTCCAACTTGGCGGGTCGCGAAATATCAGTCGGGCTTTGTGAAATAAAAAGAAGCACAAGATCAAATACTTTATCTCAGAAACAAAAAGTCAGATGTGGGGTTTCCCAAAGATCAGTGCTTGGTCCAACACCTTTCCTAATATACATCAATGATTTGATCTTCAATTTCCCACAAACCTCTTTTTCATCATTTGCAGATGACACCAGTATATTGGTTGAAGACAAGAACTCCGAAAATTTATTTTCCAAAAGTCAAAGCTTTATGAATGAAATCATCCATTGGTTACTGCGAATAAACTCCTTTTGAATAGCTCAAAAACTTTCAACATTTCATTTCAACATCCACGAAACCCTAAACCAAGTAGAGCCTTGATGACCTCATCTGGAGGTATCAAACCTGTGGAAAGTATAACATTTCTAGGCATAAACATCGACAAAAATCTCAATTTTTGCGATCATATCGATTACCTGAATAAAAGACTGAGTAAATCAATATTTGCAGTGAGAACGGTCAGGAGGCAAGTGGGAATAGACGCTGCACTAAACGTCTATTAGGCCTATTTTCACAGTCTTCTATCATATGGTATTGAATTCTGGGAATCGTGCAGAACAGTTCACAGTACTCTTATTCTTCAGAAGAAGGCAATCAGAGCAATTTGTAATTTAGGGTCGAGAGAATCATGTAGATTTCACTTTCAACGATTGAAAACTTTCACAGTAATAAATCTATACATATACGGATTATTAGTGCTGATCTTCCAAAATCGCAGTACAATAAACAGGCCCTCCTATTTTCATAATAACAATACCAGACAGAAAAATATGTTAATGTTGCCCAATATCAGATACGAGCCTAATCGAAAAGGGCCTCAATACACAGGAATAAGAAGTTTCAATCATATACCCAGGACGATACAGGATATTGATAATTTAAAATTATTCAAGAAAAAAATACGCGAACTTCTCAGTTCACATTCCTTTTACTGTTTAGATGAATTTTTTCAATGCCGTTTCTGATGGAATTCTAACAATGGTAATGTTGATTTATAGTTTATAATTTAGTTTTGTCGTATTTTGTCTAAGCTTTCCCCACACCCTAGTAGGTTTTTTCCATTTGTTAAAATTATTATATCATGAATTATAGTTGAGTGTTTGTGAATTTCAATGTATATGCTCGCTAATTCACGTTTAATGATTATGTCCTTTAATTTTTTATAATGGATATTGGGAAATAAATTATCTATAAATTATCTTTTCAGAGACACTGTATGAAGTCGATTATTTGGTTCGTTCAGTATCCTGAATAATGCTCGTATATTAATAAATATTATTACATTTTTTTTATATGCAGATTCACACGAAAGGGAAGCCCTGTAATGTTCAAAGAACACCGCGTGAATTACGGGAAAGGAGATACGAACTAACATTCACTTTATATTTCTGAAGTTTGTAAGCCTCAGGAAATACCTCTTTCGGTAAGGAGCTCCAAAGCTCAGCTGTTCTATTGAAAAAAGGTCCCTCTGCAAGAGAGGTTCGACAGGTCTCCAAATTCACAACAAAGGAGTGGGAATTCTGTACTCAAGTCATCCGTGACGATTCAGAAAAGCACCGACCGTGAAAATATATGTAGAAGAGAGACAAGTCTTCGACACTTCTACGATGTTCCACTGAAGTGAGCGAGTCTGTGAGCGAAGAATCTCTGTATAAAATCGAGAAGCTTCAATAAATATTTTGGTGCCGAACTCATGAGAACACATGAGAACTGTATTCCAAGACAGGTCGTATCTGAGTCTTGTAGATCATCAGAAGCTGACGAGAAGTGAAGCATTTCTTCGCACGAAATAGGAATCCAAGTTTCTGGGAAGCACCTTTAGCTATCGATCTCACATGGTTTTCCCATGAGAGATTATCACTGATCGTAATTCCTAGCATCGAGATACTTGACTTTGTAGGAATAGTTACTTCTGACATCTAGATGATGATAGAGCGGCTTTTCTTGAGAAGAGACATGCCTGGATTTTCGTAGCATTAAATTCCACCAAGTTCATGTCATCCCATTCTATAATTTTCACCAAGTCGTCGTTATTTTATTGACATGAAGGTTTCTTTGAATTTTTGTTTCTCGAGTTGGTATGGGGATTCTAAAAGACAAACTGGTATGAAGAGTACTGTCGTCCGAAAAAGCTACATGAACGCTTTTTTATGCAAGATATGGCACAGATCGTTGATTTTTTATGTACATTCCTCAAAAATGGCACTTATTTATCAAAAATACCATAAAATAGGGAATTTTCAAATAATTTGGCTTTTTTAATTACACCATTCGAATAGTAGTCGTCTATGATGACTATTCGAATCATCTTGTTGTCGAAACCTCTCAACACGCAATCATTAATCTCCTAACCATCCGCGATTCCCATTGGCCAGCGCCAAACTGTACGTCGGAATGGCCAGATGTGTAGAAAGAGGGCAAAGCAGTAGATAATTACATTAATTAGCGATGCGGGTCTAAATATAAAACACAACATAAATCTCTCATCTCTCCAGCATCCGAACTTGTGGGCGTCATTTAGTAGAACTGAGGCGGAGCAGTAAAACGTTGGGTGTATCCTTCGTGAATGATGCGAGGCAAGATGTGAAAATCCAAAAGGATGAGCGTAGAATGTGGCCGATCAACGGGCGAGATTAGATTTAAATCCCTGAACACCAGTAGCGGTGGCGTGGAGCAAAATTAAAAATTTGAAAGAATGGAATTGAATATTTGCATAACGAAACTTATAAAAGATTCACAGTTACATGCGTTTCGCTAACCATATCAGCATCTTCACTGATCATCTGATCAGTATCAATTTCTTCTACTGGTGTGAGTGATATCAGTTTGGTTAATTAATCTGTTTGAAAGTCCATTTCCACACCAAAAGTTTCGATATCACCTATATTTATATGTACAGCTTATCCAATCCATCTTGGCACAGATCTAATAACGTATATGTCCAGCAACCGCTGTGAAGTATACTGAGATGAAGAAACACCTATTATATTTGTTCACTGTGTTGAAATTTATTCCTAGAAGGTGTTTATTCTTTCGTCATGGTCTACACTACCGGTGTGCAACTGGAAAAGTATCTGAGTTTGTACCAAGATGGATTGGATGAGCAGTATATAGTTCCTAAACAAATGAAACAGTATTGGAGAATCGGCCATTCTGAATTGATAATATATCAAGTTTTCGTTTTTATGGGCATCCAAGATTATAACAGAATCATAGTACATTATGCAACGATCATGTAGTGATGGTTATTAATAGACAAGCTTCCTAAGCTAAGTTTTGAAATTACTTTTCGAAAGAAATACTCTGACGATATCATTTCTGCAATACCATATGACAAATCTCATGAAATTCTTGATGTTGTCAATAGATATAATCAAAACTACAATTCACTATCGGAATGGAGAAAAATAACGCCCTACCTTCTTTTGAAATAATTATTATCCTATAAAATCATTATAGGCATGAAAAATGATATTTACGTGAAGGTATGACATTTGCCAAACAAAAATTTTACAAAGATATGTATTCACTGTTTTTCATCAATTCGTTTAATCCATTGTTTCTTATTTTTTTTACAGTATGATGTGTAATGTTATTCAAAAAGTATGTCCATTACGAAGAGTGTATTTGTAATTAATTAACACGCTTTTATTAGCTTGGGTTGTAACTATGTATGTAACGGAATCTTTGAGCATAATTTTCACCAATTTCCAGAAGTCTGATTAATTTGAAACTTTGCATACGTATCAAGGACCGATGACAATGCAATAATTTGATCATAGTTTTCCATTATCCTTATAAGGACCACCAGGATTAATAAATTCTTTTATAGATCCTCTGTAGTGTGATGTGGTCTCGGTAGTGTAGCGGTTAGCATATCTGCCTGTCAAGCGGAAGGCCGGGGTTCGAATCCTCGCCGGGCCACCGTGCTGGGTAATCGCACGTTAAAAGGTAAGGCCTCGTTGATCCATTGCTCGCACAAGTTTCGACTTCTGAGGTTTGAAGTTCGTCAGCTGGTTAACGTAACGAACAATTTTAGAACAATATTTTTTTTTTAGTGGAGTATAAAGATAGAGCTAGCGCGCGTTCTGCGCATGCCTGCAGTTTCAGACTTACTCTTTCGTTCTTTCGTTCGGGCACTCGGCACAGTACAACGGAGGCAGAAACGTTTTCAGGGTAGTTGCGTTCTCACAATGTTCATTCCTTATCTTACATGTGTAGGTGTACATGAGTCTGATACATGCAAATTACTGTATGTGATATTAATGTAACATATAATATAGTTCCCAGCGAAATACAGCCACGGAACTGCTGAAAGACGAATGTTGCCAATAATCCTGAGTTGGGCAAGATGCAAGGTTGTACAGTTGATCATGCAGTAATTTCTCTAGGCTCGCGATTGTTTGCTGCTGGACAAGCCTATGTAGCACTTAGTCGTGTAAGATCTTTAGACGGTATTCGGATTGAAGAACTTGATTGCTCTAAGTTAACAGGAAGTACCCCATGCAATAGTGAAGCTTTAATTGAAATGATGAGATTGCGGAATGATTCGTAAGAAATATCACATTTCCACTAGAAACTAATTGATGAATTGTACCAAAAAATGAAAAATAAATAATAGTTTAAAAAACTAAAAAAACACGCTTTTATAGCTAACCGAACTAAAAAATAGAAAATAATTTTTAATTAGAAAGAGTTTATATTACGGTAGTAGAAGGCTAAACAATCATTCATAGTCAATCAGCTCAAAATAAAATTATAATAGAATTTAAGTAATTAACAGGATAAAGTAATTCAGAGTAAAAAGCGTGGGGTGCATTTTATTACATTTCATATATATATATATATATATATATATATATATATATATATATATATATATATATATATATATAATATATCAAGCACCCCAAAATTTTACTCTGAATTAGTTTATTCTGTTAATTACTTAAATTTTATTATAATTTTATTTTGAGCTGATTGACTATGAATGATTGTTTAGCCTTCTACTACCGTAATATACACTCTTTCTAATCAAAAATTATTTTCTATTTTTTAGTTCGGTTAGCTATAAAAGCGTGTTTTTTTAGTTTTATAAACTATTATTTATTATTTCACTTCTTTCAAAGAAGTTTTAATTTTTATTTTTTGATCCGGAGAAGAAGAAAGCCAGAAAACAACTATAGGGTGAGAAACGATAGAAACTGCTTTGTTGTGCTTCGAAATAAAAATAAACGATTCGTATGTATATCCTAGGAAAACAGGCAGAAATAAGGAATATTTATTTATCGAGTATTCACCCTACCCAACCTGTAGCAAGTACTGTTCGAATAGTGTGTATCTTAACAAGTAATCATGCTGAAAACTTCAGTTTGTTCCGGATATGTCGAGTGGCGCGGCCAATGTTGTGTTTCTTGACGGAAAGCTGTCTTATAGGTAATAATAATCATACAGCTCATTAATTCCGATTGTTCATGGCATTATTTACAATGGAATTCCCATGATGAAAGAGTGAAAGGCATATTTCAGTCCATTCCTGATTATGTGCTTGATAATATTTTCCTTTTTATTCACTTGAAAATTCCAACTTGGTCGTCGTAATGACTATACAGAGCATTTCTTCAATGTCCCCCCTTTTTATTTTTTGAACGGGTCAAGTCAAAAAATTTAAACTAGGGGCAATGAAATTCTAGCGAAAATATCTGGAAAAAAATTAATTGGAAATGGGGGGGGGGGGGTCTTGTGATATATCATTTTGAAGCTTCTGACGAATACTTTACAAGCCTAGAAATGAAGTCAATATCTTCTCCTACTACCTAATGGCGGAACATTTAATAATTACCTAAAAACAAACACATTTATATGGAAATTTCTAGAAATATTCGTTTTTCTCTACAATATGAAAATCCTAACAACCCGATAAGGTTAATAGGTTGTTTTATTCATGAAAAGGACAAAAAATATCATTACGACAAAGAACATCATTGTTCAGTTCAAATATAGTCGTTAAGATTTCGATTTTACAAGCAGAGAAGTAACACGTGAAGTAATCTCCAAAATGGTTAATTGAACATAAACAGGGGAATTATATTTGAATATGGTGAAAACTACTGTTGATCCTCTAATCACCGAACTCGTCGAAGAGAATCCTGATGAATTCGATATGGATATTA
Organism: Zygogramma bicolorata; assembly: GCA_032362365.1. Taxonomy (NCBI): domain Eukaryota; kingdom Metazoa; phylum Arthropoda; class Insecta; order Coleoptera; family Chrysomelidae; genus Zygogramma; species Zygogramma bicolorata. The sequence goes on from JAVJAQ010005889.1 coordinate 8,256, forward strand.
TTATTCCAACAAGATGGAGCACTATCTCATTACCCCAGACAAGTGAGGAACTATTTGGATAATACTTTCCTTGGTCTTTAGATTGGTTATCGAGATCCTACGGAATGGCCAGCCCGCTTGCAAGATTTGACACCTGTACACTTTTTTATGAAACTGAACCTGCTTCAATATTGAATATACGGCAGAGAATAATGAATATTCGTAGAAATATTGAAAAAGTTGCTCTTGTTTCAAGACAACCATTTCGAGCATCTTGTGAACTGAACTCAGCTCATTTCCTCAAAGTATAAGTCTATGTATTCAGGCAATTATTGAATGTTCCGCCATTTCATAATAGGAGCTTCAAAATGATATATCATAAGACCTCCCTTTTCATTTGATTTTCTTCCAGATGGCGTCCAGTCATCTTGAAATGTTTATCCAAAATACTCCAAAATATAGTATGCATCAATTTCATTATTCCAAGTTTCAATTTTTTGAGTTAACCCGTTCGTAAAATAAGAGGGAAGGAGAACATTAAAGAAATGCACTGTATATAAAATGCTGAAACTTTCATTTTTGACTCCTCTATGCTTCCTAATCATCATGAAAATTCAGAGTCTGAACTCAGTTCATTTTCGACAAAATGGTTAAGCCTTTCACTACTTTCGATCGGGTTTGAAGGCCGTCGGTTTTTGAAATTTCTTCTTGACGTTTCGATGGCGCGAGTGGCTAGCTTCTTCAGAGGCTCATACAGCTTGAGTTTGACTCTGATGACTGGGTGTTACGACTTCATAAAGCGTATTCATATGGCTTGTTCGATCATCATTTGAAATGAAATTGTGTAAATGAACTGAAAAATTTTACACAGATGCAACTGAAGCCATATTTACTGGGAAAAATGTGTTTCCCCTGTAAACTTTGTATATATTTGAGATATACCCTTTTCACCTTACTTCTTGCAAATATGCAAAACTCTTCAGATGTTTACAAATATCAGTATGAGCTATATAAAATACAAATGGTATTCAATTTTTTGAAGGATCTTGATTTTATTGGTACCAAGTGAAGTTTCCTCGGTGTAGTTCAGTTAAAAATTAGATTTGTATATACGAACGTCTCTCTGTAAACATTTTCGATATTTCAAATAATAATGTTTTCTGTCTTCCATATGAAATGTTTTTCATAAAAAAAAATCGACACCCCAATATTTCGATTAAGAATAAATGTGGTTATACCAAAATTAAATGAAACAAAAAATTTTCAAAAAATAAACCGTAATTCCACAAAAAAAAAATGCTCTTGACATTTTCGGGAAGGAATTTTCGGCTATTTTTCTCCATGTCTATGTAAAAAAGTACAAAACTCACCTATATACTATAGAAAGAATAAATCAACTGATTAGCAAACAACCTCCGTTGATATGTCTGAAAATGCTAATTCTTCCATAAAAGTTTTGTATTATTTTATTTTGCGTTGATTTGAAGATGAAACAGACAATAATCACTTCCTCAAGGCTTCCTCATCTCCTCAAAATAATGTTCAAATCACTTCCAGAATACTATATAAGATATCGGTGCCATTTTGAAAGACTGCTCCTCCTACTATTCTTACACACCTGCAGATCGTTAAAGTCAAGATTATTTTACCTGCAGGCCAGTGCCCCCACTATTACTACGAGTTATTCATTCCTTTACCTGCTCAAACCACGTAAATGGAGTGTAAAGGAAGTGTAAATGAAAATCAATAATTTGTAGATAATTGGAGAATGGAAAATAAAATTGGAGAAATTGGGGATGGATCTACGAGAACAGCAAATGTAATGATCAAATTCGGTACCAATCCATTTTAGCACAAAACCATGAAATTCTCGCATTTGAACCTGTTGCTTTGGCGGCCATTCAACTATACAGGAAATTTCACAACCTGAAGGAAAAAAAATCATTCGAACACTGTAAGTTGGCGTCTTCGACTGTCTTTTATTTCTTCGAAAAGTTGTGTTGGTCGTGAAGTTTTTTGAGAATTGTGTTTTTCCATCTAAAATCATGGTTCGATGTAAGTGATTTCATTGTATTCAAGTAATTTCATTGAATATTTGTTTTTTATGGGTTTTTCTGATAAAGTTCGAAATATAGGCTAAGTCTACAGGGTGTCCCAAACTCAATGGCCTATTAGACATTTCTGGATAACGGGACATGGAATTATTTTGAAAATTTGAATTCTTGGGTGATTAGTTCTGTTCTATCGATCTAAAATATTTTCAGCGCTGCGACGTTGCCGCTTATATTGAAAAGTAGCAACAACTTTTATATTTTAAATGGGACAGCCTATATATTATTGCATTTCTCGCTTAGTTATTGCTTCCCGATTATTTTTGTATAATATTTCCCTATACCTATCCTTAGTGGTTTTCGAGAAATTCATCGATTTCCTTATTTTTTGTGCGAAACATAGCTTTAATCAAATGCTTATTACTGTGGTATTTGGATTCGAAGACAGCTGAAATTCTGAATGTAGTTTGACAATGCCCTGTGTATTAGTTGTATCTAAGGAAATTATTTCTCCATTATACAGGGTCGTTCAAAATTTGTGATTTTACCGTTACATACAAAAGTGGTGAAAAGTTCATTTTTTCAAATGGAACATCCTGTATATCATCGAATATCCTGGAAGACAATTGAAAATCCTTTCAAATGATGTGTCATGTTCCTATACCTGAATAGTCAGGTTTCCGAAATAAATACAAGTTTATATAAAAATTGTATTATTTTGACATATTCTGTATAAGGTGGCTATGAAATGTCATGGAACATGTCATTATGAAAATTCGACAATTAATGCATCAATAATGAAACGTTAGCGCTTTCAATAACGTAAATTTGATTAGGAAAGAATCAGAATGGAAATTGTTTATTCTTCATGGTCAATGTGAGCAAGAACATGCAAAATGTTCTGTTACATTTACTTCGTCTCCAGTAATCGGCATGATTTGATTTCTTGGTGCTTCAATATTCCCAAACACAGCATAATTCCGTTCAATTCTTCTGAATTTTCGTCATTCATTCATATGCGGTAAATTTGGAAAAGGTTCATTGAATTTTTTGATGCATGTTCTCGAAACAATTCTTTGGCACTCACCGTGAATATAAAACAAATTTGAAATATCTACATTTGAATATGCTTTATAATCCATTTTCAATACTTTCTTCTGACAGAAACACTATGGAAATCACTGCTTGTCAAACTTAAAGTTTGTTTGGCCATAAAAAATTATTAATTTCATCAAAACTTCATTTGAATTGTTTTCGCCTTCCATTTTGATTCTTGTCTAATCAAACATGATTTGAATTATTATTGCCTTTCATTTTGATTCTTTTCTAATCAAATTTACGTTAATGACGTTTCATTATTGATGCATTAATTGTCGAATTTTCATAATGACATGTTCCATGACATTTCATAGCCACCTAATACAAAATATGTCAAAATAATACAATTTTTATATAAACTTGAATTTATTTCGGAAACCTGACTATTTAGGTATAGGAACATGACACATCATTTGAAAGAAACTTCAATTGTCTTTCAGGATTTTCGATAATATACAGGATGTTCCATTTGAAAAAATGCACTTTTCACCACTTTTGTATGTATCGGTAAAATCACAAATTTTGAACGACCCTGTATAATGGAGAAATAATTTCCTTAGACACAACTAATACACAGGGCATTGTCAAACTACATTCAAAATTTCAGCTGTCTTCGAATCCAAATACCGCAATAATAAGCATTTGATTAAAGCTATGTTTCGCACAAGAAAAAAGGAAATCAATGAATTTCTCGAAAACCACTAAAGATAGGTATAGGGAAGTATCATACAAAAATAATCGGAAAGCAATAACTTAGCGAGAAATGCAATAATATATAGGGTGTCCTATTTAAAATATAAAAGTTGTTGCTACTTTTCAATTTAAGCGGCAACGTCGCAGCGCTGAAAATATTTTAGATCGATAGAACAGAACTAATTACCCAAGAATTCAAATTTTCAAAATAATCCTATGTCCCGTTTTCCAGAAATGTCTTATAGGCCATTGAGTTTGGGATACCCTGTATAGAAGGCAGTGTTTGGGTGAATGGCATAAGAAAATACGGGAACTTTGTAGCTATACAACTCAGATCCTATATTACCTGAACCACTCAACTACAACCTGAATGTTCAGATTCAAGCACCGACTTCTACCTTACAATCAAAAAACAAGTAATGAGAATGAACATCAAACCTCCTTAACGTTTTGAAGATAATGTTTTCTTGAAAGAGAAAGATGTTCTGTAAAGACCAATAGTTTATATTCGATTACGGTAAGTTTGGTTATCCAAAATCATATTCCTCAAATGGTATTGGAGGAATTAGGATGAATTTTATCAAAGAAAAAACGTTGTTTCTCTGTCAACGTTTCGAATTTCAATGAATTCATCAACAGGGCTCTGTAACAATGAGGTTTGTGTTAATGGTTGAGTATGAATGAAATAAGAGGAATGTAGAAACATTTTCAGTGGATTAAGATGTTTATCCAATATAAAAAACTTTCAAAAGACTCACCAAAAATCAGTTTTGATGCACACATTCGGCACCAACAATTCCACATTGAGCACTAGACAAACGAATACTGAAATTCATAGAATGGCTGTCAAACCATGTGGTTTTTCTAAATGCTGATATTTCGACGATCACGTTTTTTTCCATATCGGTCTTTTTCAAGTTTTCCCCAATTGAAACATATTAAATCACTGAAAATGTTCCGATAATTAGTTGACATCCTCTCATTTCATTTATATTTAACCATTTTAACGCAAAACAATGAAATTCTCGCATTTGAACCTGTTGCTTTGGCGGCCATTCAAAAATACAGGAAATTTCACAACCTGAAGGAAAAAAAATCATTCAAATAATGCAAGTTGGCGTTTTCGACAGTCTTTTATTTCTTCGAAAAGTTACGTTGGTCATGAATTTCGAAAATTGTGTTTTTCCTCTTGAAGGTATGGTTCAGTGAGTGATTTCATTGTATTTTAGTAATATCAGTGAACATTTGTTTCTGATGGGGTTTTCTGATAAATTTCGAAATATACACTCATGTTTTGTTCGATAAAATGTGTTGTCTATAGGAGACAGTGTTGGGGTAACTGGCATAAGGCAATACTGGAAAGTTGTATCCATGCAACCTAGATCCTATATGATCGAACCCAGTTACCGAGATCAATACGGCATTTCGTATGAATAATAAATTGGGGATATATATTAAAGAAAAGACAAAAAAAATGAAGCGTCACATAGATTAGGAGTTCATGAATTGGCATGCGGGTAATGTCCAATGTTTTACTTAGGTCAAATGGGAAGATCATTCAACACGCGTTCAAGAGAACATATAAATAGTTTTTAAAATAGTAAAACAAATTCTAATCATGCTTTCCACCCCATTACAGGAGGTCACGAGTTCAACCATCTAGTGACTCATTCGAGAGGTAGGGGGCTGATTCTCAAAGAGGGTGAATATGAATGTTCAAAATGTGGTGGATATTTGACGCTCGTTGAAGATGATCACGGGTAAGTTTGAATGAAATCATATACATTTTTTAATATACAGTGTGTAACAACGAAAATTTAACAGAGCCGTTGTTGAATATAAAAAGTGAGATTTTCAGACTACTCAGATTTTTTGTAGTACGCACCCCCTCGGAGGGGTGCGTCCGACGACCCTTATTCAGATAAGGAAAGTAGGTCGAGTGGCACCTTGTTTTCAAGGTCTTTCGAATACCTTTACAGCTCTGTTAACAGAAAATTTTTGTGACGATTAGTTTTCGAGATAATTTGAAGTTTTAAAGGTATTTGTATTGAGTTCAACGCTGTTTAAAATAAATCGAATTGTTTTTACGGTACAATTTACCTTCAGAACTTTCATAAAGGAGATTTCTTCGGGAGATGTGGTTGGTTACCAATCGTTACAAAAGTTTTCTTCTAACAGAGTTGTAAAGGTATTCGAGAGACCTTTGAAACAAGTTGCCACTCGACCCACTTTCCCTATCTAAATAAGGGTCGTCGGACGCACCCCTCCGAGGGAGTGCGTACTACAAAATATCTGATTAGTCTGAAAGGTGTCCTTCTTTAATTAGAAATCGACGTGTCCAAGCTTTTTTTAAAACTCTCACTTTTCATATTCGAAACCGGCTCTGTTAAGTTTTCGTTGTTACACACTGTATATAGATACCTATAATTATGATATGATTTTCTAGGACTGAAAGTTGGAGATGGACTTGCCGAAATAAAGTTTCAGTCTGAAAATAGAAACGAATTTCATGTGGGAATACAAAAACACTACGCGCAGGAACATTTTTTGCAAAGACCAAAATGACTATTTTGCAAGTACTAATTTTCATCAATTTATGGGTGGCAAACGCTTCTTTACATTTGATTGGTGAACAAGTTAAGACCACAAAAAAGACAGCAGTTGACTGGGCGAGCTACTGTAGGAAAGTGTTATTGGAGGCATTTTATACAAAGCCCGAAAAACTTGGCGGTTCAGGTAAAATTGTTGAGATCGATGAAAGTAAATTCTGAAAACTAAAACACTCACACTTCGAGCGGGAAACTGGGAGAGGTTTCAATGGTGCCAGTCGAAAGGAGAGATGCAGAAACATTACCTATAACAAAAGAGTGGATTGAGGATGATACCACGATTTATTCCGATTGTTGGAAAGCCTACGATTGTTTATCAGAGAAGGGGTTCCAACATCTCACTGTAAATCATCCTATGACTTTCAAAGATCCAGTAACTGGTACACATACTTTTTCAATCGAGTCTTCTTGGAGAAAGCGGTGAATTCCTTATATGGACGAAAAAAAACACCAGGAAATTCGGCAAATATATGTTTTTGAAAAAATGCAGAACTCAAAATCTCAACAGAATGGAAGATTTACTAAACTTAGCGGGTAATTGAGATGTTTCTTTGCATTTGGCTAATGCGATTGAAGATTTGGACTTAATGGAAGAAGATGGAAGCGACTATTATTGATGTGGAAGTAGTTTAATAACATTTTGGTAAGTATAGGTTCTCTTTTGAGTTAGGTTTGACTCATTCTTTCACATGATTGCACATTTTGGATCATAATCAATTCCATTTTGTTCAATGATATTCAATTTCAATACATTTTCATATACTTATTTTATATAATATATGAGATGATAAAATTATATTGGTTGTTGAAAATTATAGATAACTACTGTTATAGACGAATATTAAGATGCATCACCGAGATTTCTGAAATATTTTGTAGGTGCTGGTTTTTTGATATGGTATAATATTCAATCCTCAAAAAAATCGAAAAAGATTTACTATTGCAAATTTTTGATTCGAACCATAATTGCATTTCAAGTGATGCTAGGTTAGTTAGGTTTGATTTTGATTTAACTTCTTTTGAGAAATTCGCACTGACAGTGTACATCCTCAACCTCAAATCTGCTGAAATACGATAAAAATGAAAATTTTACTGTAGATTATCGGTTATAATTGCACGAGTGCATAAAAATTACCGATAATTTTGCAAGAAAGCGTGATATCTAAAAATTGCAAGTTTAATTCTCATATTTTGGCGAAAGTGTCCGAATCCGAAGGACGAGGGCTCTTTCACAAAATATGAAAAAACCGAATGCAATTTCAATAAGATATCACGCATGAATGCAAAATTATCTGGTCATTTTTATGCACGAATGTAATTCATTGGAATATTTCACGAATAAAGAAATTCTAAAGTAAATGTTCATTTTTTGTTCATTTATACTTTCCTCTATAGATTGTATGGAACACTCACCAAAACGCGAAATGTTTTTTCTACTTTTGAAGTCTATCTGACATTTATTTGTGTTGTTTACTGACGTCTAGCGATCAGTGGCGGGTTTAACGCCTGACGTACCTGGCGGCCGCCGCGAAATCGCGATAGAAAGCTATATTTAAAAATAAAATGAAAAACTGCCAGAGCAGAAAAAAATCTTGTGAATTCATTTTTTGTTATATGTGACGACACCAAGGCAGAGTTAGCTCGGGGAAATCAGACATACGATACGGGTGCGCTGCGTTACACCCTCATTTCGTTACACCCACAGTCATGGAACACTTTTCCGAACATACCTGAATGATGCCTGTTTCATAATTCACCGAATATTCTGCAATTTTTTATTAACCCAATCTAACCAAACCTAACTAACCTGCTAATCTAACACATTCATTGTGGTTTTATCGACAAAATGGAAGAATTTTGCAAATGTTGAATCATTCGGATATGTTCGGAAAAGTGCCCCGTGACTGTGGGTGTAACGAAATGTGGGTGTAACGACATGCTCCCTACGATACAAACCTAAAACATTTTATGGTATTTTTTGATGAAGAATTGTCAGACGAATCAAAAACATCCGCAGTAAAAACTCTGAAAGAAATTTACAAGAACGATATTGATGTGTCCAACAACTTCGAAGACGAATTAAACCAATTTCTACTCTTCCTGCAGGAAAACGAGTTAATGAACACCTCAGAAGATATGTACCGAGGCTGCCAAAGAAATGTCATCGACTTTTCCGAATGTTGAGACAATTTAAAAAATATTTTCAACAATACCAATTTCGAACGCATCAGGCGAGAGATCTTAAGAGTAAAAAACTATTTAAGAAGTTCGGTTCGATGGGGGAGGAACGAATAAATAATATGGCAATATTGTATATAGAACAAGATATATTGGATAAAATTGAGACCGATAAAATAATTGATGAATTTTCAAAAGAAAAAGTAAGGCGTAAATTCATTTGAAATGCGAACATCGATAATGCTGCCAACCAAATGACAAAGAATGAGAGGCGCCAAATTTGAAATTCAATCAAAACGTTCCAATACATTTCCATCGATAGATTGGTACTAGTGCGTTGATTTCATGTCATCATCAGTTTTTAAATTGTATTCACTAGAAACTACTGAGATCTCTCGACGCTTTTTAATATACGTTGATACATACGCGAATCTTATTACATCAACACTAAGCCACTCCAGATTCTGTTTAGCGGAAATCCAGTGCGTACACATACTTCTGTTCATTCTCTGGTTGAGCCTCGTTAAAAGATCATTTCTTCAACACCTTGCTGCACAAGGATGCTCTCCCTTGTCGATAATGTAAACATCCATACGAAAAAAAAATGTATGTAATCGGTGAATGTGTACCAGATTTAGTATTCACGTCACGATATCCTTCTCGCTTCAAGATTACTCTGTTATCGCCAGGTATCTGTTTATTTCAAATAATCCCAGGTAGATTTTCTTTTCTAGTAGAAAGTGATTTGGTCTTCATAAATTGGAAAATGTGTTCTGGTGTGATATTTCTAGGTTTGTATCATTAGGAAATGGACAGAAAATTATAGAAAAAAAAATCCTATTCAACGCAAAAAAATGGTTAATTTTTCCGACATCAATGGATTTTTCAACTACTCACTAATTGAATATGTTTCAAAAGAGAACTGTTAAGGTCCAATTTTAGTAAAGGATTTGAACTCTTCAGTTCATTAATTTCCAAAAAGTCTAAATAATTAAGCCTAATGCCCTTATTTTCAACATGAAGATCTTAGAAATTTGCATTGAAGTCATGGCTTTCCTCCAACATATGATTGGCATATGATGAGTTTGTTGCATTCTTTTCATAATTCATACGATGTTCATGTAGCTTCTGAAAGATCTACCTGTCTGGCCTATATACTTTGGAGCAAGATCCACAATCCAATTTATAATCTCCTGACCTTTCAGATTTTTGTGTTTTACCTCCATAATTCTTGATGAACCTTCCCAACGTGTTATCTGTTCTGTATGCTACTCTTAAATTTTGTTTTTGTAGAAATGGAGCCATTTTTCTCGTAACGGGTCCTGAATAAGTTAAAATTATATAATCATTGTCAAGTTTTCTTGGAGTGGATAGCCTGTTGTTTTTAAGCAAGAATATTCTCTGATAATTTGACTTGATATCCGTTGTTAACTGCTATCTATTTTATAATATTTAACTCTCAGTTGAAATTTTCCTCAGAAAGAGGAATATTTATTAATCTGTGTATCTTACTATGGTATGCTGATATTTTATGTATATATGGATGTACCAGATTATTATGAATGGTGATATCAGTTATCAGTATAATTAGTAAGTAGTAGTAAGTGTTGTGACTTTTATAAGCGGCATGGTTCTAGGAATAAACAGGGTTAATTATAGTTGGCCCTAATTATCTTTATGGATGAGAAATGTATTTAAGAATCTTTCAATGAAGAATAATTCAAAGTTATAGTATATTCGCTCGCAAAAGATACAATATATCGAAACATGTGGCAAAGACAATAAATTCTGTGGAAATTTAATCGTGTTTTAACTTATATAGGGTGTAACTGAATAAGTGTGAAACATTTAAAGAGGTGATCCGTCATCGAAAAAAAGATAGTATCTTTCACACAAAGAAACTTCATTGGAGCATCCCTTGTTAAGATACAGCCCCTGAAAGGGGGTACATAAAATTTGTTTAACAATTTTTTTCACAAGCACTGAAAAAGTTACTTTATTGAAATCAACCTGACGTTTCGTACTACCAAAAAGACACTTAGCCAGTAATTTATTTGGTTTACCCTATGGTTGTAGGGGGTGGAAAACGCAACCCCTAAAATTTGATGCAACTTTTTTCTTATTATTTGTTTACCATTTAGAAATGTATTTTCAATAGCATGTTTCATTCTCAACAAAAAATGTCTCTTGGGTTTTTTGTCAAAAAAAAACAGTTCGCAGCAAAAAATTATTTTACGAACAACTACAGAGATACATCGTCATAAATGCGAAAATACGAAACTAATCTATCTAGTAGGTCGCTATTAGCGATAGTGACAATTAAATTGGTATGTCGCTGTCGGTTTGTGAATTTTCGAAATTGAAATAATACTAATTGTGTGTTGTTGTTCTGTTCTTAATTTGTTACTTTAAATTTTATGTACCCACTTCAAGGGGCTCTGTCTTAACAAGGGATGCTCCGATGAAGTTTCTTTATATGAAAGATCCTATCTTTTTTTCGATGAGGAAATGGCAGTGATTACTGCCAATTCAGGAGTTCTAATATGAAAATAAATGTGGGTAATGTAGAAATCGCAGTTGAAGAAAAAGTAAAATACTTAGGAGTCATAATAGACAACAAGCTATGTTTTAAGGATCATGCCAACTATATAATAAAAACTATTTCATTCAAATTGAACTATCTGTATAGAGTATCACAACACTTGAACTGATGGACATTAAGAACGCTATTTAATGTTTTGATACTTCCCCATTTCAACTATTGTGGAACTATATTGTATTTACTAAAACAAAATGAGATATACAGACTACAAAAGCTACAAAATAGAGGAATGCGAATACTATTATCTTCTAATCGACGTGAATCTATTCAACATATGCTAGCAGCGCTGAACTGGATGTCTGTTACCAAATACTGTCTATTTTTGACATTAGTGTTCATTTACAAAATTAAGATGGGTCTAGCACCTCCATATCTTCTCGATAAAATAATTTATAACTACCAGATTCACCCATATCAAACAAGAAACAGAAGTAATTTTCATGTGCCAAAAATGTTGAAAAGCTCGTCACAAAATTCCATATGTTTTAGAGGTCTCAATGCTTTCAATGAATTACCTTTATCTATTCAAGAGGCAACCTCTCTCTATACCTTCAAGACTAGTTTGAAGCGTCATATGTTGAAGTAACCTGTATATATTTCATTTAAGTTCTGACTTTGTGTTATTGCATACATTTCCAACTCTCATTTTAACTGTGATTAGCTCAAGTTAAATGTTTTGTATTTTTTGTGTTATGTGTTTTATATTATATATTTTAACAGACTGTATGTATTCTCGACCGTACTTTATAAACTAGATCTGGAAGTTCTCAGGTTTGCGGTCTGTTTACTAATAAAACTCATTTGTTCTTGATCTCAATATTTCGCTAATGTTTATTAGCTTCATCAGGAGAAAAGCTACAAAGAATGTGACAAAATTGTACAAGATTGAATCGAAAATAACAGTTCTACTTACAATCATAGAATTAATATTCCTGGTGTGTTCATTGCCTTGGGAAGCTGAATGAAACTACCCATGCTCGCATAGTTACTGCCTCACTTAAACTGAATCAGCTAGGCAAAATTCATGTTTATAGGAGCCCCTCAGCTGTACCAGGCAATGATGTAATTAAAGTTAATCTAAGGGTTTTTATAAGTAAGCACCCCACCCCCGACTCCTGAAGACAACCTTTTTTTCCCTTCCGTCGATCCGTCCCGGGACGGATGGGAAAATTCGAAAAACCCCTCCCGTGTCCCTTTTTTCTGGTTCCTCCCTGGTACCCTTTTCCCGTTCCACCGAAAAAAACACTTGATCTTTTCTCTTTTTTCCCTTATTTCCTTCTTCTCCTTCTTTCTCTTTTGGATGAATCGGACATCCCTTTTTTTTTTTTTTTTATCCCATTCCTCTGCTCCTTCATTCCTCATGTTTGAACTATTTCTCTATTTGTACCTTCCTGCGTCATTTGTCCCTTTCGTCTTCTTTCGAACGTTTCGGGCATATTACTCATTTTTGATCTATTCCTATCTGCCTCTCTTCTTTTTTTTTTTCTCTTCTCCCTCCCTTTCTTTTTTTTTTTCTTTTTTCTTTTTTTTCTTTTTTTCCCCCTCCCTTTTTTGTTCCTTTCCTTTCTGGGTTTGGTTTTATTTTTATAAACTTTATTAAAAAAAAAAAACGTTTAAACAAACACTTCCCCCCATTTCCCCCCCCCCCCAATCTTCTTTTTTTTTTTTTTCTTTCACCCACCTTACCTCCCCCCCCCCCCCTCTCCCTCCCCTCCCCGTGGGACGGTCACCTCCCCCAAAAGCGTCAGCCCCGCCCCCCGTCTTTTTCCATTCGTTGATGTGTCCTGAATAGAATACCATTACTTGTAAAGAAAGAATCCCATATGCTTCTTATTCAATTCATCTTTTTTCTTCTTTCCCCCTTTCTCTTTGCCCCCCATGTCTGTCCTTATTTTTAAATATTACAAAAGTGATTAAATAGAACTCAAAATATTGCAATAAATGTTACTTAACTGACCTGTATCGGTTTTATAATTAACTGTATTTGGTTTTTTATTAATGTGGTACATTTCAAGGAACAACCTGGTTTTCTGGTTACTGACTCTGTCTAGGATTTTTACATTTGAATAATCAAATTGATGGCCGGTTTTTTGGGAGTGGTCGACTGCTGCACAAGAGTTTTTTCCTAGCCGGGCATCGCTCTTGTGGAGGGCTATTTTTTGTTTGAGCCACTGCGAGGTCTGTCCCACATAACATTGGTTACATCCACCACACGGGATTTCATATATAACGTTGCTGTTAAGTGGGACCGGCCATCAATTTGATTATTCAAATGTAAAAATCCTAGACAGAGTCAGTAACCAGAAAACCAGGTTGTTCCTTGAAATGTACCACATTAACAAAAAACCAAATACAGTTAATTATAAAACCGATACAGGTCAGTTAAGTAACATTTATTGCAATATTTTGAGTTCTATTTAATCACTTTTGTAATATTTAAAAATAAGGACAGACATGTGCTTACTTATAAAAACCCTTAGATTAACGTTAATTACATCATTGCCTGGTACAGCTGAGGGACTCCTATAAACATGAATTTTGCCTAGCTGATTCAGTTTAAGTGAGGCAGTAACTATGCGAGCATGGGTAGTTTGATTCAGCTTCCCAAGGCAATGAACACACCAGGAATATTAATTCTATGATTGTAAGTAGAACTGTTATTTTCGATTCAATCTTGTACAATTTTGTCACATTCTTTGTAGCTTTTCTCCTGATGAAGCTAATAAACATTAGCGAAATATTGAGATCAAGAACAAATGAGTTTTATTAGTAAACAGACCGCAAACCTGAGAACTCCCAAATCTAGTTTATATATATATATATATAGATTATCAAATTCTCTGGTCTATCACAATTTGCATTCAATTCGAAATGCCCACCACAAGATAGCTAGCTATTTCTGGCTTTGGCCTTCATCAGCTGTGGGTTGGCATGGTCCTCGTATCGAAGACAAACTGTGATAGATATCCAGAGGATTTGAAATGAATCGTGCCTTTACGGCAAGCGACACATAAGTGGAACCACCTAGGGTGTAACACTATAAGGAAATGCTGTCAAAGTTTTCCGTCAGTGGTGAGTGACACTTCGCCACATCAACTAACAACTGCGTTTGCAGAAATAATGACAAGCACTCTCAGAGTGTTATCGAAAATCGAATCCACAAATGTATCTGAAATGATACAAAGAGAAAGTTATTTGCTATGAAGCAAGATGAATCAGGAAACTGATAAATAGATTATCAAATTCTCTGGTCTATCACAATTTGCATTCAATTCGAAATGCCCACCACAAGATAGCTAGCTATTTCTGGCTTTGGCCTTCATCAGCTGTGGGTTGGCATGGTCCTCGTATCGAAGACAAACTGTGATAGATATCCAGAGGATTTGAAATGAATCGTGCCTTTACGGCAAGCGACACATAAGTGGAACCACCTAGGGTGTAACACTATAAGGAAATGCTGTCAAAGTTTTCCGTCAGTGGTGAGTGACACTTCGCCACATCAACTAACAACTGCGTTTGCAGAAATAATGACAAGCACTCTCAGAGTGTTATCGAAAATCGAATCCACAAATGTATCTGAAATGATACAAAGAGAAAGTTATTTGCTATGAAGCAAGATGAATCAGGAAACTGATAAATAGATTATCAAATTCTCTGGTCTATCACAATTTGCATTCAATTCGAAATGCCCACCACAAGATAGCTAGCTATTTCTGGCTTTGGCCTTCATCAGCTGTGGGTTGGCATGGTCCTCGTATCGAAGACAAACTGTGATAGATATCCAGAGGATTTGAAATGAATCGTGCCTTTACGGCAAGCGACACATAAGTGGAACCACCTAGGGTGTAACACTATAAGGAAATGCTGTCAAAGTTTTCCGTCAGTGGTGAGTGACACTTCGCCACATCAACTAACAACTGCGTTTGCAGAAATAATGACAAGCACTCTCAGAGTGTTATCGAAAATCGAATCCACAAATGTATCTGAAATGATACAAAGAGAAAGTTATTTGCTATGAAGCAAGATGAATCAGGAAACTGATAAATAGATTATCAAATTCTCTGGTCTATCACAATTTGCATTCAATTCGAAATGCCCACCACAAGATAGCTAGCTATTTCTGGCTTTGGCCTTCATCAGCTGTGGGTTGGCATGGTCCTCGTATCGAAGACAAACTGTGATAGATATCCAGAGGATTTGAAATGAATCGTGCCTTTACGGCAAGCGACACATAAGTGGAACCACCTAGGGTGTAACACTATAAGGAAATGCTGTCAAAGTTTTCCGTCAGTGGTGAGTGACACTTCGCCACATCAACTAACAACTGCGTTTGCAGAAATAATGACAAGCACTCTCAGAGTGTTATCGAAAATCGAATCCACAAATGTATCTGAAATGATACAAGGAGAAAGTTATTTGCTATGAAGCAAGATGAATCAGGAAACTGATAAATAGATTATCAAATTCTCTGGTCTATCACAATTTGCATTCAATTCGAAATGCCCACCACAAGATAGCTAGCTATTTCTGGCTTTGGCCTTCATCAGCTGTGGGTTGGCATGGTCCTCGTATCGAAGACAAACTGTGATAGATATCCAGAGGATTTGAAATGAATCGTGCCTTTACGGCAAGCGACACATAAGTGGAACCACCTAGGGTGTAACACTATAAGGAAATGCTGTCAAAGGTGGTTCCACTTATGTGTCGCTTGCCGTAAAGGCACGATTCATTTCAAATCCTCTGGATATCTATCACAGTTTGTCTTCGATACGAGGACCATGCCAACCCACAGCTGATGAAGGCCAAAGCCAGAAATAGCTAGCTATCTTGTGGTGGGCATTTCGAATTGAATGCAAATTGTGATAGACCAGAGAATTTGATAATCTATTTATCAGTTTCCTGATTCATCTTGCTTCATAGCAAATAACTTTCTCTTTGTATCATTTCAGATACATTTGTGGATTCGATTTTCGATAACACTCTGAGAGTGCTTGTCATTATTTCTGCAAACGCAGTTGTTAGTTGATGTGGCGAAGTGTCACTCACCACTGACGGAAAACTTTGACAGCATTTCCTTATAGTGTTACACCCTAGGTGGTTCCACTTATGTGTCGCTTGCCGTAAAGGCACGATTCATTTCAAATCCTCTGGATATCTATCACAGTTTGTCTTCGATACGAGGACCATGCCAACCCACAGCTGATGAAGGCCAAAGCCAGAAATAGCTAGCTATCTTGTGGTGGGCATTTCGAATTGAATGCAAATTGTGATAGACCAGAGAATTTGATAATCTATTTATCAGTTTCCTGATTCATCTTGCTTCATAGCAAATAACTTTCTCCTTGTATCATTTCAGATACATTTGTGGATTCGATTTTCGATAACACTCTGAGAGTGCTTGTCATTATTTCTGCAAACGCAGTTGTTAGTTGATGTGGCGAAGTGTCACTCACCACTGACGGAAAACTTTGACAGCATTTCCTTATAGTGTTACACCCTAGGTGGTTCCACTTATGTGTCGCTTGCCGTAAAGGCACGATTCATTTCAAATCCTCTGGATATCTATCACAGTTTGTCTTCGATACGAGGACCATGCCAACCCACAGCTGATGAAGGCCAAAGCCAGAAATAGCTAGCTATCTTGTGGTGGGCATTTCGAATTGAATGCAAATTGTGATAGACCAGAGAATTTGATAATCTATTTATCAGTTTCCTGATTCATCTTGCTTCATAGCAAATAACTTTCTCTTTGTATCATTTCAGATACATTTGTGGATTCGATTTTCGATAACACTCTGAGAGTGCTTGTCATTATTTCTGCAAACGCAGTTGTTAGTTGATGTGGCGAAGTGTCACTCACCACTGACGGAAAACTTTGACAGCATTTCCTTATAGTGTTACACCCTAGGTGGTTCCACTTATGTGTCGCTTGCCGTAAAGGCACGATTCATTTCAAATCCTCTGGATATCTATCACAGTTTGTCTTCGATACGAGGACCATGCCAACCCACAGCTGATGAAGGCCAAAGCCAGAAATAGCTAGCTATCTTGTGGTGGGCATTTCGAATTGAATGCAAATTGTGATAGACCAGAGAATTTGATAATCTATTTATCAGTTTCCTGATTCATCTTGCTTCATAGCAAATAACTTTCTCTTTGTATCATTTCAGATACATTTGTGGATTCGATTTTCGATAACACTCTGAGAGTGCTTGTCATTATTTCTGCAAACGCAGTTGTTAGTTGATGTGGCGAAGTGTCACTCACCACTGACGGAAAACTTTGACAGCATTTCCTTATAGTGTTACACCCTAGGTGGTTCCACTTATGTGTCGCTTGCCGTAAAGGCACGATTCATTTCAAATCCTCTGGATATCTATCACAGTTTGTCTTCGATACGAGGACCATGCCAACCCACAGCTGATGAAGGCCAAAGCCAGAAATAGCTAGCTATCTTGTGGTGGGCATTTCGAATTGAATGCAAATTGTGATAGACCAGAGAATTTGATAATCTATTTATCAGTTTCCTGATTCATCTTGCTTCATAGCAAATAACTTTCTCTTTATATATATATATATATATATATATATATATATATATATGTATATATATATATATATATATATATATATATATATCATCTCCTTGAATGTTTCACACTTATTCAGTCAGTTCACAATTGTGAAATTTACCGAAACTCAATGAACAATGTGCAGATTCACACCTCTGAACACCGATGAGTCGTGTGTGGGAAATCATCCAGATCGCCAAATCGCAAGTTTGTGCCGGAGATGCGTTTCACTTAGGCCCCATTATTGTCTGCGGCGGGTCACCCGAAATAGCAGGAATGCTTCTTTCGGTCGACCTCTCGATCGCTTACTCAGCGTTAGAGCCCTTCGAAATGCAATAAAGTGGACGCGGCGGTGCGACTCAAAAGTCGAGCCTTTTTTGTAGCTGATCGTTGAAATCGAATTGTGACAAGGAATCGATTCACTTATACGTCGCCTTTCTCTCGCAAGTGGTTGTAATTAAATTTAATGCCAGTTATAACTTTAGGTGATTCTCCGTAAGAGAGTACCGTAAATCGTTCGTTGGTAACGAAATTTCTTTATACAGGGTCATCGAACGAATCGAAATGGTTATTGATATTTTCGAAACACTCAACTGGTAGGATGACAAATGACACATTCAAAGTTTGATGAACTTGATAGTTGTTCCATTATTCAACTAAATTCTTTGTTCGTGATCTCAGAAGGACCAGAGCTAGTTAACGAAAATACTCTTTTCACCCCATCTAACAACGGTAACATACAGGCGTTTTTCTACAAACGTGTTAAAAATGCCATTTTTAGCACTCCATAGAAGCCTTAAGAATGTCACTTTAAGGCACTGAGTGCCTTAAAATCACTTTATGGCACTGAGTGCCTTAAAATGTTTATGGCACTGCTGTCAAAAGTGAACTGTCAGATTTTGAAAGCCATCATCAAAATATTTAGAATTTATTTATTAACATTAATATTAATAGTACAATTGGTGCAATTTGACAAATTAATTTCTTGCACTGCTGTTTTACCATTTTTCATGGCTAAGGAAGAATGATGCGTAGAAATAATTGAATTTCCAGTCGAAGTTGGGGCCACAATTTCTTCGGATGTTTGTTGTTGGATTGATGTTGTTGATAATGTTCGCTGAACCGTCAAAATTTGATTCAAACTGTATAATTACTTTATTCGAACGTTTGTAGAAAAAATATTGTATGATATACGTGTTAAAAGTACCTTTTGAGGCACTCATGTGAATTGCAGAATTCGCTTCGCTCATTCTGCAAACCTTCATATGCGTGCCTTAAAAATGTACTTTTAACACTTATATCATAAATAACTATTATTTGAATAACTGATCAAACTTGAAAAGTTTATTCTCTGAGTAATTTTGAGACAAAAATAAATAATAATCCTTCAAAAGATTTTGTTGGAATTTGGCAGTGCTAGTAGTAGTGAGGAGCTTATTTTTAGCCCTAACTAAATTGAATTCATTATGTGCAGTGGTGTCCCGTAAGGCACCTCAACCAATATTTTTGACAAAAGAATGTGCGCTACTGATTTTCTGCAATTTTTTTTATCGCATCAAGCAACTGAAACTACAACTTTTTTATCAAAGCCATTTTTTCGTGTCATCAAAATTGAGGACATTTTTTCTTAAAAATAAATGAAGATACGGAAAATTTGTAGTTTCAGTTATTCCAAAAATATTTAAAAAAATTCAGTGGGGCATATTTTTTTGGTTGGGTTTTTAAGGAATACAATGTTGACACCGTGTATCTTGAAAACGAAGCATTACCGAATATATCTCGATTTTTTGTAACAACATTATTTTCTTTGAACAATCAATCCTCAATTTCATTATTGATCTAAAAAAACATTTCAACCTTTCGACTGGGATTTGATTTTCTTGATTTGAATTATTATCCGTTTGTTCTTAGCAACAGGTTCCCATAGAGTTAATATTATAGACAATGGAAGTCCGAACCATTACCCTTTACTCAGAAAGTATTTAAACAAAACAATATTCAACTATATTGCATATATTCCAAAAGATGCAATTCAAACAACACAATTATTCGCACCAAATCTAAGTACGCATCTGCATCGAAAAAGTGAAAAGCGTTCATAGCAATACTATTGCAGATTTCAGCAGGCCACGGGGTGATCTCACTCTGATCATTGTTTACCTGTGATGTTTCTTGCATTGGAATTAAGTCTAGATTCGAATTGAGGAATTGAAGCAGCAAGTAGACATTTCTGTCTCGTTCGTAACTCTCTGAGGTACATGAAGGAACATCATTGAGCAAAACTTGAATGAGTCAGGATTTGTTAAAATTTTGCATGCAAATAACAGATCTGAGATGATCCTCCGTTGCTTCAATATCTGAATATTATAAACTTTTCGAATTTCGTTGATACCTTCTGTCACATATATTTCAGTTTTACGATTTCTGAAAAAAACTATTTTGAAGTCTTTCCAAACCTGACTTGTACGTTGTATATTGTGGATTCCATATTATGCTAGCAAAATTCGACTTGCTGTACACTGCTAAAGTCTTCACAGATTCTTCTGAAGACTCCTAGGGATTTACTGCTTGCATTTATAACATATTTGACACGAGTATTGATACTCATCTTTGTGTCGGAGTCAACTGTAAGTTCATTAATATATTCATCTCTTTTGACTGTTGTATCGTCTAACAAATACTGGATGAAACTAGCTCTTCCAGCAGTCGTATATGGTATAATTCAACAAACAGTTTTCAAGAAAAATAATCCATATTCGCGCTCTCAATTGGAATAGTGAAACTTCATAATTTTTCACCTGAATCCTGAAATTTCGTGGAAGATATACACATCTAGTGATCGTTGTTGTGAATATTTCTGAGTAGTGATATATTTTCTAAGTAAAATGGGAGAAACTAAACGATTTGCCAGTGTTTCACTCCAAAAAAGTATCCGAAGAAATTATGAATAGTATTCCACTTAATACGATAAGAACTCATGGTCAATCTTGGATCAATTCATGGCATATTGCAAGGAAAAGGGTTATGAATTGGAAGCGAATACATCAATCCAAAATATTGCTTTAAAACTCAAATATTGCGCATTCAGCATGAAGAGGAACGGTGGTGATTATATAGAAAATGTTGGGAAGACTTTTTGGAATATAATCGCCCAACAAATACAAAACATCTATTATTCTATCATGATGAAGTTATTTTTTTCCATTCAAAGATATTGCTTTCAAGTCAGCTACAGATGCTCGTAATTATAAACGCCGGGAATTGCAGAAGGATCCAAACAGAAGAAGAATTAGTTCAGTAGCTTTATATATTCAAAATTTAAACTTGATTAGTCTTCAATAGAAGGAAAATGGACCTACAGGATCACAAATAAAACTTTTTCACATAATTGCTGTGGAGTCAGCATGGAGAGGAGGAGAGACTGAATTGTTTAGCATATTATTTTTCTGATGGAATAGACAGCAGAGGCCAAGCAGAAGAGATAACAGACTTCAGCAGTACCTTAAGAAATATCGCTGATGTCTTAGATGGTGACCTAACAGAACTATACTATATTCATCCAACAAAGAGAGTAAGCCAAAGAACGAAAGATGCGTGATCAACGCGTGATCGAATCGTGATCACAACATACATTTGCTTCTATTGGGTAGAATGAGCACGCCTCTTTACTCTGGCCAATCGAAATCAAATGCAATCGACTGGTGGAATTTGCGCTGCAGTGTCGGAGTAGTCAGTTAGGTTAACGCTTGTGGTGTGTACATATATGGTATCTTGATCTTTGAAATGTCGAGTACTGATACGGCTGAAGCAACTGCTTATATGTATCCCTACAGTCCACCCATAAAAGACCAATAAAACTTCACCTTAAAAGATTCAATTTCGGTCGTTACTTAATGCAACTATGTACGAGCAGCTTTGTCTTAGTGGTAACGTGCACAATGCATGATAATGTTTTGTATCACTCCTTTGCTTGCATGGACAGAGTATAGTAGGCAGAAGACAATCATTAGCCAAATTTGCTGTCAAACTTCCTCCTCACTCACACAATGGGGTAGTTATCCAATAGAGAAAAATATTGGGAATCAAAGATTCATCCAATTGAATACAGACAATTTCAATAGTGGTATCCAGGATGACTTTCTCATCCAGAAGCGGAACGAATTTCGAAGAATTACGCATTTATTCATGTAACGACAAGAAAACATCATCGCAGTTGTCAAAACTATGAAAAACACGAAGAGCATGCAAGATTTGTAATTCAGACGAACATTCCATAGGAATTTGCGTACAATTTTGGAACGCCGATGTTGAACGAAAATGGAAAATGGTCCTAAACTACAAAATCTGCTATTGCTGTTTGCGCCAACACCATGGAAAATATAAAAAACGCAAAGAATGCGGAATCAACGTTTGTGAGCGTTACCGTAATATAATATGCTGATGATCATTCCAAATCTTCTAAAATAACTTATATCTGGAACCAGTCTCAAAACAATTTTTGAAATCATTCCATTCAAAGTGAAAGGACCCCATCGAATTCTCAACAATTCGTCCCTATTGGACGAAAGATATTATTAGATACAGCCGCACTAAAGCTAGATGCAAATGGCCCGAGTTCTCCTTTATGCTGCAAATGGACAGGAGAAATATGTAGATATCAAGAGAAATCTCTAATAATTGAACTAGGAAATTTCGGGGAAAAACTCGACAATTTTCTACTGACTCCGCAGTGTTAAAAATATTGAACAATTGCATTCGCCAGGCCAGGAACACGATTTGTATATCGCTGCAACAAAAATGAAGTTGGCGGTTATCTGAAAAAGAATACAAACCTGAGTATATTTCACAAATACGCTCAGAACTGGGAAAAGATATGCCAGAGTGATTCGATCGTAGCTCCTTTGAATATTATATTGAACCAGAATTCTTTAAAAAAATGGAATACGAGGTCTTGACCCTGGATGCGAGCACAACTATTAATTCATAATAATAATAATAATATTGCCGAGGAGCATTTTGGTAATGATTTTTGAAAATGAAGACTTGTAGTCATTCTGAGTACATGAAATATAGTTATCAAACATGCACTAGTCACATTTCGATTGAGCAACTAATGAAATAAAGCATCAGTACCAGTTTCCGTGTTTCTGATGATTCAATATTGAGGAGCATCCAAAACATTTATTGAAGCTTCTTGATTTTATTCAGAGAAGGGCAATCCTTGTTGCTGACTCTTCGCCCATAGACACGCTCACTTCGTTGGAGCATCGTGGAAGGGTCGGAGACTTGTCTCTCTTTTATAGATATTTTCATGACCTGGAGACCTGTACCTCTCTCTCTCTCTCAGCGAACTTTTTTCAATAGAACAGCTGAACTTTCGAACTCCTTCTCGAGAGAGTTTTTTCCTGAGGCTTAAAAACAAAAATTCAAAGTGAACGTTAATTCGTATCTCCTGTCTCTTGGTTTACGCGGTGTTCTGTGATCATTACAGAGCATCCCTTTCGTGTGAATCTGCATATAAACAAAAAAAATCTCAATCATTTTCAAATCTGATGATCATTTGATTGTTCTTTCATAACTTTTACTCCCAAACCGATATCAGGAGTGTAATTTTTGTTTTATATTCATTCAAATAAGTTTTGTTTATTTATTTTATTTACCTTTTCAGATTACATGGCAACATAATATTTACAGAAAACAGGTAAATATGGTCGAGATTCAACTAAGTTTATCTTCCATCTCACCATTTCCAATACACACACATATATAAAATGATTATCATACACATATATATTACTACCGAGAAAAAAAAGAACAAACAAATTATCTTCAAGATTTAACTTATACAGACATATTTATATGCACACACATAGGCATATAGGTAGGTGCAGAAATGTACATAAAAATAGGTTGGAATACATGTGGAAGCGACATCAGATTTCGGTAGCCTGGTTTGTTAATAAAAATTGTTCAATTCTTTTCTTGAAATTGTATAAACTATCATTTTTTGTTTCATTTGGCAACTCATTCCACATTCGTGCAGATGCACAAGTGACGGAGTTGTGGTATGAACTTGTTTGGTGTCGTGGTATTCTAAAGTGATCATGGTGTCTTGTATTATAAGTATGCATATGAGGATTGAAACGTTCGATTAAATACTTTGGTTCTTTGTTATGAAGAATATTGAAAATGAAAGAATAATAGTGTAATAACCGTGTGTTCTTCATAGTTAATATATGCTTTGTGTTCAAATGAGGAGTTATATGCTCTCTATATGGAATATTGTATGAAAATCTCATGCAGGCATTTTGCAACTGTTGTATTTTCTTTGATGTTTCTACTGTTATACATTGGTTATATACAATATCTCCATAATCAATTAACGGTAGTATCAAGGTATTACACAGTTGAAATTTAGTTCTTTCATTGATTACATATTTATAAGTGTGCATTGCTTTCAATCTCATATAAGCTATTTTTCGTCTATTTGTTGCATGTTTTTCGAAGGTGAGACCACTATCGAAATCCATGCCCAAATTGCGAGCATCCAACACGACTGTAACATTCGTTTCACCAAATGTGACAGAGAAGTTGACAGATTGTAGTAAGATGCGAGACTTTCGTGATCCAAATACTAATGCTTTAGATTTAGTTGGATTTATTTCAAGACTATGATCATCACCATATTTCTTTATTTTTTCCAGCTCTGATTGGATTGTTGTTTGTATTTGTATGTGATTTATTGGATCGAATTTTACACATATTTGGGAATCATCAGCATATTGATGTAGCTCACTATTATTCAAAGCAGTTTTCATATCCGACACATATAAAGAAAAAAGGAGAGGTCCAAGTATGGTTCCTTGGGGTACCCCATGTGAAACTTCTTTGGAGGTAAATGACACAAATCGAAATTCCGAGGCAATCGACAAACACTATCGGTTGAAAATCCTAAGAAATGTAATTTGGATAATAAAATGTCATGATCTATAGTGTCAAAAGCTCAAGAGAAATCCAGCAGTACCATACACGTAGCTTGACGTTGGTCTATACCTTCATTTATGTCATCTACAACACAAGCTAACGCGCTACAGGTGCTGTGGTTTCTTTCAAATCCAGACTGTTGGACACTATGTAAACCATTTTCTTCCAAATATTTATTCACTACAGTGTGAACATGCCTCTCAACTACCTTGGAGATCGCTGGCAGGATGCTGATGGGTCTCAAATCATTCAAATTTGATGGTCTAAGTTTTGTCTAAGTATAGATAAAACATCAAATTTAGAACACCATTGACACTCTTATAATCCAAACTCCATTTATTCCGCATAAATGTTCTTCTCTCAATTTGATATACCAATGAAAACATCTATCTACTAAATGTTCTTTTATTTTTACAGAAACCGAAGAGAGCCAATACCGCCCGGCGCCAGGACCGCAGTCAAAATATTGGAACAAATGAGCGTTGAAGGGTGAGACAAGCCGGTCATCATGGGTGGCTTTCGGAAGCGCCACGCTGAAATTTATGTCCGGACCACGTCTACACATGGCCTCTTCATCGCCATTTGGGCAACCTTTTCATCCCATTTCAACACAAATTGTTTCTTTATTGCCGTTCAGTTAGAGGCATGCGAAATAAAAGTTTTATTGTGGGTCTTAAAGCCTTAATACAGATGTTTTGTTTGTGTTCACGTGTGAAGATGGTTCCACTATAAAATAGATCCATCGTCACATCCGGGCGAAGGGTTATATTGTTTCATTCAAACTCCAACCGAATTCGTCAGTGGTCTTCAACAAATTGTATGTCGATGACGGTTCTTGGTAGTTGAATTTTTGAGTTTTCCAGTGAAAGAATCGTATTTATATGAAATAAAAATTGTAAACAAAAGAAAAAACAAGAGATGACTTCCGAAACTGACTGGTTTTGTTTGAAAGACGTTCAGAGTCAGTAAATGAACATGATTTGTTTTTCATTAGCAAGTAGCACTTCCGCCAATTTTGGAAATTTCGTGTGTGGCACACAATTGAAATGTATTTTTTCTACTAGCATACGGAAAAGTCCACTTTTTCTCACTCATTTTAGTGTCGAAAGATTCACTTTTCCGCACTAATGCGGAAAAACTTTTTTCCTTATCATATGAACACTATTCTACTTCTGAGCTGATGATGCTACTTGCATTTTGTTAAACGGAAATGGAGAGACTGCTACTAGTTCATTGAGTATGGATCAACGTTGGATAGTTGACCAGGGGAGATTCAATTCGAAGTAGGTTGTTTCAAAATCAACACTAGGAATAACTATGGATGAATGTTATGCTAGTGCCACATTTTGACAATACGTACCAAAGATGACAATTTCATGGAACAATTTTTGCTCAAGTAGAAATTCAATGAGATCAGTTAATTTGAAGTCATCTTATCGAACACAACCATTCAGAACAAGATTATACTTAATATTTCCCTCATATATGAAATGTCCCATGAGAGCAATGCAATTATTGAAAACTTACAGCGGTAATCGCATTGTATCAAGTCACCATAACAACACATTTGAAACCGTATCGCTAGACGTCAGTAAACAACACAAATAAATGTCAGATAGACTTCAAAAATAGAAAAACATTTCGCGTTTTGGTGAGTGCTCCATACAATCTATAGAGAAAAGTATAAATGAAAATGAACTAAAAAATGCAAAATCCAACAGACAGTATATATGGCGACTGTTTATGGATTTTTGCCAGGCCAAAGGATATTACCTGGACAAAGAGACGTCCATAAGCTTTCTGGCAAAAATATTAACGGACTGGGCATTCAATATGCGGAAGCAGAATGGTGAAGAATATAAGGACTTAACAGTGAAGAAGATATGGAATGTGACCGCAAAATTGCTTATGGAAAAGTATTACAAGGAATATGGTATTATTTTCAATCCGTTCACCGATATTATATTCAAATCAGCTAGAGACGCTAAACAAACTAAGAGAAAGCAGCTTCAAACGGTTCCAGAGAAAAGAAAGGAGAGTTTAGTGTTTCTCAAAGTTGAAAATTCCGTGTGTTCCATTAAAATGGTTAATTATGAATAGAACCAATCCTGATTTGTGCCCCATAAGATTGTACAATAAATTTTTGAAGAAGCGGAAAGGAATTAAGTCAGATCGACTCTTTATTACTGTAAACCCCTTTTGGAAGTCAGGCAGAGCATGGTATAAAAATATTCCTACAGGACGGAATACAATGAGCTCCTGGACAGCCCAACAAGCAGCAAAAACCGGCCTGGATTCGAAGAACGTGAAAATAACTATTCATTCGCTAAGGTCTACAGCTGTTTCGAGTCTAGCGAAAAGAGGTGTCGGCGAGGAGCAGCTTATTAAAATTACCGGCCATTCGAACACCAAATGCATCACACCGTACCTGCAGTTAGATGAAGGTCACCATGAAGAAATAGTTGAAAAAATGCGTGGAAATGAAGTAGCGCCACAATTGAGTTTTGTGTCAAATTCCGCTGTGTCAGCTACAGCTGTTAATGCGCCTGTATCGGGTCCATCCAATCAGAATATCAAAAACTTTTATAACTGCGTGTTCAACTGTCCTTGTAATTTTTAATTCGTGTTATAGAAATAAAATTGTTCAAAAGCGTGTCTAATAGCACATTTTATTTGAAGCTTTTGTGAGTATTATATTTCTCAAAAACAAAACATTTCTTTCAGAATTTATATATTCGTGAAATATTTCAATGAATTACATTCGTGCATAAAAATTACCAGATAATTTTGCATTCAAGCGTTATATCTTATACAAATTGCATTCGGTTATTTTCATATTTTGTAAAAGAGCCCTCGACCTAAGAACGATATTTATATTAGATATCACGCTTTCTTGCAAAAATATCGGCATTTATGAACTTTCGCAATGATAGAAAGTATCATTTAGATGGAAATCAGGAGGCGGAAGAATTGGCGTCAATTTTAAAAGGATTGCGCTGTGAACATTGAGAACAAGAGATGGTAGAGAGTTTATGGACTAAGCCATGTGGAACTTAGCAGGATTAATTGGTTTTTCTCCCAATTTTTATCAAAAATTTGCAGAGAATTTTCTATCCGAATAACCCTCGAACATCGATAAATGATAAGAAAAATTATAACAACTTTCTCAAGAATATTGTTCCCAGTAACAAACTTTCAAAATCTGTTATAAATTTTTCAAACAATTATCAATGTACTCGGGTTATCACTACTGAAAATTTTCTAAAATAGGTTTAAAAAGGAGGCAGACTAGCTTCCGAAACGTCGTAAAGGAGAAGCATTCGCATTTTTTAAAGAATTTTTGATAAAAATCCCCAAATTCATTAAAATACTATACGTTACTGACAAAATAGTCACGCAATTTTGCACTTTTTTAATATTGCAGTTACGTATCGTGGCAAATTTAGCAATTTGCTCAAAATACATATATTATAAGACCTTAAAGCTTTTTTCTTTTCATTTCTAGGGGAGAGAAAACTCAAAAAATGTATTCCAGAAGATTTTCTGGGATGTTACTCATGATACGTACCACTTTGAAATTTATAATTTTCTCCACGTATATTTCAAGAATATCTTCCGCAGTGTGAAACTCGAAATTTGAGATTCAGTTCTCCAAATTATTTCTGGTAGGCCAGGAAATAACCGGAACACATTGCTGCCCGACTTAATACTATCTATTAGCGACATCATCATACTCTTCTTCCTGCACCTTTCGCCATCTACAATGTTTATTATTCCAAGGCAGGGGTCAGATGAGTCGCGCCGCAACGCGGCATAGTGGGTGGTCCAACGCAAAATAAGATATTTTGTTTAAAGTTGGAGATTAAAGCGGTCTGTGAGCTGCTCCGCTATGCCGATCCATTGAGGTTTTGTCAGTGATCTGGTTTTGTTATTGCTGTAATTATTTCGTTCTACGGTGCATCTGGTTCACTAAAAACGGTCTTTTTTTAGATTCTGACACTTTACGAACACACATATTTCGTGTACAAGAAGTTTTTGGTCGAAAAATAAAATCATTCAATAATAAAAAATAGAAATGGGTTGAGAACAAATGAAAAAAAAACTGTGATTTTTTTCATGTCAAAGCAATTCATGACGGTGAACTAAATTCCAAAATCTCGGAATAAATATTTGTTTTGAAAATTTTTGTTAAACTACACGGTAATTCAGAAAACTCTCATTTCTTTCCTTGAATATTATTCCGGTGAGTGTGATTTTTTCTACGAATAGCTCTCTATTTTGCTTTGTATAGATATTCTTATGATTGCTATCTATTTGATTAAATTTTCATATGGTTGTTTTTTTATATGGAGATTTACACTAAAGGAAAGCCCTGTAATGTTCGAAGAACACCGCGCGAATCAAGGGACAGGAAATACGAATTAACATTCACTTTGAATTTTTGAAGTAGGTTTGTAGGTTCCAGGAAAAACATCTCTTGGCAAGGAGTTCCAAAGCTCAGCTGTTCTATCGAAAAAAGATCCCTGAGCAAGAGAAGTTCGACAGGTCTCCAAATTTAAAAGAAAGGGGTGGGAATTCTGTACTCGTCGAGTCATCCGTGTAGATGTTGCCAAGGGTGGAACGATGATAACAATTCAGAAGAGCACCGACCGTGAAAATATCTATAGGAGAGAGACAAGTCTCCGACCCTTCTACGATGTTCCAATGAAGTGAGCGAGTCTGTGAGCGAAGAATCACCAACAAGACGAATTGCCTTTCTCTGAATAGAATCGAGAAGCCACAATGAATGTTTTGGTGCCGAACTCCACACATGAGAACTGTATTCCAATACAAGTCGTATCTGAGCCTTGTAGATCATTAGAAGCTGACGAAAAGTGAAGTATTTCTTTGCACGAAATAGGAATCCAAGTTTCTGGGAAGCAGCTTTAGCGATCGATCTCACATGGTTTTCCCATGAGAGATTATCACTGATCGTAATTCCTAGCATCGAAATACTTGACTTTGTATGAATCGTTACTCTTGACATCTGAATTCTCAATGATGATAGGTCGGCTTTTCTAGAGAAGATACATGTCTGGGTTTTCGTAGCATTAAATTCCACCAAGTTCAGGTAGGAAGCTGTTTTAGATGTTATTTTTCTTTTTCTGAATGAATCAAACGTCTTTGAATGATATTCTCGTACCTATCAGAAGAGAGTGTTTGTAAAAAAACACTTCTTCCATAGAAGTTGTAATTTCTATTATTTGATTCGAAAAAGAAGGAAGCTGTGACTAATGCTAGATTGTATCTGACAAATTAGAAACGTATGGAGAACGGAGTTGAGAAAATGTAGCCCTGAAATACTTACAACGCTCGATAGGCCTTAACGATACTTCAATGACTTGACATCTGTCTGTTGAGTAAGATCGTAGACTGTGAGTGCATTATGAGAGAAACCACTATAGTGAAGTACTGGTAACAATAGATGATTTATAGCCGATCGCACCGACTTTTTGTTATGAGACCATCAACAAAGGGACAAGTTAGGTGAGGAGTACATTAATGAGTGTTTCATAATCTCTCAAACTATGGTGCAGGGCGTTAAGTGATGGCCCATTAGATTGGTGCTCCCATAAAAAAAGTCGGTGCAATCAGCTGTTATTCTCTTTTCATGCTTCAATAATGATCGAAATCCTGATTGATGAGGTTGTGAAATGATGTTTTTCCGTAGGGCTCTTGTATTTATAATATAAATAAAATCATCAGTAGTATATTTTGAGTGCATTCTTTCCATATAATTTTAAAATTTCAACCGAAGTTTCAAATAATAACTGATGACATGAAAAATTAGTCCGCTTGCTGCTTGAGAAGTAAATGAAACCTGATTATATAAATGTATTTTTGATTTTACATCAAAAAAAGCAACAAAACTTCTATCTTAGAATGATGAAAGCTATGGCTTTAATAAGGCAAAAGGAAGCAAACTAATTTTGTGGTGATACTGTATATCTCACATGATGAAAATGCAATTTCAATCCACTTTGGGAATTGAGAAAGACTGGTTTTCCATCAACATACTGGTTTACTGGTAATATGACCATTTTTTTACGAAAAGTGTATAGGTTTCTTTTGGTTCCTACTGAAAACTTTTCCTGAACAATAAGTAGTTGCACAGTTATGAATGGCAAATGTCCATGCAAGCTGTCTACCAATACATAACGGTACTATTTTCAGATGATTCGGAATCGATGATAGTATAAACAAACCAAAATTGAAACGATAGAATAGTACAATTTTTCGACCATGTGGGCAGCTCTAACAATGGAATCATCAGTCAAACAATCCTAGTTCGCGCCTATGCTTTTGATGGGGAACTGATGGACCTACTTTTGAAAACGATTTTGCTTGGTTTGTATTTGGAATTTCACGTCAAACGAATAATGACTGGGCGAGCATTTGTTTTCGATACTTGAGGGTTTGACATTCAAAAACTAGCTACTCATTGAATAAGCATGAGTTGAATATTTTGTATATTTCATACACGAAAATTATCATATATGCTGTGGTAAACATTTCCTTGATTCCCAATACCTCAGTTCATTTAAATTTTATTATTTTTGTTGTTGCAAGTTCTTTAAAAACATTTGTTATTTGGAAACAACATTTATTAAAAGATATCTATCTACCAGAACATCCATGAACGATATTGTCATAGGTATTAGATTGTAAAGCAGGCCATAATTCAATTCAATTCAATTTTCAAGTTCAACATATAACCAAAGTCGATGAAACAGTTCAAATTGATTCTTTTTACTACTCTTCATCCATGTACTGAACTAGGCACGCCGGATAGGTAATGATCCCTAGGCATCTGATAATTAACTCAGTATCGATTTCACACTTAGTTTTTTCTTTATCCAACCCTCTTTTTAGTTTGCCGATAGGACAATCTAATAGTTATTTATGTAATAAGGATCATAAAGACGATCATTATGGTACAAGTCGTGAATGTTATCGGACGAGGCGTAGCCGAGTCCGATAACACGGCGTGTGCCATAATGATTGTTTATGATTCGTATTACATACAAAATTTTATCTGATGGCATTTATATCAATACATTTTCGAAAAATTAAAAACTGCATTTTCGACATGTCACAATGACAACTATTTTTAAAGGAGTAAGTATTGTGTAGTTTCAAATATTAGTAGGTGAGTGAGCTGTGCTTTGCCATTTCCTTGACATGTTTTCCTTACAGAATTTCATTATGGTACTTAGTACCATAATGAATTCATTATGGTATTTCATTATGGTACTTAGTACCATAATGAATTCATTATGGTACTTAGTCCCATAATGAGCTTCCTTATGTCATCAAAATTGAGTGACATAACGTTGTCATTATGACATGCCATCAGATAAACAGTTTTATTGAAATATCTTTGGTAATCTTTAATATTTTCACCGGAAAAAACTCAAAGTGGAATCCTGTGACGGAGTTGAAAGTATAGTCAATTCGATCAATTTTTCTGGATGAGCTGTTAGTTTCGAACTGAAAATTATTAATCCCAGATGTCAGATCGATTACTGTAACTCTTTATAGTCCATCTTTCAAGCAAGTCAAATAAACTTTCGGTGATAGATGCGATTTATAGATTATTTTATTGGCGGGAACACCATTAAATAAGGCAGAGGCAACTACGAAGCCAGTTCTGTTTACATTTTCTAGTGTTTTATTAGATTGAATTCAGGAGCTGAAGGTGTCTAATCCAGAAATATAACTGATTCATTTCCTATGCGATGTTTACATCAATTTGTTAGCGATAGTTTTTTGTAGGCCATTAACAAGATTACAACTACTAGGTATTCGTTGGAATCAGTTTTTTTATTTTTGAAACGATATCAGCATCAGAGTGATTCGAAATTGAAACGGAACGAAAGGTAAAATATTTAATATAGATATTAAGGTTGAAAAGTGACCCTCAGGCTTTGTCAACCTCTTGGCATTTTCCGGACTGTGTGTTCACTCAGTTTTTCAAAATAAACCGTTACCTTTACATCAGTCATGTTTATTGTTCTGAACATTGCCTTGGTGCAGCAATCCTCGTGACGCAACCGAGATATGTGAAATATTAGTAACATGCCAATCCTGACAAAATGGTTAAGGCTTTCATGGCCGAGGCTATTAGTGTAACTACTTTTCTTCGGACTTGAAGGCCGTCGTTCTCTGGAATTTCTTCCTAACGTTTCGCTAGCGCGAGTGGCCAGCTTCTTCGGAGGCTTACTCATTTCCGATGACTGAGTCATCGGAAATGACATGCAGAGTATGATTTAAACGGCAAAAAGTGAGTTCTGTTATAATTGATTGTCAGTATTCTATCGTTGAAGAAATTTATTATATTTTGGAAATCAACTTCGATGTATTTTTGAGAGTGGTCCAGTCCAGTTCATAAAAAACGGCAGTATCGTCCGCGAAACTCACAACCTCCTCAATCGTATCTTGTTCGAAAAGATCATTGATATAAAAATTGAAGAGAATTGGCCCCAAATCAGTACCTTGAGGCACTCCACATGTAGTCACTCGATAACTGCTCATAGTTCCATTGATATTGACGCATTGTTTCCTGTTAAATAAGTAAATCTCAAAAAGTTTATGAGGAACTCCTCTAATGCCAATATTTGAGAGCACTGACAGTGGTTTCGAGTAGTCAACGGTGTCAAATGCTTTTGCCAGCTCGATGAAGACACAGATAGAAGTATTTTTTTTGTCAATTGCATTATTCATCAGCCCTGTCAATATCACTGTTTAATAAATTCGAATATACAATATTTAGTATCTATTTGGGGCACAGCCAACAAATCATTAATGAAACCATTGAAAAAACTACAAAATAAATCTATAAAATGTATTTATAATATGAACTATCTGGAACCTACAAGGAATTTGTATAAACCCAAAAAACTTTTAGATATTGAATCACTTCATAAAATGAAACTAATTATATTCATTCACTTTGTCAGAAACCAAATAAAATTCTCAAATTTAAAATTTTTGGAGGTGAATAATATTCATGTTCACCATACCCGCCAAAACGATTCTTTGCGACCTTTGAATGCGAGAACAAACTTTGGTCAGAAATCAATATTGCATAGTGGTGTAAATATTTATAATTCAATACCTCGTGTTCTCAAGAACATTAAGCAAGAACATTTATTCAAAAAACATTTGAAAAAATATTTTTTGAACTGCTGAGATTTTATTATTCCTGCAAAGTATTTATCATTATCAGTTTTAGATCATTTAACTGTTAATTATCACTGTCATTTCGTTATTTTCTTTGTTACGTAATTATTCCACATGTATACCTACCTACATATCCCTGTCATAAACTGTAACAGTTTCTTGGGATGAATAAATAATAATAATAACAATTGCATCAGACGTTGAATTTTTTTTACGAAAACCGTTCTGCCTGCTCGATAAAATATTGTATTTTTTTGAGAAATGAGACCAACCTCTTCTGTAAGGTTTTTTCGAAAACTTTTCCCATGCTCGATATCAATGAAATAGGGCGATAGTTTGTGACATCGAGTTCATCACCGTTTTTGAGGAGAGGTTTTATTTCAGCAATTTCTAAGATATCTGGAAATTTGAAATTTCCCATCATTTATGGATTTATTTATTATATAAACTAACGGAGGTGCGGTTTCCCCCTTGATGTCTTTCAGAATTTCAGATTTTATATTGTCAATCCCCGGTGATTTGTTATTTTTCAAATTTGATATAATCTCCATAACTTCTGCTTCATTTGTCTCTGTTAAAAAAAAATGAATCTGGATTATTTTTTTGTCTTACAAATTTCGTTTCTATTTTTTTCCTCAAATTTGTTGCCATTTTTTCGCCAATATTGTTAAAGTGTTTACAAAACTCTTCAGATATTTCTCTAACGTCATTTGTTGTATTTCCAGCAGCATTTTTGATTTCTGTAATTTCTGTTGTTTGTTTTTGTTTTTTTTGAAATTTCATTCATACATCCCCTCAGACATTCACTCGTATTTTTATTAGCCTCTATTTTGTTATTATAGTAATCACTTTTTTTTTATTAAAAAATTCAACCTATTACTGTAGTAAAATAGTTAAGGCTTTCGCGGCCGAGGTTTTCAGTATCACTACTTTTATTCGGGTTTGAAGGCCGTCGTTTTTAGAAGTTTCTTCCTGACGTTTCGCTGGCTCGAGTGGCTAGCTTCTTCAGAGGCTCATTCGTCTTGAAATTCATTCCGATGACTGGAGATTTTTTCTTCGCAAGTTGTATTTATGCCGAATCAGGTAGTTTGCGGTGCTAATTGTCCCATTCGGATTAGGGGAATTCTCATTAATATTGATTACCTTGTTTACCTCATCTGGGTTCGGAGAATAATCATCATTATTATCTGAAGAACTACCTGCAGTTATTATCGATCTTCTTGAAATGGGATTCCATATTCGGTTGAGGTTGACAACTTCTTTTTTTCTGTTGAAATTATCCGTGTGTTTGTGGATTTCTATTGCCTCCCGTACCAGTCGGCTATGGCACAGTAAAGGATAACCAGTAATTTCACTTCGTGTTTCGATCCAGAGCGCGCATGATCGACTCCGGAAGGGAAATTGTTGGATGCGCAATGGATCACTCATTTTTTGAGCAATGCTTGCAGCTTGTTTAAAATGTTCCTAAATCTGCTACTTTTCAAATTTTGAAAGGCAACTTTTTCGTATTATGCGCTCCGAAATATATGAAATATGTATGGGTCAATATCTGAAAGCCCAAGCCTTCTTTTTAAATTGAGTTAATAGGTATGTTTATTATTCGAATTCCATTCGATCACTCTTATAATTAACAGAAAACAGACAAATTTTATTTGATATTGGCAACACTGCTAACAAGTAACAGGTTGTACATATAATTTTAATGTCTGGTGTATTATGTTTACTGTTTACTGTAACAAGATTTTTTAGGGCCACGTTTGTCCTGTATGATCTTTTATTGTGTTCAAATTATCTCCACAGATTAGCTTTGCTAAACAATTGATGATTTATAGATCATATGTTAACTGGTTTATTGTTTGTGAATTCTTCTGTGCTTTGCTGAAATCTAGATCGACGATGGCTGACAATTTGAAGAAAGCATCGAATTATTGAGTGATTTGTTCAAGTAATTCGAAGAAAAATCCCCAAATCAGCTTCTTCAGATTTCCGAAAGATGAAAAGAGGTGAGTTGAAACAATTCCACTGAATCCAAGGCGTTAATATTATCATTGTAGGCAATGAATTATCGTCGATTTCATTAGAATTTGACATTTTCGTTTCTATCTTTTTGTTATACCTTCTCACCTTATTCTCAGTGAGTTCATGTACTCACCACATCAAACAGATATTGTTGAACTTTTCTCAGAAAGAACAACTTCACTGTTTCGATACTCATATATCTCTAACGTTGATGATTTATTTTTTAGATGCAATGAATGGAAGTTGAAACTTTACAAATCGAAACTGGACAATTGCTCTGCAGAGGATTGCTACAAGAGATACAGAGTCTGTAGCGCACACTTTGAGGATTGCATGTTTTCCAGTATTCAGAAAAACAAATTGAAGCTGAACGCTATCCCTACCAGATTGATAGAAGTGGAATTAGACAGCATCAGCCAACCCAAAGCATCAGGTAAAATATATATAATTTTATAAGCTATATGCTGTATCTTTACTTTCCTACGTAAATGCATTCCTTCAACTTAATTTGGGTAACTTGAAGCATACATATGTACAGAATTTTTTCCGAATAGGTCAGGAGCAGTGTCGTTATGTGAACAAATATTTATATTTGATATAGTCGAGGCCCGTTTTTTTTTATTCATTTTTTCTCAACAAAAAACTTACTTTTTTGCAGGCTGGCGAGCTATTATTCGTTGAATTCCTTTCGAACTGTTTTTTAATATCATTATATATTTTTGTCCAACACTCAAATAAGGAACAGAGAAAATTTAGTGTTGAGAATAAATAGACCTCATCTACTAGGATTGATATCTAGGCAACCAACAATTGCTTATCACATAGGGTCATCCTGAAAATTTTCTGTTGTGGCTTGGGAATGAACTAGCAGTGAGAAAAGTGAATCAAGCACAAATCAAGCGCCTTTGCTCATTTGGCCCATAAACTCTCCATGACGTGTAATCTAAATCCTGCATTTTATAGATGGAAAGTGTCATTTGCGGTGGTATCATGTAGAATTCTGCATATTTTTGATGTATGATTTTTTTTCAGAGAATATCCCGGGAACTTCCGATATTCTCCCAACAGAAATTGATCTGATAACAGTACCTCTTTCAAGTTCCAGTTCTGTTCAAAATGAAGCTTCTGATATGTCGCTTCCAATTACAAGCCAAGAACCCAACTGTGATGTGTCTATGAATTGGGAGACTTGTCTTAGTATCAGTTGTGATGATGATGAAGACAATACAAAGGACACCTCAAGTAACAGTGATACAGAACGTAATGCAGAAGTTATGTTTTTTATAGGTGTTTTCAGTCCAATTTCTTTTCAGAGATCGTGTACCCTAACACCAAACTGATATTATTTGCACTCGAAGCGTGTTTCGCTAACAAGGTTAGCATATTCAGAAAAAAAATTCTGACGATGCTAACCTTGTAAACAAAACGGGCGTCGAGTGCAAATAATATCAGTTTGGTGTTGGGGTAATTGATCTCTGAAAAAGTTTCAATCTTAAAAAAATGTATTGACTTTATTATTGAGTATTATAGAAGTAGTGCTCCACTTTCTGGTTGAACCTTTCATAAACATCATTTCTGTCATGAACTACTAGTGAATACTTTGCTTGAAATATAATCATTTTGAAGTTCAGTTCCTGATGATATTAAAAAAAGGTGCATCAACATTGTTAATTGTACCTACCCCAGTCAAGGATACACCATCAATTTATAATGAAACAGTCTATCATTTTTGTCACTTGATTATGAAAAAAAAATATTTCACATATTGAGTCCTATTCAAGCTGATAAACCATTGAATAGAGTGCTCTGAATTGTTAGCAAAAAAAAATAATTTTTGCATACCCATTCTTAGTAACATGTTCTTTTGACTTATCTGAGATAGTTTTACATGCCAACAAGAAAATTTATCATTTTATTCAGAGAATATTAAAAATAGAGGTAGATTTAGAAGTACAAATTTAATTTATTTCGGACGAAAGTATTTTGAAATTTATTTCTTCTGATCCCAATTTATTGGTGTAGATTTACCCTATCTCTTTTCTTATATATAGATTCTCCAACAGTTTTATTTTTCAGACATAGGCACACAGACCTCAACGTCCCTATCCAAGAATACGCCAAGAAAAATCCACCTGAGAAATAGAATAAGACATCTTAGGAGGAACTCTACAGATCGGATTAACCCTGCCAACAGAAACATTTCGGGCGAAGAAGTTGTGGAATTTGTGAATCAATATTGTTCACCATCTTTAGCAACTTTTTTGAAAGCTCAAATTGAACATATTAGTAAATCTAAAAAAGGTTCATGGTACTCCAATGATTATAAGAAGTTCGCATTAACAATATATTTCCTAGGCCCTAAGTTTATAAGTATTTATCAGGAATTTTTTGCCTGTCTAGCAAATCAACATTATTTAGAGTCACACGAAATTGGTTTTAACGATTTTATATTTTCCACATTGAAAATCAAGGTGGAAATGTTTCTTGAGAAGAACAGACATTGTATTTTATGCATGTATGAAATGTCGATCAAATCTAATCTGTTTTATAATATCATAAGTGATGAAATATTCCATCTATTTCTTCCATTCTGAAAAATCATTTTCATTTTAATGTCCTTTATTGTTGGTATACCTAGTCTAATTTGATGCATTCTTATTTCTTTAAATAACCCCTAATATACCATGAAGCAGGTAGTAATATATCGACTGTTTACTACCAATATCTCCTATCTACCACATTTTCCTAATAAAGGGTTTTCACTTGACGAAATTGTTTATTTTTGAATCTATCGAATAGAAATACCTCCTATGTATAAATATTTTGAAGTTCCCGCGTATTTTCAACTGCCAATATCCCCAATCTGCACAAGCCCAATATTGTGGAAGAAATACCTCTTATCTCGCATTTTGCTATGGACAGCACCACGTGTAAACTAGCTGGTATGTTTCATTCAAATTTTTTATGTTTTAATAAATGTTTTCGAGAAATTTTTGTTACTATAAAGTACTCTAGTTAACCAAGAACTTAAATTGTCTGTTGTAATTGTAAAAAAGACATATTTCATTTACAAAAACCTCTAAAATAAAGGAGTATGCAGATAGGAGTTATTTCTATTCCCATATTTTGCATACGCGCTGCAGTTAGGAGGTTTTGTGGACACATAGGAAGCCTAAAATGGATGAATTATTATTAATGATACTATAATATTTTAGTAACCAGAAAAAAACAATAATAGATTATTAATAATATTAAAATGTACACGGGCATCAAATAACTTGTTCTTTATGTGGGTGTATTGAAAAATGTAGATAAAAAAATATGATTTTTAAATTTTGTTAGTTCTGAATTCTGTTTATTGTTCAAGATAGTTCAAAATTGTGAAAACATTCTATTGGCAACTTTTTTAGTAGAATCCATTGGCATACTTAGAGTTTGTTGTATTTTATTTTAGATCAAAATGTCGACTAGAAAAGACAAAATTATTCGCATGGTAAGAAAAGAGACAGAAGATGCATCTCTTGAAGACCAGTCTATTTCATCGACGCCTTCTCAAACTAATGTTGTGTTAGTTACACAGCATAACGAAGAAAATTCGCTGGAATATCTTCAGGACTGTAATAATTTCGATTGCCAAGATTCGCTAAATATTTATGGTGTTGACACAAAT
This sequence comes from Zygogramma bicolorata, assembly GCA_032362365.1. NCBI lineage: Eukaryota > Metazoa > Arthropoda > Insecta > Coleoptera > Chrysomelidae > Zygogramma > Zygogramma bicolorata. Next base: position 47,933 of record JAVJAQ010005889.1, read on the forward strand.
GTCGAAATCTTGTATGTTGGTTGTCAGCCTCACGAAATTGAACTTAATAATGAAAGTCTCGTTTTTCAAAATACTGATCCCAGATTGATTCCTGATATACAGACAGCTGATGCCTATAATAGAGACAGTGTAATAAAGCAAGCTGAAATGCAGTGTTATAGCCAAGATGCTGATGATGACTCCTTTCCCGTCAAGAAAAACCCGATAAATGGCGATAATCCCGATAATCGTGACCTAGAAAAAGCAAGAATTCAAAAAAGCAACAACGATTCTGTAACTGATGTTCAAACGTCTACAATTAAAATTACCAGCAGGGACGATGATTATGAATCAAATAATGTTGAAGACATGGAATTGATGCAAGACAATTATTGTGATCACGATTCACGGGACGATCCTATTTATTTACCTAGTCCGAAAACAGCTGAAAACCGCGATTCTGACGATTCTGATAGTGACGAAAACCAGCTAAATGATGAACAAAATATTGTCGTGGAAGATATTGCAGAATATGGAAACATGAGCGAGGGGAGAAAAAGAAGACACAGGGCAGACAAAAATGAATGGAAGAAAAATCAGAATAAGAAACTAAGAATGGAAGGGAAGGAATACTTGGGGTATACGAAACCAAAAGGAAAAAAAATGGAACAAAATCAAATTAGACCACCCAGATCCATGAAACCTACTTGTACTTCTTCGGTTTGTGCAAAATCAAAGAAAAGAATGTGTAACAAGTTCACTGAAGAAGAAAGGCAGAGCCTATTTGATAAATTTTGGACTGAGCTCAACTGGGACCAAAGAAAAATCTTTGTAGTTAGTCACGTTACCAGGGTTGTTCCAAGACGCAAAACAACGGTCGGTAGCTCACGCAGAAATGAAACCTTGAATTATACGGTGACTTTCAATAATAACAAATATCCAGTCTGCAGAAAGATGTTTCTGAATACCTTTGGGTTAGGACCCTTTACTGTGCAGAGCTGGACAAAAAATAGTATCCATGCTATGCATAAGTACAAGGAAGCAGAAAATAATTCAAGTCACGTGAAAAACAACCCTCATCAACTAGATATTGATTTCTTAAAGAATTTTTTTAACCAGTTACCCAAATTGCCTTCACATTACAATAGGGCCAACTCTTCAAAACTTTATTTGGAGCCTGTTTTCAAATCGTTAAGCCAGCTTTATCAATTATATTGTGAAACGTGTAAAAATGCAGATAGAAAACACCTTTCAAACAAAACATTTTACTGTCAATTCAATGATAGCAATTTGGCAATATATCAACCGAAAAAAGACCAGTGCGATATTTGTGTCAGTCATACTGTTGGGAATATTAGTGACGATCAGCACTCAATTCACATTCAAAAAAAAGATAGAGCACGAACAGAAAAGCAAAATGATAAAGCTTCAGCTCAGGAACAAAACTGCATTGTTCTTACTATGGACCTCCAGGCGGTTAAAATTTGTCCAGTTGTTCAAGCAAGCAGTGTGTTTTTCAAGACTAAATTATGTTGCCACAATTTTACGGTGTACGATATTACTAGCCATCATAGTACATGTTATTGGTTCACTGAATATGATTGCGAGTTGGTAGCTTCTGCGTTTACCTCATGCATTATTGATTACTTAGAAAGACACTGCACCAACAAAAAGTTACCTGTTATTATATATTCAGACGGTTGCACCTATCAAAACCGGAACAAAGTCTTGGCCAATGCATTGCTTAATTATTCCATTAAAAACAAGATTCCTGTAACTCAAAAATTTCTTGAACGGGGTCACACTCAAATGGAGTGTGACTCCGTTCACAGCTGCATTGAGCGGAAGCTCAAAAACAGAGACATTCACATGCCAAGTGACTATATTTCAGCCAGCAGAGAAGCAAGAATTAAACCATTCCCATACGAAGTTGTGAAATTAGGGTATGACTTTTTCAAAGACTATTCAAAAACTTCCGTTTTGAAGTATACAAATATTCGTCCAGGAAGGAAAGCCAATGATCCTACAGTCACGGATATTCGTGCTTTACATTATAACTCAGATGGAACAATTCAATACAAATTGCTATTTGATGATGAATGGAAAGCACTACCCTTAAGACCCAAGAAAATATCCGAAGTAATACTTAATTATCCACAGCTAAACAAATCCAAAATTCCTATAAAGAAATCGAAATATAAACATTTACAGGAACTTAAAAATGTGATTCCGGATGACTGTCACAGTTTTTATGATACTCTGCCATATAAAGAAGACTAATTATTCAAATGTAAAGCAGTGAAAAATATTTGTTTAATCAGGCCCAATTTAAAATAAAAACTTTTAGTTTCTATCCGTATATTATTCAAATCCTCCTATCTTCAATGAAAGCTATGCCAACACCTCCTATCTTTTATTGACTTGTAAAAATAGCCTCCTATCTGACATGGAAATTATGCCAATAACTCCTATGTTACAAAAACACCATGAAAACTTGTTTTTTCCTACAAATTACATAAAAACTGTTTTACTTAGAGTAAATAAGTCCCTAATGAATAATGTTATAATAATTTTGCAATTGAAAATTATTAAATTAATTTTTTAAACGTTTTTTGTTCCTCCTGTGAAATTATGGTTTTTGCATATAGGAGGTATTGGTAGTAAACAGTCGATATATGAAAACTTCTCTAATCGTATTGAAATTAACTGTATGTAGTTTGTGCAATTTCATCAACTTAAAGTAAATTATCTAGTTTCTTTATTAGCATGTTTTCTGTTTGTACTCTGAAAAGTAATTGGGTGGCTTGAAAACTTATGTTCAGAAGATTACCTAATGTATTTTGCTTCATATTTCTTCAAAAGGATGTATTCTTAAATCTGAAATTAGGATATTCCAATCGTTCCTGTTGAAATTATTCAGCATTGATTAATGTTTGAATTTGTATCTTATTTTTTCGTTCTTTAGTTTTGCTTATGTTAACAAAACTTATTTTCAATTTTAAAAATATCAGAAACAGATATGTTAACATGTTTTCTCAACAATATACATATATTGTATTATTTTATTTATTTACTTATACTGATAACAAACAGACTAGATCTAATAACATGCACCAGTTTTATACACAAAAATTATATGATTTGCCATGTAATGAAATGAAATAAAAAAGTGAATAAAACTCTCAAGAATTCATTTTATAAACTTATTTAATGACATACATCAACTGCTGATCTTGCAAATTAGTTTCTGACTATTCTTAAGGTGGATTTATGAAATAGTAATTTTGGCTTCAACTTCACTATGAAGGATTAACCTACAATGTACAATAGAACATTTTATGTACTAACATTTTTACTTCCACTCCAAATCCAGATAATCCAATTCTCAAAATGAAAGTGTAATTTGCTTTTGCACATATATTATTCCTATGACCACCTATTTTATTAAATATCAACGATGAAATTCAAATCTAACATAGGACGACAGACAATTTATCACACAGAAATCATTTTGTATAATAGATTACCAGTTGCAATAAAGAAATACAGAAAACTCCGTTTCAAAGCCAACTTAAAAAAACATTTAATTGTTGCAATAAAGAAATACAGAAAACTCCGTTTCAAAGCCAACTTAAAAAAAAATTTAATTAAATAGATAAATGCCAATTTTTCATTTATTTTTTTATTACCATAATTTTTTTCATTTCCTACAATGAAAGAGTCTGATTTCATTGGCTTTTTTTCCCCTTCGGTGTATAATCTTCTTAGAGTTATTTTTTTCCCTTCTATAAACTTCGCGAGTTTCTTGGGAAATAAAAGTTATTATTAATTATGTGAACATCAGATCGTGTATATTGAGTTGCCTGACTAATCCTACAATTCGCTTTAGACAGTCTGTATTAATATTGTTTCTATAAAAAGTTCACATGAATTTACAATAACTTTCATGTTGAAATAAAGAAATAACGATAATTATCGTTTATTTGAAAAAAATGTCGATAAGTTAGTACTTATTATAGATACGAACTTATGCTGAAACCATGTTTTCATTTCACAACAATGCAAAAATGCAACTGTATTCATGTTTTGTTTATTACATGTTTGATATTTGGCTATGCAATCCGTTTCTCAAAAATGTGTATGAAAGCTTGCATACCCTATGGGAAATGAACTCCACTGTTGCAGCAGTATATATTTGCTTTTTAGTGTCGAATGCTCGTTCGACGTTTTTGTGATTAAAACTCCATATTTTTCAATCATTTTTTTATCACAAGTTCTGAAGAATTTTGGTATTTTCGTAAAGTTAATGTCGTTTGAGGAGTGAACTCTCTGTCTTTGACAAATATAAAATTGGCATTCGGTCATTCTTTCAGGTAATGAATGGAACATAAGAATTTCGAATCTATTCATTAACAAAATAATTCTTTCAGGCACGATTTCAAACCTTCCGAAAATTTTATTGTCGGTACCTTTCTCAAATAAATCTCATTCTGGACGTGTTTTCTTTTATTTTTGAAAATCGAACAGCTCAGCCGATCTGCTTCAAACTTTCAGTTCAGTTTTTGTGTGACTTATATTAATAAGGAAGAGAAATTAGTAATTATATCTGTAAATCTTCAGAATTCACGGATTTGACTGCTCATTGAAAACCGTGCGAAAAGAACAGAGAACCAATATGCAGTGGAAAATTATAAATTACCACTCTTGTTATAAGCAATCCTTTGAAAAAAATTCAGTCAAACAAATAAAACATCGTATACTAAGTTTTTCCTGAGACATACAAACTCTCGAAAATTTAAAATAAAATATAAATTACACTCTTTCTCTTTTTTTGTGTATGCTATATTCATATAAACATCAAATAATTGTAAAATGATATTGGATATTCGAATGGTAATTTCCGAAAAAAGTTGAGTACGGTGTGTTTCAACTTCAGATTTGCGAACAGTGAACCGAAATTAATAGCGCACATTATTATTATCAGGAATTGAAATCACGAGTTGGATTCCTCAAATGTTCGCAGTTTTGCAGAGCAGTTTATATCAAGTTTGCAAGCGGCGTGCAGTGTATTTCTCATGAAAACGTTGGGGGGCGTGGCTTATCCACTCCGGGCGTGAAACTGCAGGATGCGCACTCGTCTAAAAAAAACGAAACTGTGGGACACGAACATCAAAGGGACCGACCGAAACTGAAACTACTGGTTATCCTTTACTGTGGCTATGGTATCCCTGGTTGGGTGCAATCAATTTTGCATTTTCAAACAGAATCCTGTGGTTACCCTCAATAAGTGCGTGTTCCGTCACAGCCGACTTGTCAGTTTGCCCTAGTCTGCAGTTTCTCTCATGTTCCTTTAGCCTTGTTCCCATGGATCTTTTGGTGGTACCGATGTCTACCTCCCCACAGGTGCACGGTATGCGATAAACCTCTGCTGCAGACAGTGGATCTCTTTTGTCTTTAGCCGATCTGAGGCTCTGTTGAATCTTCTTTGTGGGTTTAAGTACAGTTTTTATGTTTTTATTTTTTATTGTATGGGTAAATATAACATAAAAACTGTACTTAAACCCACAAAGAAGATTCAACAGAGCCTCAGATCGGCTAAAGACAAAAGAGATCCACTGTCTGCAGCAGGGGTTTATCGCATACCGTGCACCTGTGGGAAGGTAGACATCGGTACCACCAAAAGATCCATGGGAACAAGGCTAAAGGAACATGAGAGAAACTGCAGACTAGGGCAAACTGACAAGTCGGCTGTGGCGGAACACGCACTTAGTGAGGGTAACCACAGGATTCTGTTTGAAAATGCAAAACATTCGACGCATGACGAGAGTTCCTGGAGAAATGACGTTCTCTTTTCGACCCCTCATATTATTTTGCGTTGATGAGCAACAGGGCCGGCGCTAGGATATTTCTTAACAATATTATTTGTAAAACAAGTCGCTTCCCGCTGCCTGTCTGTTCCTATGTATGATGTATGCATAGATCTTTGAAAGTACGCAACGGATTTTGATGATTTTTTTCAAAGATGGAGTGATTCAATAGAAACACATAACTTCAGAGGTTTCTAATGTGATGTCGTGAAGCAAAAGGACATTAGTATCTCGCTCTCTTATGAAATCACTAATCGAAGAGGTCAGCAACTCTTGGCAGATATAGTTTTCAACATTTTTTGGCAGTTTTACGAAAAGCCTGAGACTGAAACTTTCTATAGAAGCATCGAAATCACAGATTTTAATCGGAATTATCTGATTCGTAGTACCAAAAAGCCCAAATATGTAAACACAGAACTGTCATTTTTGGATGACAATTGTAAATTGGTAAATAACAGACTTTAAACAAATTGCGGCAACATCGAGAGTGTTGCCAACCAAATCCCAAAGAGTAACACGCGCCAAATTTGAAATTCAATGATTGATGTTTGGTGCAATTACGTTGATTTCATGTCGTCATTGATAACTTGCAACAGTTTTTATATGTATACACTTGAACTGTCCACCGAACTTTCCCGTCGACCCCTTCGTGTGTGTAATAATTCATGATATAGGTAAATTTCTTCAATTCGACTATGAACAAAATAGTTAATTTTCGCTTGTCAATCTCAGTTGGTAGATCGTGGTAACACTCAACAATTGAATATATAATTCATCTTCGTAGAGCAATTTCTGTCTTTTCAAAACACCTATTCTTATATTAGTCACTCGCCAGAGTGAAAAATTACCAGCAGACCATTCAATCATCCAAAAAGCAACCAATCTTTTGAAACGGTAGCAAGTTTCACTCACCTCCGAATGCCTGTAGAAGTGGCAAAACAGCTTCCAGTTTCAGGCGACAGAACATAGCATAAACATGAAGAAAATTGTTTATTTTCCATTAATTTGTCTTGGCCGATATCTGTTTGAAAAATCGTGGCTGTTAGAAGAAACTTCAAAAAACGTAATTTTCCAGCTAATGAGACGGGAAACAATAAAGACAGCAATAAATTAACGCCGTATAATCTGTTTATAATAAGTCAGTAACAGTTTACAGTATGGAACCCTTCATCTTGCGTTTCGAAACGAGGATGAATTTCGAGACAGGATCGGCTGCTACTTGGGAAATTTATTATGCAGTTCCGGAAGATTGTTTCCTCAATGGATGAACTGATTTTTTTTCACAACCTCCAATATCGAATGGGTTGTTTTGATAAGTTAGTGTAATTTACAAAATCAAATTTTCTATCGCATTATATCGTGTTAGAAAGTACGCTTTCAGTAGTTTCAGAGGGTGAAATTGTACACTGGGAGATAAGAATAATAATATTTATTTCTGACCGGGATATTATAAGCTTATATCGTCTTAGTTACGCTATCAATAAAGAGGGTCATAAATCCCTTGGGACATTATAGATTTTATGATTCCCTCTACCTTTCACAAGTAAAAATAATATTATATATATATATATATATATATATATATAGTGAGTAGTAACATTTTTCCGTGTCAGCCAGTCCAGATATATCTTGTATTCTTTTTGGGATACGGCTTCACTTTTCGATGGAATTAATGATTCTCTTGCTTGTTCAGCTTTTTTCAAAATATCCTCCATTATATTTGGGGTAGAAAACACGTTTTTACCGCAAACACAGCTTGATAACAAAGTTCTGTTTATAAACAAGTAACATAGCAACAACCTAGCAACAAGAAAACTCTACTATAATCAACGGTACCTCATTCAAATATACCGGGAAGGTAATGAATTGGTACATTTTTCTGTTTCAAAAATGAACAAAATTTTATTGAAATCGGTCAGAAATAAAATTATCTATGTACCACGGGAATTAATGAGCCTTAATAACCTCAGGCAATTGCTGTCCCTTGGGCCAGAGGCCCTCGCGACGCAAACTTTGCCATCGGTAATTAAGGCCCTCCTAATTCCCTTGATACATACATACATAACTATTATTTGCCAAAAAATTTACAGTAACAAATGTCAATATTAAAAATAAATAAAGAGTTAACCACATACATAAAGCATTGCTTTGAATTGTGGTTTCGAGTAAGAGAAAAGAAAAGGAAAAAGAAAAAGATAGGAAAAAAGAAGAGGATGAAATTTATAACTTGTCATACACCAATGAAACACACATGCATATATAATCTGTCGTCTATAATACTAATGCATAACAGTCGTTTACTCATATAATCATAACTAAGTAAGTAGGACATCTTCGTGCAATGTTTTTTTCTGGTTTTGGTATTTTAAGCGAGTTTGTTTTGTTTCTTGTGTCATGTGTATGTGATATTCGAATCGAAACTTTCTTATTTTGGTGTTGATACATGAGAAGACTGTGACAGAATAATTGGCAAATATCAAGTACTTTTGTCTCGGTTTATAACATGTCAGATGAAAATTGTCTAGTTTCGTTGTAATTTTCAACACAAATTTCTGTATGGTTCCAAGGTTTCGTATCAGAGTTTTATTTACCTTTCCCAGACTATGGTTCCATATAATGAATGTCTTTCCGCTAATGAGTGGTAAATTATTGTCATTTGTTCCACTTTCAAGATATTCGAAAAATATTTGAACTTATACAGAAGGTATCTTAGTTTTTTTATGACATTCCTAAATATTTAATACTTTTGATAAATGAAATTTCAACTTATGCAAGAATGTAAGCTTATTATATTCTGGTAGATAAATACAAGATGATTTTTTGATTGGATGAATAGATTTCTAGATATTTCATACTTCTCAGCGGGAATGTATTGGGGAAATAAAGGAAAGAAAAACTACCGACAGCTTGTTGGAATTTGTTGTATCAGTTATTTGTTTTACTAGGCAGCAAAGTAGTAATTTTTTCTTCGATTGTTTACGATGATTTATGTAGGATATTGTATTTGCAAATTGTTACAATTCTCACAATCTTTTTATTCTTCCTGTAGTGATAAATTCAAACAAAATTGATACAAATGGCAAGTGTTGGAATGGTTGGTTGCTATGGAAATGTATATGTTCAAATATATAGTTCGAGAACATTACGGACAGTGAGAGCGACTAAGAAGTACTTACTCCTCCAGACACATATCAATCAGCAAAGTATTACTTTTGCTGTCTAGGCTGCAAAAGTAATATTTGCTGTCAATCGGAGAAAAATATATTTATCTGATACAAAAAGAAAGAACATAAAATGTATTTCAGCGAGAATAATGCACCACGCGCATGTGATTATCCTAACAATAAACAAAATGAAGTTTGAAAGTCATATTTTGGGGTGGATTGTATTTTTTTTCGTCGTTACTTTGGGCTTTCAAACTACCTCAATTTGAAAAATGAGAATCATTATTAGAATCTTCACGAATATAAAAGGGCATATTTCTAATCTACGCCAAAATTTGCTGCATTAATTGAAAACTGTTCCTTCTGAATGCAGCACGTTTTATCAGTCAGCAACTTCTAGTCTAACTTAAATTTGCCTGCCAAAAAAATACAAGAATGAATATATATCCAAATAACTATCTTGTTCACATTCCTGCTTCCGTTTTCAGAACTCGTTTTCGCCAAAATATGAAAATAAACTTGCAATTTTTAGATATCACGCTTTCTTGCAAAATTATCGGTAATTTTCATGCACTCGTGCAATTATAACCGATAAGTATTTCGATAAATATTAGTTCTTGATTTTTTTGATAGGCAAACTTGGGATATAAGAAAAGTTGCTGACTAATTGAAAACTGTTATTGAATTATCGCAGCTACTTATCGGGGTTGATTGAAAATCTAACCTTCTACCCTTGTATACTTTCCAAAATAAATTCTATTTTTTTCCGATGGTGGTAGGTTAGAAACCCAGAAGAGTACGGAGAAAATATTTATCTACCACAAGATAATATTGAAATGTGTTCACCTGAAACCTACTCTGGTCTATCAGCGTTTCTCGAGCAAATCTGTCACCTACTTCTCATATCTTTGTTTACAAATGGTAGCCTTCACTGTTACCTCTTTACTTGACTAATGCTAATTTTTCAAAAGCGTGCATATCTGGCTCATCTCGTTCTGGTTTCTGTCTAGTTTCGAACGTACTTTATTTTGGGTCGTAGGTGCAGATAAGGTGAGATAAAAATAGATTACACTTGCTGTTCAACATAAAACTTGTATTCATACGAGCTGTTGTTAAATATTTTGATGGACCTACATAAAAATGTCACGAATGACTTTTTGGTGATTTTTTATCTGTTCAGTATTCGTCTCATAATGCAGGGCATCTACTTAGACTCGACTTTTGGGCATGTGTTTTTCGCTCGAGTGGCCTTTGGTTTCCCAATATTTCATTGGATTTAGTGTCTCTTCAACTGAAGTGCTATGAGAACACAAAATAAGTATAGTGGCTGGGCTTCATTTGAAGGTAGATTTCGATATATGGGACCTCACGTGATGCATTGAAATAATGTAATTATTCTGAAATGAGAATATAAAAAGCACTGTCTTATAACAGTTCGAATTTGAAATATTATCGTAGAATAATTCTCTTGTATTATGTCCATACTTCTGCAATCTCAACATATTCGTGTTCTTGCATAAATTCATGAATGATATGTATGCAGTTATCGGTTATAATTGCACGAGTGCATAAAAATTACCGATAATTCTGCAAGAAAGCGTGATATATAAAAATTTAAAGAGTTTATTTTCATATTTTGGCGAAAGAACACGAGTCCAAAGGACGAGGGCTCTTTTACAAAATATGAAAATAACCCAATGCAATTTGTATAAGACATCACGCTTGAATGCAAAATTATCTGGTCATTTCTACGCACGAATGTAATTCATTGGAATAATTCACGAGTAAAGAAATTCTCAAAGAAATGTTATTTTTTGTTCATTTATACTTTCCTCTATAGATTGTATGGAGTACTCACCAAAACGCGAAATGTTTTTCTATTTTTGAAGTCTATCTGACATTTATTTGTGTTCACTGACGTCTAGCGATACGATTTCAAATGCAATTACCGCTGTAAGTTTTCGATACAATGCAATTACCGCTATAAGTTTTCGATAATTGCATTGCTCTTATGGGACATTTTATATATGAGGGGAATATTCTTCAACATGGAATACAACTGAAATATGAGTCATTCATATAGATAGATAAATATTTCATTCACCACGATACATACAATAGTACATTTGTAGCAAGTCAAGTTAGTGAATACAGTAATGAAAGGGTATTTAATGGATAAAATCCTTAAAATAACTATGACTGTATAAACACATATACAAACACCATATACTGATAAAATTTATAAATATAAAAAAACATCGGTCACAGAAAAAAACATTGTAATAGTGAAAAAAAATCTAAGTCAATTTGAAATGCGACGTGCACATGTCCAAAAATTCGTCAATTGGATAAAAGCAATGCTCCAACATTACTGATTTTATTTGACTTGAAGAGAACTCAAGTTTCTCACGTGTGAAGGTAACTTATTATATAGTTTCAGATTTATCGAATTTCTGTCTGACATACCCAGTCTATGTCTGGGTATTTTGAGTAAGTTACCTGATCTAGTGGGATACTCGTCGGATACGCTGAGTATAGTGTTGGTCCTTCTTAAGGTGGCTATATACTGGTGTGTTTACTCCATATAAGAGGTTGTCAGCAAATCAGACGACCGATATGGCCAACTTGATGAAAAATTTGATGATGTAGGCGTAGTAGTACTGCAAAAAATCCGCCAGGTACCGGCACTCTTGCAGTGGAGATGACAGTCCTGTGTTGCCAAGTGGCCATGTCGTCGCGAATTCTGGTCCAGATCAGTAGAAACACAATGCAAATTTATTCCAACTGAGAAATTATTTTCAAACTACATGGAATAAATAACGCATAAAGTTTAACACAAATTTGGTGCGTTTTGGTGTTTTCAATAACCTCACGTATCCAGTCCCGATAAATTCTCTATCCTTTTACAAAAACATCAGAATTGGCAACAGCGTGTTCCATGGATCGAGTGATTACGAAAATTAATAGAAATTTTTGATAGCCAGCGCTCCCTCATGGCCACTGATGAACTACCACGCCTTGTCCACAGGTTTGTCTGAAACAATATCGCAACATTAGAAACACCAGTATATAGACATCTTAGTCCTTCTGTTCATGGATATGTAGAAGAGATGAATGAATGAAAATTGTATGAATAGGCATTATTTTCTCTTTTTTGAAAAGTGGACGACAATGTTATCTGTATTTAGCTCCAGTCATTATTCTGATAGCTCTTTTTCGCAGAGTGAAAATGTTATGAACATAACATGAATTTCCCCACAACAGTATGTCATACGTCAATGAGCTGAAATAAATGGACCTAAGGAAATCCAAGCCGACCATTAGATTCATTTTGCGTAATAAGAAAAAAATTCGATATATTCAAGTAGAATTCAATTGGGAAGGTATGTACAATTTTTGCACACAAGCAATTTTTTTATGGGGGATCTAAACATGATAGAATATGGTTGATAATGTTTCATCCATTGTCTATATAATCTACCCTATGGGAACCTGTGAAAAAATAAACAATATGAACTGAAACAGTAACAATATGACAAAGAATCGAAACGCACACAATTTTTCTTGCTAACTGCTATTGATTCGGACTTCCATTGTGTATATAGTCCAACTCTATTGAAAACTTTTCTCATGAGATGGAAAAAATGTCAGTTGAACTAATCTTATCACAAATAATGAAATGAAGAATAAAATTCAATTAAATAAGGCACTTAAATCTAGATCAAAAGATTATAATGGATTTTGGTCAAGGAATGCAAAATCAAAATTCGATTCATCGAAAAGATCAATATGTTGACAAAGTGAAACTAATTGTTGAGTGCGGAATAGTTGAATCACATAAATTCAAATGAAGCAATATGAACAAATGGAGCCACTCAATTTGGTCAAACTCTCTCAAATTTCGTTGCGTTTTACCAATTTCAAATTCAATATTCTATTTTTTCATGTCAATATTATTGTCAATTATATTGTGGCTTCGAATGCCTTATTCTACTTCACTTGTTGACGTAATAATTACTGGAAATTATACGAATGTCAACCAATATATTGATGTTTTGTTTTATTGTTGATTATGTAATATCCTTCATGAAAATGAGGTCAAAATTCGAATGATATAAAAATTGAATTAGTTTATTATATTATTTCAACTAATTTGCTTTCAGGACATGGGCCAAGCCAAACCTGGGAATTGTGTGAAGTTCCACCAAGAAAGAAAACGATTCAAAGTAAATGGACATTAAAAAAATGACGGCATCTGGTCAAATTGAAAAACGCAAAAATAGGCTCGTGGCAAAGACAAAATAGCTGGAGTTGATTATGAAGACACTTTCTCGCCAGTTATGTGTTATAGTAATAGTAATAGATGGAGCTGCCAAACGGAAGAACATGTCTTCTTCTGAAAACACAATGTGGATATAAACAATTGAGCCGAGTTTGGAAAGAAGATCTTGATACAGTGCTGATGAGCCCCACGTTCCAGCAATAGAAAATGGATCTATCTGTACATTACAAAGCAGATACATGCAAATTCACAATACATGGACATGAAAAATTAAATTTGGCAAACGAAAGCTTTACAAACACATGTATTCACTTGTTTTCATCAATTTATGGAACCGGTCTGCAAGTGTGTCCCGTCCCAATAATTGAATATCAATTCTGATGGTGTATCGCCAAGAGCATATATGTGGAATTTCTTCTGTAAAGAATCCCACACTAACACCTGTTGGATGTAATCCAATGCCATTCGTGGTATTAGCCAGGGGAGTAGTTGTTTTCTAATAGGCGTTAGTCCGTCAACCTACAGTGTAGGTGAGTTGAGGCTGGCCTGAACAAATTGTTCATTTTTGGAATATTTGATTTAAAGCCAGTCTTCAAGCATCCCCATGAATATTTGTTTAATCAATTTATGTGTTTAATTCATTGTTTTTACTCATTTTTACTGTAAGTTTAATTTGTAATGTCATTCAGAAAGAAAAAAACAATGAATTGTGGGCCTTGAAGAAGCTTCCCACTAGAAGCGAAAGTTCGGCAAAGTGAACCATAGTTTTTGATATTGGGTTGACTGAGAGACCCCATAATCATTCACACTTCATTAGATCTGTACCACTGGAATTAAATACATTCTATTTAATTACATTCATCATATCAACAATATGCCTACCCATTTATATACAGGATGTTATTTGAGTAAGTGGCCAAACTCGAACAGGTTTTTTTTGAGTAATTCTTAGACAAAAAGTCTATATCAACATAGGTCCGATAATGCTTCGTTTTTAAGATACAGCCAGTCAAAATAAAAAAAAATGTTTTTTTTTTTCAATATCTCAATCATCCTTCAGCCGTTTCTGCTGAAATATGACTGTGGTATTATTTTTTTTCGCTTAGAGTTACTGGAACTGCAACGTTTTTATCTCCATCATATTATCATTTATCTCGTGCGGAAAATATTCGTAAATACATAAAAAACAAACCCCATAAGAAGGGGGATTATTTTTTGCCTTTCTTCTTTTCTGAATCAAAAAATAGAAATTACATTTTCTATGAAAGAAGTGAAATGAAAGAAAATTACAATCCTTCATATACAATAAAGGTATAACCTTTTTGTTATCGCTGGTGTATACAAAAGGTAATATTTCGGTCGCTATTAGCACCTTTTTTTTTGAAACTTTTTTTGTGAAACTCATGTAATTCGGTCTCCTCTAAAAAAATTCAATTGAAATTTTTGGTGGTCTCGTATATTTTCGGAGATACAGGTCTATTTTGTTGTAAAACTTCACAATTTTTCACATCAAATTTCTGTTGTTTAAACACACAAAATTCGTCCTCCTGATCGAACACCACACACTCTCTTATTTGCTCCTTTTCAACATTATTAAGCAGAAAAAAACATTATTTTTTTCGAAAAATGCATTTCTTTCGAAACCATAACCAATTCGTTGTGATGTTATAGTGCGATGACAGTCGAAAGTAATGTATTTGCAATGTTGCCGCTCTCATTGTTATTGTTGAGAACTGAATGTATTAATGTTGACTTCTGGAGAAAGTTTAATTTTTTGAAAAAAAAATTTTTATGCTTGAAAATGTTGAAAACGAGTGAATAAGAGAGTGAGTGGTGTTTGATCAGAAGGACTAATTTTGAGTTTTCAAGCAACAGATATTTAATTTGAAAAAATGTGAAGTTTTACAACAAAATGGACCTGTATCTCCGAAAATATACGAGACCGCCGAAAATTTCATTAAGATTTTTTGTAGAGGAGACCGAATTAGGGGCCGTTCATAAAATACGTCACACTAAAATTAGCTTTTTTTGACCCCCTTCCCCCCATTGTCACGCTGTGTCACACTTTTTGTGACCCCCCTAGAAATATTTCGTCACAAAAACTAAACTCCCCCCCCTGCTGAGTATAATAAATTCTAAATGATAGTACACAAATTCTGAAAAATAAAAACATTTATTTATGGATGGCCGCAAATAATATACATATTTTACATGATCAGAAAATTCAATGCTCAATAACACAATGAAACAGTAAAAAAACGCTTCATTTTGTTTCATTTGTATAGTGAAATACAGTGCACTGTAACAAAATTAATTCGCATTCTCAATTGAAAATTCATTCGCAAAGACAGAGTCAATATAGATTTGATTAAAAAATCTGAGGAGTTTAGGAATTCGTTAGAAGATGTCGCATATGTAGATCTCTACCACAATCTACTGAAGATTTCTTTCATGCCAAAATTTTTCAATTTTCGTCAGAAATCTACTAAAAAAGTAGATTTCTACCAAAAGTGGTCACGCTGGCTTCTAGCGCTCATGTCAAAAAATAATAAACGGCGAACGTCACGTTGCCGTATACCCCCCGTCCCCCCTCGTCACATCTTGTCACACTTAGCCAGACCCCTCCACTCCCCTTGTATGCGAACGTATTTTATGAACGGCCCCTTACCTGAGTTCAAAAAAAAAATCCAAAAAAGGTGTTATAGATTTTATTCCCTACAAAGGTTCGGTACCTCTATTGTATGCTCATTGACCAATACATATCAGCAAAGGAAGATGCTGAAAGGTAGAAGCCGCCAAAAATGCAAGAAATGCGATACTAGATCATGTCACGACACGAAAAACTGTAAAAGTATTTCATACGAAGAAATTAAATATCAATGTGTAAAAAATTATTTGGATGGATATAAATATTGATAAACTGAAAATCTAAAGCTCTCATGCGCAGAAATTTGTACATCTTGAATTGGATACGGATCAGTGGTAATGTTAATTTAGCGGTTTTTGTAACCATATGGTTGCAATCATTGATCTGATTACTACTGTCAGTATGGATATACTGAGGAAATCGGTGAGTTGATTTTAATTATTTTCTGCAATTGAAACATTTCATCAAGCTTCCTTACTGTCTTCCCCATTAGGGGCCTAAAAAAAATATTGTAACCATATGGTATCAAAAACTGGTGAAGAATTAAATAACACCCTGTATTCATTTCGATAATGAGGACTTTCATATCTTCCGTATTTCAAAAATGAATCAATCATCGAACGAATCTAATGTCAACCCAGCCCGATCATTCCGTACGACGTTTCGTGAAACCATTCTCTAATATATTTATTATTGTAAGAAAAAGTCCTTTCTGGTTTGTGTATTTTGGTGTGCGTGCACCGCTTCGGGACGCCATGAGATTCGTTTCGGGAATTTTATGGATACGAGCGGTACTGTAGCCGCCTTGGATAAATAAATAAGGAAATGATTCTCGCGATGGAACGACTCATGAGATGCCACACATTGTGGTGTGTCATCTGCAGTATTCAGCTCTAATTTTAATCTTCCACGTAACCTACTCTTCGTTCGTTTTATGGTGATGTTGGGTGGCCGCGATAAATACACCACCCCTAACAGACTACACTGCGTACCAAGATGCGTAAAAACCCTGGTGGGTTG
This sequence comes from Zygogramma bicolorata, assembly GCA_032362365.1. Lineage (NCBI taxonomy): Eukaryota > Metazoa > Arthropoda > Insecta > Coleoptera > Chrysomelidae > Zygogramma > Zygogramma bicolorata. The sequence goes on from JAVJAQ010005889.1 coordinate 64,892, forward strand.
ACTGATATGCTTTTGTTTAGTCAATTCCTCTCGATCTGAGAAAGCGATGCGAGAACGTACATTTTTTGACGGTAGGTGTTTTTTCATATGCAGATTCACACGAAAGAGGAGCCCTGTAATGTTCAAAGAACCACGCTTGAATCAAGGGACAGGAAATACGAATTAACATTCACTTTGAATTTTTGAAGTTTGTAAGCCTCAGGAGAGACCTCTTTCGGCAAGGAGTTCCAAAGCTCAGCAGTTCTGTTGAAAAAAGTTCCCTGAGCAAGAGAGGTTCGACAGGTCGTCAAATCCATAACAAAGAGTTGGGAATTCTGTACCCGTAGAGTCATCCGTGTAGATATTGCCAAGGGTGGAACGAAAGATGACAATCCAGGAGAGCACCGACCGTGAAAATATCTGTAGAAGAGGGACAAATCTCCGACCCTTCTACGATGTTCCAATGAAGTGAGCGAGTCTGTGAGCGAAGAATCACCAACAAGACGAATTGTCTTTCTCTGAATAGAATCGAGAAGCCTCAAAAAAATGGAGTATTCCTTCAGACGAAATAGAAATCCAAGTTTCTGGGAAGCACCTTTAGCGATCGATCTAACATGGTTTTTCCCGTGAGAGATTGTCACTGATCATAACTCCTAGCATCGAGATACTTGACTTTGTAGGTATAGTTACTGCTGACTTCTGAATACTAGATGATGATAGATCGGCTTTTCTTGGGAAGAGACATGTCTGGGTTTTCCTAGCATTGAATTCCACCAAGTTCATGTTACTCCATTCTATTATTTTTATCAAGTCATTGTTAATTTTATTGGCGTGAATGTTTCTTTGAATTTCTGTTTCTCGCGCTGGTATGGGGACTCTGGAAGATAAATTAGCGTAAAGAGTACTGTCGTCCGCAAAACTATGTACTGAATAAATGCGATTTTTCAAGGCTGCAATTCCAATCGAGCGACAGCTTAAGAGAGAATTTTGATAACGACGGTCTCATTGGCTAATTTCTGGCTGGATATTCCGTTCACTATTAGAATCATTAGTACACACAATATGTGTGGTCAGGCCACCTTATGGAAAGCTAATCCCTTACAGCCAAGTTTGACAGTTTGATACTTCGATTTGAAATTTTAATGCGTTTGGAAGTATAGTAGTAGTAAAGTAAGCTCAATATTCAATTTTATTCCAGGTAAATCATTTCTTAGTTTGGAAAAATATGTGATAATCTCAACACATATTTATGAAATAGAAGATAGTTTTGAAAACACTGGAATCAAAATCGATGTCAATTGATAATAGAACGCGAGACACAAAATTCATCCTTCTTCTGATCAAACACAACACTCTATCATTCACTCGTTTTCAACATTTTTCAGCAGAAAAAAAAAATATTTTTTCAAAGATCCAACTCTCTCCAGAAGTCAACATTAATACACTGCAAATACATCACTTTCGACTGTCATTGCATTATTAAATCACAACAAATTGGTTATGGTTTGAAGATAAATACATTTTTTGAAAAACTCATGTTTTTTTCTGCTCAAAAATGTTGAAAACGAGTAAATAAGAGAGTGTGTGGTGTTTTATCAGAAAAAGGACGAAATTTTGTGTGTTCAGACAAGAGGATTATGAAAATATACGAGATCGCCAAAAATTTCATCTGGATTTCTGAATTACGTAAGTTCCACATAATAAATATTTCAAAAAAATGTGTTCAAAGCGAAGGAAGTATTACCAAGGGCTCTAGTGCTGTTCAGTTTGTCAGCAGTTACTCTGGGCAACGGCCTCGAAAAAAACTTGTCGGCCGTCACCCTGGGTAACGGCCGCAAATATCATTTTGCGGCCTCTGTTGCGGCTGCAAAATGCTTATTCTGCGTCCGGCTCCACGAAAATTTCCACATTCTGTCAACAAATACAATCACCTCGGTAAGGATGCTACATGAATCTTCGGGTTGTTTTTGAAGCCAATTCCATAATTGCTTTCTTGGAAACCTACAAAGTGGATCAGATATTATCGGCGGTCTCTTATATTTTCGGAGACATTTTTGGTGTAAATCTTCACAATTGTCCACATCAAATTCCTGTTGTTTGAACACACAAAATGTCCTTCTTCTGATAAAACACCACATACTCTCTTATTTACTCGTTTTCAACATTTTCAAGCAGAAAAAACCATTAGTTTTTCAAAAAATGCATTCATTTTCAAACCATAACCAATTTGTTGTGATGTCATTGTGCAATGACAGTCGAAAGTGATGTATTTGCAGTGTTGCCGCTCTCATTGTTATTGTTGAGAACTGAATGCATCAATGTTGACTTTTAGACAAAGTTGGATTTTTTGAAAAATTATTTTTTTTTCTGCTGGAGAATGTTGAAAACGAGTGAATAAGAGAGTAAGTGGTGTTTGATCTGAAGAAGGACGAAGTTTGTGTCTTCAAACACCAGAAATTGGATGTGGAAAATTGTGACGTTTTCTACCGAAAAGGCCTTGTATCTCCGAAAATATAAGAGACCGCCGATAATATCATGTAGATTTTCTGTAGAGGAGACCAAATTACGTAAGTTCCACAAAAAAAAATTACAAAAATAGGTGCTCATAGCGACCGAAGTATTACCTTAATGACAAATGTAAAGAAAAAAATATGTATTGTAATGATACCTGCTACTGTAGTTGATAAAGAATTGAAGGTAAATATCTGAAAAAACATTCGAATTGAATTCAAGGAACGGAATCCCGTAACGCTGGCTTTTACTATATGAAAAAGTACAAAGAGTTTCTCGAATTCATTTTCATATTGGTCAAAATGTAGGCTGTACAGCAATAAACGAGCACACGAACACTGTTGAATTTTTGGGAATATTTCTAAAACGGACCATGATATTCTCTTTTAGACTCGTTTTCTTGAGAAGATCTGTGAAAGATTTTTGAAAACAGAAATGGGTTCGGTTTCCAGAACGTCATAGATACGTATTTTGAAAAATATTAGTTGTTGTATTTTATTGAAAGGCAAATTATGAATTAACACAGCAACTTATCGGGGTGGATTAAGAATCTGCCCTTCTACAGATGCCCGTGCATAGATTTCAATTTCAATTCTTATTTTGTCAGATTTAAGTGGGTTAAAGACCCAAAAGAGACTACGAAGAAAGAATCCGTTCATCACAAAGTAATGACATTCAAATATGAAGACCTCTTGAATAACTATTTACAAATCTGCCGTGTTGCTCCCTATCATACCACCCCAGCACTAATTTCTTGATCAATGCGAACTTGAAAACTGCATTAAGATTTGAAGAAATTGCGAGTGATAAAACGAAATGAATGGAAGAATGTTTGATGTAATGTTGAATGAAAATATATATATATATATATATATATATATATATATATATATATATATATATATATATATATATATATATATTACTTATAAATATATAAAATAAAAATATATAAATTCACTAGAGAACAATTCAAGCATGAATAAAATTCATTTTATTATAGTACAATTTTTTTGAAAAACAGACAATATACATTACTGAGATTTCCAAAGTGAACGAAAGTGAGAATATTCACAAAAAACAAAACAAACTTTGAAAATAGTATAGTAGTTTTCACAATAAATGGTATTGACTGAAGGATTATAATAAAACAAATTAGAAATTTAAGTTGTAAAATCCGAGATGCACATCATAAACGTAAAAGGACCGGATTCAGCTAATTTTGTTTCTCGGAAAGGGATTGTAGAGGATTACAGCTTACACTTCTTGTTCATTTTAGTCTTTGTTAGTCATTTCATTGGAAGTGTTCACTTGTGTTACGGCGTGCAATTATTTTATAACATTTATTTGTTATTACAGACATTAATAGCAAAGATTTTATGTGGAATAGGCAGTATGTGGCGTCCGTGGATAAAAAGTAATAGTGCTTCTTCCAGTGGTTCATTAAAGAAGGATCACTTATCTTGTGACGCGAAAATCATTATAAAAAATGTGTATAGTTCCTTACTTCAGCAAGGATATAACGCGGGTGCTGCAGCAAAAGTAACCAGTAATTTGACGAAGGTGCCTCTTACTTCAGTTAGTCGAATTGTTGAAAATTCCATGGAATCAAGAAAAAAGCGTAAAGATTCCGGTGTCACAAAAAGTCCAGACGAATTTTATCCTTGTGCAGGTGTGAATTAATATCATTGATATCGATATTAACATATTTATATTTTTTTATTAAGAGCATTCCTTTAGTTTTGGAAACATTGAATTCGAGTTTATTCCTTGTTGAATATTCATGGACATCACTAAAAACTGAATTAATTTTTTGCATTGCTTCTACAAACTACGATCGTTACAAGCTAACACAGTATCATTGTCAAAACAATAAAGAATTCACAGTCAACAAATAGCTCGATATCATTCAAATACTATACTATATAAATAGTGCTACTCTCAAATCTCATGCATAAACCAACAAACCAAATAATCGCCTTTCATCTGTGCACAAGAGAAATATTATTTCTTTTAGAAACATTGCTCATCTCTTATTCCACAATATCGGAATATATTTGACTAGTCGCGATCGCCATCTGTGAGGTACTAGTGAAACTAGAAAATTTCTGACGCGTTTCAGCCGCCGTTCGAAAACGGAATCTTCATCACAGAAATATGTTCTCGTATAGAACTCTGCTATGTGATCCGAGAACAGTTTCATACCTAACCTATCGTTTGTGAGATGTCAGGCCAATGCTCTTTCGAAATATCGTGGAAGAAAAGTATACAGCGATTGATAATGAATTAACGAAGGCTAACATCTGATGACACAAAAAAATTATTGGTTATTGTGAAGATATTCGGCGTGATGGTGATTGTTCATAGTGGAAAATAATCGACACAATTTACTTACACTAATTCTCACCTCTTAAGGAATTCAGCATTGTGAATGGCGTAGGTATTATAAAACATCCTCAATAATAAACATTTTGAAATGAGACGAGAGATGGATCCTAGAATTATCAACAAAACCACTGGCGAGTCAACATGTAACAATTACCTCAGCAATTGAACTGAACAATTGAAAAAAATGTTCAGTAATTCATTACGGCAGCTTCTAATTTCAATGGGAAAAGCTTTACATTCCCAGGCCGACCAAAAAATTGTTTGTCGAGACGCAAGCCAAGAAAAGCAATACCAAGAACGGATATGTGACTTCTTTACAGTGGCGGATCCAGGATCAGGTCAAGGGGGGTCTATAACTCAAAAATTTATATATATATATATATATATATAGCAACAACTAGTCAAGATAAAAAAAAAGGAGGTAAAGTAGGTTCGAAACTTTACTTTTTTTAAATCGAATCGAGTTGATTTATTCTACTCATACATAGTATATTCAAATCGTTACCATCATACACAATACTCATCACAAATGTAATAAGTCTAATTTTTCAAATACTGCGCCAAAAAGGATCCAATGGCAGCACTGTCAGAAATTTCTCGAACTTTATCTCGATAAGCCTGACAAGTGTCAATTTCAAGTGTCATCGAGAAAAATTGCAATTTGATAGTTGAAAAAAGAAAAGCATTTTATTTTGAACCTACAACATGAAGAGGACTCTATTTTCATATTTTACTCGGCTTGATCTAGCGTCTGAACCGACTGAACTAAAAAAAAGGAAAGAACAATTGGTGAGTCCAAAAATTTCAAGCGAAATTTGTTTGTTTGGGTAACATTCAATCCAGATCTTGTTTGTACTATTTTTAATTCTTGAGAATTATTTTTTTAAGAATTGAAGGATTATTGAATTGAATAAATTGATGAAATTGGTTGTTAAAAAATGAAAATTTACTTATGTTTAAATGTAGCCTGCTCTTCAGTTTTCAATGGAATGTAATAATAATTATTGAAGTTCTTCAATTTCAAAGCAAAAGAATCTATCCTATTTTATTTTTTTGTCCTGCTCATGTGACATTTTTACGTTCCCTAACAAAATTTGGAAATTAGGAGCCGATAAAAATTGAAAAAATCTTTTATTTTCCCAATGGGGGGGGGTCCGGACCCGAAACCCCCCGTGGATGCGCCACTGCTTCTTTACCAGGTTTGCAATCTGTCATGCCGCAAATCGCAAAAATGACGAGACGAAATTGGTGTCCTATTGAATTCCCTGATAAACTATAATTCAAATTTGGGGGTATTTTTGAGTGCAACAAGTTTCATCGGTGTATGATAATTTGAAAATCCTGCTATGCCACTAATCATCAGACGGTAATGTGACGAGAAAGTTTACTTTCAGTAGCTCGAATCAGGTTGGACTACTGGGCAACAGAGGACACTACGAATATGATTCGTTATTTGAAAAATAGTGTTTTCCTGAATCGGGGTACTGGGAAAAAGCTGAAACAGTCGAACTCGCAAGTGGAATTAAAACATTTGCAGTGGCGTAAATAACGCCTTGGCAACCTTGGCGGCGCCAAGGGGCGCAGTGCACGAGGGGGCGCAACAAAAGGGATTCAATAACAAAAAATAATAATATCTGAGGAATGTGTTACTCATTAAAGAAATTTAAGTAGTCTAAGTTCTAACTGATTATATTATGAGAACTGATTTTCGCCACGTGCAGTCAGTCGCAGCGTGTTTATGGAGGTTAGAATTGAAATTTTCGAGAAATGACTAAATAACATATGACAAGAATCTGTAAATGTGAATATTTATGAAGTATGACGTATGACTGATACAACAACTATTTGGCAATACGTCACTCCTTTGAGTTCAGTAAATTGGCTAAATGTTCACACAAGCAATAGCCAAATAGTTGTTGTATCTGTCATACTTCATAAGTAATCACATTCAGATATTCTTGTCATATGTCATTTGTCGTGAATTTCAATCCATATTTTAAACAAAGGAAGCTATATTTGTAGCTTCCCCGAAGATGACAGTATTCACTGTCGAAATATTGGAAATACAGTGTAAAAAGATTACACTTTTTGCTTGCTGCTTCACCCAATATCTCTCCCCTTGTATTCTGACTAGTTAGCAAAGACTACCAATCTATATCTCGAAAACGAACAATTTTTGGTGGAATTTTCGTATTTTGGCCTCCTGAAAAGTCAAATGTAATTTTTGAGGCTCCCAACTCGTTTCGGAGATACGGCCCCTCAAAGACAGGAAATCGGGGTTTTACGCCTATGTTTGTTTCTCAGTCAGTTCCGCTCGAAATTCTTCCTTTCTATCAGCACAATATACACATCATATATCACCTTCTTCGTTACTTTATAACCGATTTATAAGCATTTCTCACTACAAAACTCTATAATGTAAATCGTCATAGAAATTTTAGAGTTCTGTAGTGAAAAATGGAAAAATTCGTATAATTCGGTTGGAAAGTGATGAAGAAGTTGATATAGAATGTGTATATTTTGCTGATAGAAAGGAGGCATTTCGAGAGGAATTGGCTGAGAAACAAACATTGGCGTAAAACCCCGATTTCCTGTCTTTGAGGGGCAGTATCTTCGAAACGAGTTGAGAGCCCCAAAAATTTTATTTGATTTTTTTGTTCAGGAGGCCAAAATACGTAAGTTCCACCAACAATTTTTCATATTCGAGGCGTAGCCCGATTAACGGAATTTTACCATATATATATATACCATATATATATATATATATATATATATATATATATATATATATATATATATATATATATAAAATATTATTTATAGGGTGGGGGGGCGTATAGCCTATGTTTGCCAAGGGGCTTGGCTTACCTTAGTTACGCCACTGAACATTTGTTCTGATCAACCGATAGCCGTTTTGCTAATTCACTTGAATATTATTGTAATAACAAATACAATGAAGCCCAAGTATAAGGTGAGTGTGGTATTGCTGCAAATAGTTACATTTTATGAAACTATTTTTATAAGTTTTTTTTGAAATGTTACATTTTTGGGCGATCATTTTCCCAAATGCGATTAAACGATGAAAAAGTTTAAGGCTTGACTGCTTTTACAGAGTTTTTACAGCGATTGAATGCACTTGACCCTTTAGGGCCTGTTTTATAGGTTAGGTTTGAACTGGATTTCAATCAGAAGATTAAACCTCGCGTAGCAGTTGAGTGTTTTATAGGTTCCGATTATAGTTGACAGTTTCTAGGAAATTCATGATAAGTGAGTTGGTAGAATTGGCACTTGGCGGTATGGCCTCATGACTGTCATGTTTATTTGCCATATATTTTTAAATTTCATTATATTTCCCAGTCTACGTGAAATGCAAGTTCTTTGTTCTAACGTGCAGAGTAACATGTCGAAAGACAAGAAATCCGAAAATTTCACAGGAGATGGAACTACTCTTCCGATTGGGTTAGTGAAAAAATATAATAATATTTTAGAATGTCAAAAAAGTAATGTCATCTGGAGGGATAAAGAAAGAGCTTGGGAGCGGTTAACAGTCGAGTTCAATAAAAGTGCACCGAAATCACAAAGAACCTCTAAAAATTCGAGAGAGAAGTAGGATAATTTGAAAAAAAATACAAAAAAAAAAATTTGCTGTTGATAAAAATGAAATTTATAAACCTGGAGGCGGTCCAGCTAAGTCAATATCCATTACCTATCATGCTTATCATAGTTCTACAAACATATTTCTTCGGCTGATACAAAATGTAGAGTATTTGATTCAGACCTTTCATTTAGAAAAAAATTTAAAGAATAGACCAAATTAAATCAAAGTAAACATTGACTGTGTTGAAGCTCATGAAGAGAGCGAAATCGAGGAGTGTATATTTGTCAAACTTGAATGCAGGCCTAGGCTTTATGTTTCCGAACACCCAAAATATAAAAATAATGTGTTTAAAGAAGAGACGTGGCAGTCTGATTGCTAATTCTTTGGGTTGGAAAAGTAAGCGATGAAATATCTATTGTATAAATTTCATTGTATTCGATGGGATGTTTTAATGATTGAAGATGATGTAGAGGGAATGACAGGAGCTATGAAGTGCAAAGATGCATGGAAGCGTCTCAGCGACAACTTCATGGGGGCATTGAGGACATTACCATCGGGAGCAGGAGCAGAGGATATCGATATATTAAGAAAGAAGTTTGTATACGATGCTCTAATGTTTCTGTGCAAAATAAAATTCAAAAACATGAGCAAGTGAGTTCTTTCTAGTATCCCTAGCGTTTGACTAGCTTCAACCACAATTTTAGTAGCTCAGCACTTCCCACAAAGAAAACGTAAATTGGCCTCACACTCAACTCCAAAAAAACAATGGAATGAATCGATTATCATAAACGAGAAGCATACTGATGAAGACACTGACGGAAATAAGGAGAACACTAACACAGAGGTGATTTCATAATGTCACATTTAATAGGTAACCTTTGTAGAAACATATTTGTGAGTTGGACGCCGACCGTCAATGAATAAATAAACTACTTGCATTTATATCGTGCTGTGAATGATGTTTTCTTCTCAGACGAGGCAGTCAGACAGACAGCTAGATCTTGAACAGCCAGGACCTTCTGGGGGGAGGCTGCTTTAGTATTAAATGTTACTTCCTCATCCGTACCCTTTGAGGCACCAATTCAGTGTCCTCTGCCTAAAAAGATAAATCCTCCAGCTGATAAAAATGCCAAAAAAATGCTGCAAACTTCAACAAATTTGAGGAAATGCTCCCTCAGGGATTTGAAAACCTTATTTCACTGTTTAAGCCACCTGCTGCTGCACCCAAAAGCAAGTCAGTCCTTTTCTGTCATTGCCCTTCCTTGTCATCATTCCATTCTACTGTGCGATTCCCATTGGCAGTAAAAATGTGTTCTGATAATTCGGAGTGTGTCTGTTCCTTATGTACATTTTGTGTTCATTCTTTCGCATTTCTAGAGGTCTTGATGTTTCACCAATATAATTTTGACCGCAATCTGATTTGGTTTCCGAAACGTTAACGGGGATGATTATTTTGATGAATATCAGTTCTCATATTTTGTTTATAGTCAAATTGCTGACTTGTTTCCCTTTTATAAATTCAAATATCGAATCATTATTTTTTCAGATTGGGGTTAACAACCCAAAAAACGCCGAAGAAAAAACTTCATCAATCACAAAATCATGACTCACAATTGAATCCTAATTTTTTTAAAAATTGATAGCGTCTTTCCTGACGAGTGACGCTACATGAATTGGTAATTTTTAATTCGAACAAGTACTGAAATTACCATTTGACGTATTCCATGTTTGACTTAGATATCTTGTTCCATCAAGAAGAAGGGAGAATGATTATTTAAGGTACTCACTCTAGTTTAAAATTTGTATTGGATCCATTTTCTGAATGAGAAACTGTACACATATACTACAGTATCTTGTAAAATGGGATATCTTGTTTTAGTGTCACACAACATTAGATTTTCACACAGAAAATTATCCATTTCATTGTCAGTGATTCGTTATATTAAAAAATGATTCATTTTATGAGTGAAAAACTGATCCGTGTCATACGGGCTTTACGTCCAAATAATCCATAGGTATTTGTATAATTGAAAAAAAAATTGGAAGCATTTCTTTCTGACAAATATTATTATACACTGACGGAATATTTCAATAGTAGTACAAGTTATGTTAGGTTGGTCATACGTTCTGTACTTTCAAATTGACAATTTCAAAAATGCTGCAAACTTCAACAAATTTGAGGAAATGCTCCCTCAGGGATTTGAAAACCTTATTTCACTGTTTAAGCCACCTGCTGCTGCACCCAAAAGCAAGTCAGTCCTTTTCTGTCATTGCCCTTCCTTGTCATCATTCCATTCTACTGTGCGATTCCCATTGGCAGTAAAAATGTGTTCTGATAATTCGGAGTGTGTCTGTTCCTTATGTACATTTTGTGTTCAATCTTTCGCATTTCTAGAGGTCTTGATGTTTCACCAATATAATTTTGACCGCAATCTGATTTGGTTTCCGAAACGTTAACGGGGATGATTATTTTGATGAATATCAGTTCTCATATTTTGTTTATAGTCAAATTGCTGACTTGTTTCCCTTTTATAAATTCAAATATCGAATCATTATTTTTTCAGATTGGGGTTAACAACCCAAAAAACGCCGAAGAAAAAACTTTATCAATCACAAAATCATGACTCACAATTGAATCCTAATTTTTTTAAAAATTGATAGCGTCTTTCCTGACGAGTGACGCTACATGAATTGGTAATTTTTAATTCGAACAAGTACTGAAATTACCATTTGACGTATTCCATGTTTGACTTAGATATCTTGTTCCATCAAGAAGAAGGGAGAATGATTATTTAAGGTACTCACTCTAGTTTAAAATTTGTATTGGATCCATTTTCTGAATGAGAAACTGTACACATATACTACAGTATCTTGTAAAATGGGATATCTTGTTTTAGTGTCACACAACATTAGATTTTCACACAGAAAATTATCCATTTCATTGTCAGTGATTCGTTATATTAAAAAATGATTCATTTTATGAGTGAAAAACTGATCCGTGTCATACGGGCTTTACGTCCAAATAATCCATAGGTATTTGTATAATTGAAAAAAAAATTGAAAGCATTTCTTTCTGACAAATATTATTATACACTGACGGAATATTTCAATAGTAGTACAAGTTATGTTAGGTTGGTCATACGTTCTGTACTTTCAAATTGACAATTTCAAATTGATTATCTATGACCATCATGAAAATCTCATGACTTATTTAAAACTGAGTCTTTTTCTAACACCTGGCAACCCTGATGGAATTTCAGTCCGTTACAAAATCGTTGAAGATCCCTTCTCAAGACCGCAGAGTAGATGCATTTGTATAGTTTAGTTTCGTAGTACTCCTCTAGATGGCGAAGCATTACTTGGAACAAAATATTATGCTTTCGATTAGATTTAGTTGTTGGAGATAGGGCCGGTTGTATAAGGAAAAATTGATCATGTCATTACCTACCGTCACGTCATATTTGATATTATTTTAAATATCAGATGCTTTGCGTAAAACCCACTCAACGTTATTTAACGAATTTATATACTAATTGAGGGAAAGATGTAACAACACTGCAATAATCCTAGTTTTATCATGTTTCATGTCTCGATTTTGTCAATTTTGTGGTTTTATAGGAGATATTTAATTGTGGTTTCCCTTCGAAATCATTTTCGATTATATTATTCCTCGAGATTGAAAATAATAGAGACAGAAATGGAGACTCCTACAAAAAAAAGGGGAGGGAATTTTATTTTTCAGTTGATACATACATATATAAGAACCGATATTTCTGTCCACTTTTTCTCAGACAGGGGAATACTATTATTAAGTGTAAAAGATCAGATACCATTTAAATTAGCAGAAAAAGAGAAATATGGATGGGAATTTAGAATGAATCTAATAGCTAAGTAATAACTCACGAGACTGAATAAAATAAACGAAAATATATCTGTTTCCTGTAATTATGTGAGTTTGATTTCCTAATCTCTTGAAAGAACTCACAGAAATAAAAAAAATATTTTGTTTGTAGCTAGGTATAATGGATATGTTGCAGAAAAAAACAACCTGGAGAAACCTCACACTACTGGCTACACATCAGAGGATTTAGAAGTCGCCAAAAAATGGCAAATTTAATTGAGTAGGCATAATTTTATAATATGTTGGTGTAGTTCACCTCCACACATTGTCAAAGGTCTGTATAACGTATCTGAAACAATTTGTTGACAGTACATTTGAAATAAAAATAAATTTTCATTGAAATCAAGCAAGAAATAATGAAAACTAGAGGAGAGCGAGTGACTCCTGAAGTAGACGAAGCAGCAGTACAGATTCTAGCTTTCATTGCAAACCAGATTGCTCCATTGGAAAATCCATTTGATGATGCTGTGCAATTATTCAATTTTCCTCATTATATTCAGTGTACATATTTATGAATCATGAGATCCACTTGGATTCTGCTGTAGCTCATTCCAATCCTGTTCAAGTTTCAACTTTCAGAAAGTGGGCGATTAACTTTGAAGAAGTGATAAAAAATAAACTGAAATTAAAAAATTCGATAATTCCTTCACTTCAGTAGTAATGTTCAACATATGTATTTCGATTTTCAGCGTGGTATTAACCAGAAAAGTAGTTGTTTCCTGATCAACATAACAAAATTTGGTAGAGAATGCAAGTTTTCAATTTCAGACTGGTGATTTAATCATTATTCTTTATATTTTCTCATCTCGCTATGCACATAGTGATAGATATTTCTGAAAATGTTTACTATAACACTTCGGAATCTCCATTAGGTGAAGATCTAGAGATTGTATCAGCCTGTTTCCGAATTTGTCTTTCCGGAATAAATCCCTTCACCAATCCATAATCCACCACTACAACCTGAACCTCAAGTCCCAAAGATTTTGAGGAAAAAAATTGTTGCCCAAAGAACTCCAGTGAAACAAAAAAGGCTCACTACAGAACAGATGAAATATAAATATTTCGAAAGGAAACTGTTCAATGTCAATTTGCAAACCAAATTTACGATGAAAGAACACAAAATACAAATGAAAATATATTCACTTCAATTGTAAAAATTAGAGATTCATGAATGATTTTTTATATTATGAATTCAAATAAGTAGTTGAACATGTAACATTACCATGAAATTTTGAGATATAAAGTCTGTGAACTATCTTTGCAATGTTGATTATTGATTCAGTTAATCTGAAATGTCGGTTTTTAAATTCAATTCTGATCATAATTTTTTTTTCAGCATATTCTCTCTCAGCCCCCACATTCAACTCCATCAGAGGTACACTGGGTATTTGGCATATACAGCAAAAAATCAAAAGAATATATTTGAAAAAAAAAATCACGAAACACTTCATGGAAACGTTAGTTAATCAAAACTCAAAACTTCAGATCCAGTAACTCCTAAACCAGTTTTGGGCAGAAGTCTATTCATAATAGAGAAAATCAAATCAAAATCGAATTTTTGGTCAATAATGAAATTAGGGATTAATTGATTGATCAAAGAAAATACTGTTGTTACAAAAATCGAGATTTCAAATATGAAATACTAGTAAAAAAATGTAAATGAAGGAATTGAATGAAATTTTATGGAAAAATGTTGAAACCAAGTTTCAAGTAGAGTGTAAGTACTCACGACGTTTCGATTGCTGGTGTTGGAAGATGGTGATGGTCTGGCCTCTGTCGAGACTGCAATAAGTCCTACATCGGCCAGACCAACAGACGGATCAACGTACGCAAGGATGAACATGAGCTGTCAGTGAAAGGAAAAGTCACCACATCTTCCAACACGTATTGGAGACAGGACATAGCATCAATTTCGAAAACACAAAAACATTAGCGAGCGATGAAAACTACTACTCTCGAACAATCAGAGAGGCTATCGAAATTGAGAAACGACCGAGTAGTATGAACAAGAGAGATGACGCCCAAAGATTACCAGGAACGTGGAAATCCATCCTATCACAAAACAAAAACAAGCCGATCACACCAGAGGAACAAGGTCGGACCTTACCACGTAATTACCCAGAGATAATGACAAATGCAGTCGGACGAACGAAGGAAGTGGGAGGGGCCCAGGTCAAAGATACCATCAATGACCACCCCTATATATTGAGAAGTAGAACTCGAAGTTTTTAGTCGAGTTCGGAGGACGAAACTCAATCATCACCTAGAAGATGCCAAATGAGACTTTGCCGAAACGTTGTGACAATTATCCTTCAGAGGATCAAAACCACAGAACACGGAATGAAACCCGAAAAAACAACTCATCATGTATATATATATACTTTTCCTTATATTGAACGAATTCATCAAACAGAAACAACTTTTACTTATCTCGACTCATTTTTCACCTATTTGAAAACGGAATTCAAATTTCACTACATGGCAAATCGAGCTTAAGGAAAATTACGTATGTGTCAAATACACTGGGATAAAAAAAAATATGACACAGTTTTCGAATTTGAATTCTTAACCTCTCTTCAGCGATTCGCTCGCAGATATCTAGCTTCTTAACTAATTCCAGGGTGTTTTGCTTAAGACAGCAAACGGAAGGAACTTTCAACTCTCCGTGTTTATTGTTTACCGAAAACAGAATTTGCCAAGTTTACAACTTTGCCTGGGGCTCAACTCAGGGAAACAACTTACTAAGACAAAATTTACATATTCGAAGGAAAGCGAGGAATTAATTATTACAGTTAGTTCTCCAAGATCTTCTCAGTATATCTCCGGGTGTAAGAAATTGTACAACTCCGCTGAATATTCTCTCTGGAATCAGAATGTTTTCACTAAGTTTGTTATATTACTAATGTTTTTTTAGTACTTCAATAATCACCAAACTATTTCAGATTGAAGGTTTTCACACTTATGAAGGGAGTACATTAAGA
This sequence comes from Zygogramma bicolorata, assembly GCA_032362365.1. NCBI lineage: Eukaryota > Metazoa > Arthropoda > Insecta > Coleoptera > Chrysomelidae > Zygogramma > Zygogramma bicolorata. Next base: position 80,250 of record JAVJAQ010005889.1, read on the forward strand.
TGCCTAGGAAACCCTGGTGTATCTACTTATACCTGAATAATTTTGGGATAAACTTGGCGAAAACCGATTGCTTGATTTTTGAGATCATAACAGCTTCAGATTGCTATTGCAGATGACGATCAGTCATATACCATATGAAGCTTAATTGTCACTAGAGAGAAATGTGCAACCGAATATTCTGCTACTGTTTATTATTTGCCTACTGAGATTCTGACAGCCAATCAAATGCGTTTCAGAAAACGTGCATGTAACGTGGAAACCTACCGTCAACAACCTGTCAATCCTGTCACTGTCACCTTCTGTTTTTAGTGTTTTTATATCAGTTTGTAAGACAAGACTTTGATTCCGAGAAAATATACTTTGCCCATTCACCTGAGAATGTACTACAAAATTCATGCTAGTGTGTTGAAAGTGATAGACTGTCTTGGAATTGAGGATACACACATCAGTTATGCAACGGTTCAAAATACGTATCACATCGATATTTCCTTTATTTAAACAAAACTTTGTTTTCAATATCTCATTGATAAGAGCTGCAGATGTTTCCTCGTCGATATAAGACTTTCGCTCAAGCTGAAACGAATAAAATTAGCTACAACGCTACATTCATGTTATTATTTTCGGGCGATTTTTTCTGTACTTACCTTAGGTACTGAAAAAAGAAGAATAACTGGATCCCCAGATTTTGACTGACCACACAAAATTCGAAATCTTCTACACTGAAAAGTACTTAAGATTTATGCATGAATGGTGCATATTTTGTTACGAATAAAGACTTACGATTTCCGAGTTCCGATTACCGACTTCCGAACTACGATTGCTGCATGAATCCACCATTATTCTACTCATATAGACTTTTAAACACTGTTGAGTGCGAAGAAATCATTTTAGAGTTTTCATTGACAACAATATACCTCAAAGTTACGTCAATCTGACAAAAAACCGACATTTGACAGATTTTCGAAAATGCTCATATAACGCCCCCTATACAAAAATTAAAAAGCTTTTGTAATCGTCGATTATTAGATCACTAGATACACCAGGGTTTCCTAGGCATCTTAGGGTACATCAATTTTTCTGTGAAACTGGCATTAAAGGCAGGTCATCTTCGAACATTGAATCATACAGCTCTTTTGTTTAATATCCCCCTCCCTCTCTTTTATTTTTTGAACGGGTCAACTCAAAAGATTGAAACTGGGGATACAATTGAATGCATAAATACTATATTTTGAATTAAAATTGGCAGATGGAACGCCACCTGGGAAAAAACATTAAATGGAAAGGGAGGTCTTGTGATACATCAATTTGAAGCCCCTGACGAATACTTTTCAATCCTGGAACATGAAGTCAATATCTTCACCTACTACAAAATGGTGGTAGAAAACCAATTTTGACAATAGGAATCTTTTATTCTGAAATTGAATCTTGATAACAACTTGATTTTTTTTGCAAGGAAACTGCACGAAACGAAATAAATTGTCAAGGGTGTCGAGATATGTGATAATATACACAATGGAAGTTCGATTTGATACCACTCAAAATGCTTGTTTTCGACTGATTAAGAAATTCGAGCGGCAAATCAATGGGTTTATGGGATCAGAGAAGTGAACTAAGGCTGCTTCTTAAGTCCAGGAAAAAATATATATATATATATATAAAACCAAATGTAAAAAAAACAATGACATATCCATTACTTTTTTTTATTTCATTTAATTTTATTCTCTTGAAGATGCTCCCCTTTTTAAATGAATTCCAAAGCTCAGCTGTTCTATTGAAAAAAGATCCCTGAGCAAGAAAGGTTCGACAGGTCTCCAAGTTCATAACAAAGGGGTGGGAAATCATTACTCGTCGAGTCATCCGTGTAGATATCGCCAAGGGGAGAACGATTGATAACAATTCAGAAAAGCACCGACTGTGAGAATATTCCAATGAAGTGAGCGAGATTGTGAGCAAAGCATCACCAACAAGACGGATTGCCTTTCTCTGAAAAAGAATCGAGAAGCCGCAATGAATGTTTTGGTGCCCAACTCCAGACATGAGAACTGTATTCTAAGACAGGACGTATCTGAGCCTTGTAGATCATTAGAAGCTGACGAGAAGTGAAGTATTTCTTTGTACAAACCAGAAATCCAAGTTTCTGGAAAGCACATTTAGCGATCGAATGTGAAATACTAGTAAAAAAATGTAATAAATGAAATATTATAAAAAAGATGTTCAAATCAAGTTTCAGGTTGAGTGTACTCACGACGTTTCGATTGCTGGTATCCACAATCGTTTTCGGGTGATGACTGACAATATTTCGAGGACTGGTCGGTTATAAAGCCTCGATTTCCCCATGGCGGGGAAAGGGGCGGTACTAACAAGGAGGCGAGCGGGTGTAGCGGAAAATGGATGTTTCGGCGCGAGATTCTTCTTCATCGAGCCGAAATCGTTCCATGCCTTGGATAAGCGACCTCCACACATTCCGGATATCCACGCTGGGGTGACTGAATGCGTCGTTGTTGAGGATGTAGGCGGCTTCCTTGAATATCCTCTTAAACCAGTGCTCCTCCTTGTGAATGACCTCGGCTTCAGACCATTTAATGCTGTGATGGTTTGTCCAAACATGCTCCGCTATTCCTGATTTCGTTGTTTCTCCTCATTGTGTAATTTTATTGTGTTCCCCTTTTCTCACTTCCAATGGCCTTTGGGGTTTTCCGATGTGAGATTTGCCGCACTCGCATGGTATCCGGTAAACGCAGTTGTTGGTGTCGCTGTTTTCATTCGGTGGTCGAATTTTTGTGAGCTGGTTGCTCATTGTGTTTGCTAATCGAAAACAGACTCTGTCGTTGTATTTTCCTCCTATCCTCTTGATCCTCTCTGAAAGTCCTCACACGTAGGGGATGGTAAGAATTTGCTGTTCCATTATCTCCTTAGTGTCCCTTTGATTCGTCCAGGACAATGTTTGATCCACCAGCTTCTTCGAGTAGCTTCATTATTGACCAAAAAAATTTGATTTTGATTGGATATTATCACTCCATTTGTCTTTTTATCGTTTCGTTCTTAGCAACAGGTTTCAATGAGTTAATAATTTAGACAATGGAAGTCCAAATTATTACCATGCAGCAAGGGACATTGTCAACACATCCAAGCAAATTATCCTCGTTGTTAGGTAATATAATAATAAAAATAATATATGCCGGAATGCGCCAGAGATCTTGGCCGGCCGCATGCAGAAGGCCGTGATTCTCGATTCGTTGCGTCTGCTCAGGACTCACGATTCTCGGAGCCAGTGACCACTTACCCCGCGGTGCGGGGAGTGGTCATTGGTTAATTATACTAGCGCGTCCGCCCACTGGGGAGTACTGACCCGACTAGGCTTGTTTAGACGACAAATAATAATAATAATAATAATCCATCGCCACAACGCGGCCTTACGAGTGCTGTACTATTTTCTTCGGCACTCGTATGAAATAGACAGGACACCTGTGCTGTCTTACGCTCCAGGGGATATTGAGTCCGTAGTGGAGAATGAAAGGTGTCGAATTTTTTGGAACTTTTCATTCCCCACCCTCAGGCAAATACAAGCCAATAAGCCTGATATAGTCCTCTTCGACCACCGAAGTAAGACGATATTCGTTATTGAGTTTTCGGACCCTGCCGAAACGAATATCGTCCGAAAAGAGGAGGAAAAACGGACCAAGTACCAGGATTTACTTTACGAACTCCACAGGCTCCACCCAGACTATTCTGTCAAGTTAGTGGTTCTGATTATAGGTGTTCTCGGTGGTTCCAGACCAACGCTACTCTCGGAGCTCAAGATCATACCGGCATGCCGTAATGCGGCAGAAATCTTGGCCGGCCGCATGCAGAAGGCCGTTATTCTCGGTTCGTTGCGTCTGCTCAGGACTCACGATTCTCGGAGCCAGTGGCCACTTACCCCGCGGTGGAGCAGTGGGGAGTACGGACCCGACTAGGCTTGTTTAGACGACAAATAATAATAATAATACTTGCGCAATATAGCAGAGTAATACTTCGGAGGTTCCTGATGTGATGTCGTAAATGAACACATTTTTTTTGCTAACATTGCAAACTCTGACTGAACCATACGAGATAGATCAAAATAATGTACATCTTCAAAAGGTCTTCGAAATAGACCGCGATGGTATATGTTCATCTCCTAGGAATAACCCACAATAACCATTTTTCATCCTTACGAATTCGGGGCGGGTCGCTATTTTATAAACTTATGGTAGTTGTGGATACCATTTTATTCCTCTGATGAATTCAGTTCATAAAATCAAATATCGAGGAGTTTAACAGATGGGCACTTTATTTAAGTTTGAGATTGTAACATCCGGCATATATTTCTAATTTATCAAACGAAAAATCGGAATCTTTTATTTTCAAACGGTATCCTTTCCGTTCCAATTCATTAATATCGTTGAAAGTTTGAAGTTTTCGCAGATGTCTCTCGATTGTTGTGAATATGAACACTTCCGTTTTACAGATCTATTTGGGATTTAATAGCTTCCAAGAAAGAGGCTGACTTTTCTTTAAATAGTGCCGTTGTAGTATTTTATCTCTGTGTCGGTGTCAAATTTACCATACATTCATTTGTCAACGATAACATTCCGAAAGAAATATAATGAATGTGAATCACATGTTCATCGTGGTAGACACAGAGGCACCAACCATTGGCGTAGAGACTCTTATGTGGATTTTTTTGAATATTTTAGACGATACATGAAAAATTCTTGGATACTCAAATATAATTTTAGAACGGTTGAGGAGCAAGAAATCGTAAATACAACTTCGTATTAGTTTTTTATCTTAGAGGTTGGCAGAGTCTGGAGACACTTTTCTCATAAAATAATGATTAAATGAACCGTACTCATTTCAAACACTTGTATATAATTGGAACTATTATAGTTCAGGAAATGAAGTATTTTGGCTCGAAATTTTTTCGTCCACCATGGATTTACCTGAAATTTTCACAGAAGGTAGGGAATAGCTCAAGGATCATTTTCTATATCAAGACGCTGTACGCTAGAGCCTTGGGGGTGGAAATTCTTTATTACATTTTAACAGTAGGGGAATCGACGGAAAAAGTAATTCTAAGAAAAAATGTTCCATACGTTTTTTTCGTAAAAGTAATATTTTTTGAGTTATTCGATGTTGAAAGTAACAGTTTTTCGACGAAAAAATCGACTTTTTCAAATGGTTTTTTGCAAATAACTCTAAAACTTTGCATTTTATCAAAAAAAGTGTAGAGAGGCAAATGTAGTATTGTAATGTATTGTAGCTTTTGAAAAAACAAAAGCAATGCTTTTTTTATAATTTTTCTACGACGAATACGAACTGAGGTACATCAAATTAATGCTTAGCTTTTTTCGTCATATGTATAAATTGGAAGATTGAAAGCGAAATAACGGGAAAAGTTTGCAATTTTCGAAGAAAGCTCATAGAATCTTTTTTTAAAGTATCCAATTAGTGCTTCTGAACAAATAAAAAAATGTCTTCCTAGCATGAAGATTGACTGACAAACAAGATCGGTCCCCGCTTTTTTCTACGAAAAAAATCTGTGAAAACAACCTCCAAAGTACCCCCTAACTAAAATTGATCGTCACCCTTCTGTGATTCTCTTTATATATATACTATTAATACACCTACGAAGTTTAACCAATTTAAAATACCTAGTTTTAGAAAAATTGGAGTTTAAAGAGAAAACAATTTTTTTTCGTGTTTTTAACCCTTTTCTCATAAATATCTCTCAAAATACTAAAGTAACGAAAAAAACGATACAGTACTAAATTATAGCTTTTTTAATGACAAAAATTTCTCTGCGTGTAGAGTGAATATTCGGCAAGATATAGCCGTTTAACACCTACATTAACGATCGAACATCACCTCAGTCAAGCGCTCTCCCCATTTAAAAATTAAGGGGTCTTCAGTAATTTCATTCACATAGTCTTATAGCTCTTGAAAAGCTTAACAAAATTGTTTGTGAAAAAAATTTTCTATCGCCTAAAATGAAGGAGCTATGCTCAAAAACCGATCAATTTTTTTTGTGAAAAATTTGAATTCCCAGCTTCGGAGCGTAGTAATCTACATAACCGGTATATTCGGCCGTTATACGTAACATGTTCCATTTTTTCCATTCATATTAGAAGACAGAGAAGAAGAAAAATCTGCTCGCGTGTGTGAGGGTGTATTTCGTTGATTTCCCACCAGTGTATTCTAAAGTTCGAAGACATATTATAAAAATTTCAATGTTTTCAAGGATAGTTTATAACAAGGGTAGGTTGAAGGATTATGAAATTGTATCCTAAAGCATGAAACAATCAATATTTAACTATTTTTACCCATATTTAGGTTTTTAATGTTATTATATAATTTTTGACCATTAGGGGTAGCTTTCACCCCTAAAAAACAAAAAGCGTACAACGGCGCAATATAGAAAATGAACCAAAGGGTGTAATAAGCCTAATCCCAAATTTTTGTACAAGTCGGTGCTGGACGAAAAAATTGCGAGGTTTTACCATTTTTTTAGCTTCATTTTCTGAACTACTACTACTACAGAAAGTGAAATTCAGGCTGTGGCCGTGAGCCAGAGCTGATCTGTAAAAATGAGCTCTAAGGCTGAGTGAGGATGAAAAATATAAAATTTCAACAATTTCTCGAAAAGTATTTTGACGATTCTTATTTCCAGGGGTAAGATTGATGAATGCATGCTGAAGAATTATTTTCATTGAGTTTTGACAAATTTGTTTAGCAAAATAGAGGGATTTTTTTACAAATAGCTCTCTATTATACTTTGTGTAGATATGTTTGGTATCTATTCGATTCAGTTCATATGCTTGATATACAAATTGAGCGAAAAAAAGTGATTTCTATCCAACCCAGTACTCGTCGTCGCTATATAGCTAGGCAGGGGGGTAGCTGTTTCAGATGGACTTTTTCTTTTTGTGAAAGAATCAATAATCTCTGAATGATATACACATACCTATCAACAGATGGTGCTCGTAATTTTTTTGGTTTCACTTCTCTCATAGAAAAAAAAACAAAAATAATTTATCAAACTTCATTCCCTTCACAAAAATACACAAGTTCTTAATCAATTGAATTGAATATGTCAGTCTATCATCTTCTTCAGAAAGAGTTATATTCCTGAGGAGAGATGGAAGTTTTGAGGAAGTGATTTGTGGTTTCTTCCTGTCCAAGGCAATTCAAAATGAATAAAAAACTTTCATAAAAGACGTAACATCATATAAAAAGCAAACCACCTCTTCTGATGAGTGTGAATCATCTCTGAAGCTTCAATTTATTCAAAAAAAGAAACTGTTATTCCCTTGGCTATATGTTGGAGATTGCTAAATCACACAGCAGTCCCTTTATCTGCCCAATCTGATTAAACGATCAGATTGTAAACTTTGGTATGGAAGTTGAGATTTTTTGTAGAGCTCAAATACCTTGATACCAAACTGATATTCCTACTCGAAGCGCTTTTTGCCAACAAAATTAGCATCTTCATAAGAAGACAATTTATTTCTATATCAAGATCACTAAATTTGGATCGAAATAACAACGTCAATAATTTTTCCACACGCTCAACATCTCATTCTCAACCCCAGACAATCTTGTGTCGCTTAGATAGAACTATCGTATTTCTATCCCTATCAGCGGACTTATAGATGAATTATAGAAATGATAGTATATTATGCAACGATCATGTAATAACCATTACATGAGAGTTGCATGCGCTATTTCATCCACACCCTATAAATAGTGAATAACTACAAATATTATATTTATATTTGTATTGCACACAATAATACGAATTGAACGAATTTCATTGAAAAATTCTACAGATAATTAATGGTATTACTTCGAGAAATAAAACGATGAAAAATGAAAAGAAGATCAAAAATTAAAAAAAAAAGATTACTCGAGGCCGGAATCGAATCTATGTCTCTTCCAACTAGTGTAACTAGCTAATTTATTCTCAGCGCTTTAGACCGCTACGGCAAGCTCAGAAAACTAGATTGAACAAATAAAAAAAAATTAATCATGCATATGTCAAATGAAAAATTAAATCATTCTAACTATATTTCTGCCGATGAAGGTGTCGAAGGTGATTCTCTCGTATCGCTGGTATCAGACATTTTGTTATGATTTTCGGAAGTTGGCTATATTCTTCAAAAATTTAATACCTATACCGATTTTGACTTGACAAACGTCAAATGCAGACAGAGCATGCACATCATGCATGATTGAAAAATAATGGGTTTGCAGTTCGAAGATTCCAGGGCCTTTCGTTTCAGAATGTAATAAAATCAAATAGCTATTTGCTCATCATGCTTTTCCTACCGCGAAGAAATTGATACTGGACACGTCAATCGTGACAGTTGTCATGAGCTGCCATGTTTTTCACTTTTTTAATTGCTTCAACGCTCTGAAAACGAGGTCCAGTGGAGACGAGCTGCCGGAAGATCTCGCTGACGAGGCAAAATCGCTTTCATTGCATCTTCTTCCTGTTAGATTTAGAAAAAATGTGTTTTTCTCCCGGCGGGGGGAAAAGTACCATTTTCCTCTCCTCCTTCGTGAGTTGAAAATGAAGTTTTTGATTGAGATAGTGAATATTAAGTATATTATGCAACATTCATGTTATGATGGTTATTAATACACAAGCATTAACCGGGATACGAAACGAGCTGCATGTAAGTTTCGTATGATTTATGCGAGTGTATAATTAACCATTACATGAGAGTTGCATACGTTTTTTTTTGTACGCCTAATAAATGATGAACTATGAATATTATATTTATATTCGTATTGTGGGATCCTCTGACCTGGTAGTAGGAGGAATATCATTGTTTATTTCATTAATGCTATTCCCAATAGAGGTCAATATTGTATTGAAAATGCTGATTTTCTTATGAACCGGATTTTCAATGTGGCCTCCCGCCACTGGATTGGATTTCCATTTGATTAAAAACTTCTATAGTAATGGATCTCATTATGAAACAGAATATGGGATATAAGTGTATTACGTATTTCTACGATTGTAGAACAGAAAATTAATCGATAAATTTATAAAACACACATTTCAATAGAATTTATTATACGAAATATGTGGTGGAAATGCTTCATATAGATCCAGTCGAGTATTTATTTCTTATATACCTAGCCAGGGATTTGACAAGGATTTTTGTGGTGTTAATATATATGCAATTATTTTCGAAAAAGATGTTGCAACTAACATCAAACATTTCTGACTGTCATTTGCTTTATTATCGGGACATTCCACCCAGAATATCCATTGAAACTGTTTATTTACATTCTTTCCAAACAAAACCCTCTATGCGCGACTATGAAATAAGGGCTGGTGCCACAACGTCTGGAAGACACACCATATGGCGGTTTGGGAATAATATAAACGTTCACATAGATTCCGACTTCTTGAATACTGAAAGCAAGATACGTTTAAAATATTGTGAGGAATGTGTAATGTCCATGTTGAATGTTCGTTATTAAGAACAAGATGTTTGAAACAATGCCAATTAGACCTCGTGACAGAATAACTGAAAAAGATAAAAAATAGTGAGGTACCCATGATAATTCATAAAGAATGGAAGAATCAATAAAAAATTTCTGATAATTGTTGTTGTTTTCTGTAACAGGCATAAAAATCAGAGATTCCAGTGATGAATCTATAAAGGGCACTCCACAAATAATAATAATAGATTTCATCGATAGGAATATTCACAATAGAAAAAAAATACACAAACAAGTAAAACTAAACCCTATCAAAAGGCATGATTCAATTCCTATCATATCACAATGATACAAACAGGACTTGCAATTAACTGAAATTGTACAGTGCAAATGGCCTCGTTGGTTAAGGTGTTCGCCCAAGTCTCACCAAAACCTTTTTTTCTGTACTCTTTTTCAACGATTGAAATATTATTTTTCAGGCACTATTAATTTTTGGAATTTCAGTGTGATGTCTTCGACAAGAATTGAATGTTGAATTCAATGAAGTTTCTTTCCTTTGAGTTTTTCGTGGATATCGAAAAAATACTCTTTTTATGATTATGACCAGCACCCTCTATAACCTCTCCTATGGAACACAACCAGAAATTCTCAAGTGGAGGTCCACTATAGCAGGTTTTAGCAATGAAACAATATATTTTACGTGGAACAGAAGCACTGTCGATTGCTTGGCTGTTGAAACCAACCAACCAATTACGATAATTACACTCCTCATACTGTCAATTGCAATTAAAAAAAACGCACCCCTACCTCCCAGCTATCTCAATAAGATCATGATGAGCATAAAATTGGGCTTCTTAACAGGGTTTATTAAAAAAATCAAATTTATTTGATTTTTTTAGATTTGAATATTAAATTTGAACATTCTGATTCTTTGAAATTATTTTTAATTATTTTAATGTATAAGTCTAAAAATTTTAATACAATTTGCGGCTCAAAAAGTTGTGAAAACGCATTTGTCGCACTTCTTGCAAGAAAATTCTTGCTATACAGTACCGAGTGAGGCACGAACACGAACGCGTTTGTTGTGCTTTTTGCAGAAATATTCCTGTCGAGGCTTGTTTTCCTCCTCAACCTATAAATTGACGTTGCCCAACAGTTTCACGCTTTCGCTAGTTAAACACTCGGATATCAGAAACAGATTAGGCACAGAAAAAGGAGGAAATCTCGTGTTTTTGTTTAAATTGTATAACGAAAATGAATTGAGTAAAAATATACAGTAATAAAATTCAGGTGTTACGTTTAGTTTAAGAACTTGGAATAATGTACTTCTTTTTTGTTGTTTTTGCTAAAAGCAGATACTACTTTTGTTCTTCGAGAAAACTTTTATATTATGTTGTTAAAATTTATTTAAATCATGATTTCAATGGTGATTTTATTCACTTGATTTAAATCAGCCCATCCCTGCTTCTTAACAAGCCTTTGACGTCAAAAGTGTCGAATAGTGAATAGTATTAATTCATCGAAATATTATTTTTCGAGCACTATTGATTTTTGGAATTTCCGTGGGATGTCGTCAAGAATTGAATATTGAATTTAATAAAATTCCCTTCTTTCGAGTTTTTCGTAAACATCAAAAAATACTCTTTTGGTACAAATTACTGTATTATGATAAGCCCCCTTTATAACCTCTCCTCTCCTATGGAAAACAACCATCCTACCAAACAACCAAAAATTCTCAAGTGGAGGTCCACTATAGCAGGTCTCGTCGGGGTCAAACCAGACAGCTTGGCACCACACAGAAACAGGAAACGACCCTGAGGAACACCCATCCGCCAACCCTAATTCATCATCTGCCCGTAAAACAAAAATAACGATCTTTACACGACCATTAAATCTTTCACAGCTTGTTACTAATGAGCTTTGTTTCTTTCACATTCTGTAAATATTGGAACCGTTAAAAGTTTCGGAAGAAACGCTGTTTTCCCATTTCGAGACTTTGTTTGTTGTGGGTGTGGTCAGCAGTTTGAGTGATCTTTCCTTCCGTTTTGACCTGATGGGTTTCTGCCTTCTCATGTTCAAGGATATTCTCACTTCATTTCTATCTGGAGCTCAATAATAATACCCTAAAAAATCACTGAAAATTTCTTTATTACATGAAAATCCAATGGAATTAGTCAGTTTATGAAAATCTGATTGGTTATAAACAATGAGAACAACATTATCTGAATATACAGGGTGTAACTGAATAAGTGAAAAACATTTAAGGAAATGATTCCTCATCGAAAAAAAGATAGGATCATTCATATAAAGAAACTTCAATGGAGCATCCCTTGTTAAGATACAGCCCCTTGAAGGGGAAACTTCAATGGAGCATCCCTTGTTAAGATACAGCCCCTTGAAGGGGGTACATAATTATTATAGTAACAAATTAGGAACAGAACAACAACACACAATTAGTATCTATTCAATTTCGGTCTGGCTAATTGGTTTATTCCAAAGCCAAGAAAAAACAATCACACACAAATTCAATTTCGAAAATTCACAAACTGACAGTGTCATACCTATTTGATTGTCACTATCGCTAATAGCGACCTACTAGATAAATTAGTTTCGTATTTTCGCATTTATGACGATGTATCTCTGTAGTTGTTCGTAAAATAATTTTTTGCTGCGAACTGGTTTATTTTGGGCGAAAAACCCAAGAGACATTTTTTGTTTAGAATGAAACAGGCTTTCGGAAATGAATTTTTAAATGGTACACAAATAATAAGAAAAAGTTACATTTGAAATAATTTTTAGGGGTTGCGTTTTCCACCCTTTACAACCATGGGGTAAAACAAATAAATTACTGGCTAAGTGTCTTTTTGGTAATACAAAACGTCAGGTTGATTTCAATATTGTAACTTTTTCAGTGCTTGTGAAAACAATTGTTATACAAATTTCATGTACCACCTTTCAGGGGCTGTATCTGTACAAGGGATGCTCCAATGAAGTTTTTTCATATGAAAGATCCCATCTTTTTTTAGATGAGGAATCATCTCCTCAAATGTTTATTTAGTTACACCCTGTATAAAAGAAAGTCGTCTTAGTTGCACTTGGTCCGATTTACTTCAAATTTTCCATAAAAATTCTCTTACAGAATTGATGGAAGATGTGCTTCGTATTTTATTGAAATTAATCGCTTAAAGGGGTTGAAAAGGGGTAGAAATTTATTTTAGGGTTTAATCAACGTACAGCCAAAACCACTGGTGGTAGAAATCTAAAACTTGGAGGGTGTAGGCTTCCGATAAGAAAGGGTTCCCCCCTTAGGGGGAGGGGGGAATTGGGTCAAAGTTTGTATGAGACAACGTACTTCAATCTGATTCTTTTGCAGAAATTTTCTTCAACAGAATTGATGGAAGGCGTGTTAAGTATTTTATCGACATTCATTGTCTAACGGGGTAAAAAAAAGGGGTTCATAACATTTTCGACTTCTCTCAAACGCTCTTTCGAGTGTGCTCAGAAGGCAGATTTGTGAGGATATTGATAAAACTTAGTACTAAGAACTACACAATATAATTGCATCACAAAAATAATTCACGCCCAACGAGGTGGGCACGTGTCATCTAGTACTGAATATTTCCATCATTCAATTAGTCGTGCCTGTGAATTACAATCTGATGTTTGCATTCGACACCTTGCCCCGAAGACGATTCCGGATACCAGCAATCGAAACGTCGTGAGTACACTCAACTTGAAACTTGGTTTCAACATTTTTTCATAATATTTCATTCAATTTTTCTATTTACATTTTTTGACTAGTATTTCATATTCGATACCTCAATTTTCTTGTCACAATATTATTTCATTTATTTCGTTATTTGAATTTTTTTTGACTCATATTTCATATTCGAAATCTCGGTTTGTAACAAAAAGTATTTTCTTTGATCAATCAAACCCTAATTTTATTATTGACCAAAAATTTGATTTTGATTTGATTTTTCTAACTTGATTTGCATTTTAATCCTTCCGCTCTTAGCAACAGGTTTCAATAGAGTTAAAAATATAGACAATGAAAGCAAGGAACATTGTCAATCACTTTCAAGCAAAAAGTGAAAATCGCCCTGGAAAGTGAATATCACCTTGGTTCAGTTGGTAGCGTAGTTGTTGAACTTTCAAAACAAAATATTCGATTCCATTTGGTGGCTGATTATAAATAAATGCCCAGAGTATTGCTTTATATGGATATGATCATCAATTTGATTATAGTTTCAAACTGTGACTATGGAATGAACTGGGTGTCTCTAATGTTGAAATAGCAAACGCGCTACTGTGAAATTCACTTGCCCTACAAAGCCCTGCCGCCCTTCTCGATTAAGAAAGTTATTGTTTGACAGAGGTATCAGAACGTGGCAAAAGCTTGGTTTTGAGTATGATTATTTTCTGTCACTAAGTAGAGGAGACCTCCTACAACGGGCATATAACATAGTACATCAAAACCATAACAAATGGCTTGCCATGAACGAGAGTCGTCTTCGGTCTACTCGCAGAGAAAGCTGCAACCCTCCACAGAAATCAGAACAAAACATTTCGAACTGTCTGTTCCTTACGAGAATTGTCCTAGGTATACTTGCATAGGCTTTGTCGTACGATGTGTACAAAATTCTGATAACCTAATTGTCCCAAAAATAGATCGTTTCGGCTATTAAAAATATTAGTAGCTGGTATATTATAATAACGTTGATACTTACCTGTAATATTGCATGTTATATAGTAATGAAAAAAAAAACACTAATTTTATAGAATCGAGTACCTAGACAAGTACCGAGTACTTGAGCAGAATTTTGGTACTTGAATATTGCCTTGTTTTTACCGTGATGGAAAATATCCTAAAATCGAGTACTGTTCACGAGTGGACCCCCTTAAAATATCTAAAAATAAACAATTTTTTGCTTTCTGATTCATTCTTCTTCCTAGATATATTAATTCATTTTCCTCGGGAATTACGTCTACTCTTCCCTAGGTCTTTTTCTCTCTCATGTTCGTTGCGAGATGATTATGTTATACTGAGTGTTCTCATAATATTCGAGTTCTGAATTTTTTACTTTCCATATTGACCAGCTTTCAATTCAACTCCAGTACAATTTGGGGCATTCATTAAATTTCTTCATCTCGTCTGTTGAAATTACTGCAATCTACAGATAATTGAGTACCTTCAAATATAGCTTTTTTTCTGAGACCTTTTCTTTCTTTTCTTTCACTTGGAGGAATCGGCTTTTTTCAATTGATTTCAGATGCTTTCGTCTCACTTTCAATTCATTATCTCAACGGGTCCTTGCCTCAAATATTCATAAGCATAGCTGAGTGCCTTTGTACTTTACAAAAAAAAAATGGCCGATCTCCACAGTCCATTGAATTTACAGAACATTGAACGAGAACTGAATGCTTTCGATTCATGCCACCCCGGTAATTCCTATCAGTTTGAGCAAATTTCATTTTTATTTATATTTTATGCCTATGCATTTCACAAATAATAGTATATTATTCAACGAGGGTATAATAATAGCCATTATACGCGAGTAGTATACTATAGTTTCTCCACGACTATTGTATAAACCATACAATTCAGAAGCAATTTTGGAAAGAAAATCGTTATATTTCATCAAAATTAAAATTCATTACATGCTTTTCGAATGCCTTACAAATATCAATGATATCAAAAAAATTAACTAGCATAAAAAAATGTTCACAATGCGAGTGAATGATTTTTTGGTTCTTTTCCATAAGGTGTATTGAATATAGTCACAAACAGCACTGAGCGATATACCAGCACTTATATGTTTTGATATGAAATAATAGTTATTTATGATATAAGTGTTAAAAGTACATTTTTAAGGCACGCATGTGAAGGTTTGCAGAATGAGCGAAGCGAATTCTGCAATTCACATGAGTGCCTTAAAAGATACTTTTAACACGTATATCATACAATATTTTTTCTACAAACGTTCAAATAAAGTAATTATACAGTTTGAATTAAATTTTAAAAACCTGTAATAATACATCCAAAGGAGATAATTTTAAATTGCATCGTATATTACGGATCTTAGCAACCATTGTTGATTTAATTGTTTACGAATGTTTTGATGCATCTGTCAGACGTTTGTTAGTTTTATTTAAAACGCAGTTAAGGTTGCAGATTTTTCTTAAAATGGAAGAAAGTAATGAAAATGATCCATTTGAAGACATAGAGGCGGAGGCCAATAGAGCAACCCTCGATTTGTTGCCGAGAAAATCCAGGGTTCAATACGATATAGCCTATAATAAGTTTCAGAAATGGTGTGAAGCGAAAGGCGTTTCTGGAAAATATACTGAAAATGTATTTCTGGCCTATTTTGAGGAGAAAGTAAAGGTATGGAAGGCATCATCTCTGTGGTCAAATTATTCGATGATCAAATCTATGCTACGTATAAATAGCGACGTAGATATCAGCAAATATTTTAAGCTTATCGCGTATTTAAAGCGTCAAGCAGAAGTTTACCGGCCAAAGAAATAAAAAATCTTGACTAGAGTCCAAATTGACCAGTTTTTGAAGTCTGCATTAGACGATGAGTATCTTCTAATGAAAGTAGTTGTGATTGTGGGAATATTTGGTGCTTGCCGCAGGGAGGAGCTTTGTCAATTGACTGTTGACGAGGTGGAAGATATGGGTACTTCATTAATTATTGAAATACCAGATACTAAAACCAATGTTTGTTTCACGAAGTTTTACTATTATTGAAAAAATTCATTTGGATCTTTATCGAAAATATGTGGCTCTTCGACCAGCAAATGTCGGACACAGGCGATTTTTTTGAAATACGTGAAAGGTAAATGTACCAGAAATCCGGTTGGAATTAATTCGTTTGGAAAAATTCCTGCTACTATAGCAAGATTTCTGGAACTTCCAAATTCCAAACGTTATACGGGATACTGTTTTCGCCGGTCTTCAGCGACCTTACTTGCCGATGCTGGCGCAAATTTGACGACAATTAAGCGTCATGGGGGGTGGAGATCTTCTACCGTTGCTGAGGGGTACATCGAGGATTTTTTGGAAAATAAGAATTTGATTGCCCAAAAACTGCTGACGGTGCAGCGAACATTACCAACAACATCAATCCAACAACAAACATCCAAAGAAATTGTGGCCACAACTTCGACTGGAAATTCAATTATTTCTACGCATCATTCTTCCTTAGCCATGGAAAATGGTAAAACAGCAGTGCAAGAAATCAATTTGTCAAATTGCACAAATTGTACTATTAATATTAATGTTAATAAATGAAATCTAAATATTTTGACGTTTGCTTTCAAAATCTGACAATTCACTTTTGACAGCAGTGCCATAAACATTTTGAGGCACTCAGTGCCATAAAGTGATTTTAAGGCACTCAGTGCCTCAAAGTGACATTTTTAAGGCTTCTATGGAGTGCTAAAAATGGCATTTTCAACACGTTTGTAGAAAAAGTAATTTATCTACACCCGTACTCTAATGATACACTTATATGTCCACAACCCGTTTTATAATGAAATCCATCACGACACAGATTTTTCATTACGATACAGATTTTCAACAAATAGAAACCCATTATTTTTCAATCAAGCATGATGTGCATGCTCTGCATTCGACGTTTGTCAAGTCAAAATCGGTATATGTATTAAATTTTTGAAGAATATAGTCAAACTTCGATAATCACAACAAAATGTCCGATACCAGCGATATGGGAGAATCACCTTCGACACCTTCACCGCCAGAAATACAGTTAGAATGATCAAATTTTACATTTGACAAATGCATTATTTATCCCTTTTTTCAATCCAGTTTTCTGAGCTCTCCGTAGACGAGTGGTCTGAAGCGCTGAGATTATCTTAGCTAGGTGGAAGAGACATGGGTTCGATTCCGGCTTCGAGTATTATTTTTTTTTCAATTTTTGATCTTCTCTTCTTTTTTCATCGTTTTATTTCTCGAAGTGATACCATCAATTATAATTTTGTGGAATTTTTCAAAGAAATGCGTTTAATTAGTATTATTGTGTGAAATACAACTATAATATTTGTAGTTCTTCACTATTTATCGGGTGTACATAAAATAGCGCATGCAACTCTCATGTTATGGTTATTACATGATCGTTGCATAATATACTATTACTACGAGTTTTCCTTTATTTACCGACAAATTTGCAAAAATGCATTCAGTCAGTGACAGTGGTACGTTTTTATTGTTATGATTTATGTTTAGTGGGAATCTTTTATTGACAATTGTATTGTATTAAACAGCACTTGTCGTTCAATCTGAGCAATGAAACAATATATTTTCCATGAAAATGAAGCACTGCCGATTGCTTGGCTGTCAAAAACAACCAATTACGATAAACAGACTCCTCAATGTCATACCGTTAATTGCAATTAAATGAAAACACCCTCCTACCTCCCTCCTATCTCAATAAGATGATGATGAGCATAAAGTTGGGCTACCTAACAAGCCTTTGACGTCAAAAGTGTCGAATAGTGAATAGTATTAATTCATTGAAGACCTGACTTTTCCATTCATTCCTGACAGTCATTGTGGTACGGCTCACTGGGAATTTCACCAAATTAACCAACAAATGTTTTTAATCAATGGCCTATACACAAATCCAGCAAATCTTGTTAATCTCTTTAATGCTGCTGACACAGGGCTCCATAGACGTTACTGAAATTATTCAAGCGGGATACAAATTGTATGCGTTGACTTTTTTAAATGAGTCTTGTTTCTGAAAAATCATACAGACATGGAGCTTATTACAAAATTATTGAATGTTTCATTCTGCGTCATATTGATAGAATAAGCAGTTTGAATTGGGTAGGTAACTTGTGAAAAAGCAACAAAGTCTGTCACTGAGTAATTGAGGCAGAAAAAAGGCAATATGTAACTTCTCATTATTTCTAATTATTTGAATGAGAATATTTTCTGTCATATAGGAGTAACTCGAACTTCTATTGTGTAGTTTTTCGGAATTATTATTTTTCGATTCTGAAAATGGAAGTAAACTAGAAGGTGAGCCCAATTTTATTCAAATCATCGGGTCTAAGAAATCATGAATGAGATTTGTAAATTGTAGAAACTGCCAATTCACAAAACGAATAAGCCAAGATAAATCGCGTGAAGATTAATATTTCTGTGTGCTGTCCCTCTCGTTCACGGAAGTACTGGCAGATTATTTATAGTTCTCAATACTCTCAAAGGATCATTTGGTCCCTCATTCACTTGAACATTGAATTGACGTTTGGATGGCCCAATTCTCAATGTCGCAAGGTACTTTCTAACAGTATACATATGAATTACTATCAATCTTACGATATAACTAATTCAAGTTGTGATGGTTTTCATTACATTCTATCATATTCGTGCAAATTGTCATTCACTTTGTGTCATTTGAAACAGTATACGATGTTTTAATGTGTAACAAATGCGAAATACTTCTGTACAAATTCCAAATTATTGTTGGAATCAACAAATGTAGATTCTGGGTTCAACATGACGTACCCGCGTCGTGTATTTTTTTTAGATAACGATTTTTTCAACCCCTCTTTCGAATGAAGAATGAAAAAAATCTCTAACTGCCGACATTTTCAATATCATAAGCGAATGAACCTCGAAGACAGCAATCAGCTCAAGAGAACTTTAGATGAAATCAATATGAAAATTTGCAGTTGATGGAACTGTAACATTTGTGTGGAGAAAGGGGAACAATGATATGAATATTCATTAAACTGAAAGAGAGTTCACGGAAAATTGAATGCATCCCTGATAATCAAACTGTAATGCTAAAAAGTAAAACTGCAATCAAACGAAAACCACCGGAGCAAAGTTAGTGACGTATAAACAATTCTTCATCAAGAAGATATATGCAATTATAAGCAATATCAGGAATAATGTTCAATCGTTAATCCTACATGAACAAATTCATAGTTTGATCTGATTTCTCCTGAATGAAGATGAATAGTTGTTGACAGTTTTGACTAAAAGTTTGAAAATTATAAGTAATCTATCGTTGACGGGTAGCAGTTCCAACTTCCACGGTCTATAAAAATTACGGGTACGAAAAGATTCATATTGATTTCGCAAGTCACTACCAGAAGATAATTTCAGATGTTAACATTCGAAGAGTCATCCATGGTGACTACAGTATACAGTGCTTTTCTTGAATGTCCCCCTCCCCCTCCCTTTTATTTTTTGAATTCAAAAAATTTAAACTTGGGATAATGAAATGGATGCCCGAATACTATATTTTGGAGTAAAATTGACAAATGAAAATTTTAAGATAGCGACTGAATTAAATGGAAAGGGGGTCTTGTGATACATCATTTTGAAGCTCCTGTCGTATACTGAATATGAAGTCAATATCTTCACCACTACAAAATGGCGGAACATTTAATAATTGCCTGAATACATCGACGTTCAAATTCATACTTTGAGGAATTAAGTTGAGCTCAATTCAGAAGATGCTCGAGATAGTTGCTATAAACGTCTTGACATAAGAACAGTCTTTTCGTATTTCTAAAAATATTTATTATTCTCTGCCGTACATTCAATATTGAAGCAGGTTCAGTTCCGTAGACCTTCTGCTTCAAATAGCCCCATAAAAAAGTCCAAAGTTTTCAAATCTGGCAAGCGGGCTGGCCATTCCGTAGGACCTCGATGGCCAATTCAACGACCATGGAAAACTATTATCCAAATAGTTTCTTACTTGTTTGGAGTAATGTGGTGGTTCTCCATCTTGTTGAAATAATAATATCCGCATCGAATTCATTTCGACGATTTCGTTGATCAGAGGATCAACAGTAATATCCAACATATTCAAATACGGTTCCCCTGTTAATGTTCAATTGATCATTTTGGCGATAGTTTACGTGGTACCTATCTACTTGTAAAATCGAAAACTAAATGAGAATATTTGGACCGAACAATGATTTTTTTTGTCGTACTGACATTCTTGTCTTTTTTTCTGGACAAAAAATAACCTATCAAACCTCATCGGGTTGTTGGGATTGCCATATTGCAGAGAAAAACGGATATTTCTTGAAATATCAATAATAATGAGTTTGTATTCAGGTAATCATTTAATGTTCTGCCATTTTGTAGTAGGTGAAGGTATTGACTTTTCTAACCTACCCTGAAAAGTTTCTGCATTAATTAAAAACGGTTTCTTCTAAATGGAATATGTCCTACTAGTCAGCAATACGTATAACTCGAATTTGCCTATCACAAAGATGAAAGAACTGATTAAGTGTGTAAAAATACTCGGCTTGTATAGATTTCAATGTCAATTCATGACTTTTCACATTGTGGTTGGTTTCTAACCGAAAATAATTACGAATAAAACGTTCATCCACCACAAAATTCAATTCAATTCAATTTATTCTTCCAAAGGTACACATATGTACAGGATACGTCATTACACAGGAATAAGTTTACAACTCTTACAGCTAAGACAAATTAAAATTTCAATTAAAAACAAGTTGCTATGTACCTGCGCCGGGCCGAAGAAACAATCCGCCCCACCCCATGCAAATCAGAGAGAAAATTTGTTATGATAAGAATTATCATTCAGCTCAAGAACTTGAAAAAGTCGTCAAAGCAATAAAATGGATTATCAGTACACAAAGCATCAATATATTTTTTGAATTCTTTGATGGGAAGAACCTTTACATAAGAGGGTAGTATATTAAAGAGACTAATTTCAATATCCTCAGATTTCTTCAAACGAGTACGTGGTAATATCAGATGTTGTTTGTTTCTGGTGTCATGTGAATGAATATCTGAAAATGTAACATACTTAGCTATATTCCGTCTAACATTTATTAGTTTTAAATATATTATTAAAGAAAATAGGGTTTTTATTCGTAGTTCGTAAAATATTTGCTTACAAGATTCCATGAAATGTGCACCTACAACATTCCTTACAGCTTTCTTCTGTAGTATAAATACTTTATTCAAATGAGATAGGGCTGCATTTCCCCAAATGTTTAAACCGTATCGAATGATTGATTCGAACAAAGCATAGTATGCAGTCTATTTCACGATTTTCTTGATTTCATTTCCCTGAAATATCAACTTGAATTTTTATGATATATCAGTCATTCAATATTCTCAGCCCTACACAAATGTTGTCACTCTCTCATTAACCTATTTCGATTTCAGTCTTGTCAACCGGTTTTGAAAACTATTTTGGAATTCGTCCTAATACAAAAATCTCACATAATTCTGTGACCCCAATGTAAAAGTGGTATTCTGTTTCACTTTTGTTCTCTTATTTTTTCTTTTTTCAGTCACTTTACACTCGTTCGACTCCAAAAGTGTATATTTGAAACTAGAAACCAAATTGCCGATTTGCGAAATTGTCTGAGACGAATTGAATTCAACGGTATACTTTCAATTAAAGACTTTGAACTCTTTCTTCTAGTTTTTTTGTTTTCTCAATCTACCACAATCTGAGGAAATAGGAACTAATATTGGAATCTATATAAGTGTGAGAGAGCAGATTTTCAATCTACCCGATGTGTTGAAAATCTGCCCTTCTATATAATATTAATTCTTATTTCTTCAGATTGTGGTAGGTTAAGATCCAAAACAAACTAGATTCCACCACTGTCTTTTTCAAACCCATAAACTTCGTGAATTCCCTAGCTGGGCAATGACTTACCTACAGGAGCTTTTTGTCAACGAATAAAGGAACCGTTTAACAGGTATTTTGGGTATTAAATCTATCTCATTATATTGACGTCACTGAGGAAAATGGATGTCAGTCACGAGGTGTTGGATTTTATCTATGTTTAGAGTAAACTGACGACAGATTGGACAGATTTTATCTGACGCACTTGTTATTCTTCAATAAGTATGAATGGCTTTGTGGGAGTGAGGTCATTTCTAAGGCGACAGGTTGAAAAATAAGGTGAGAATTGATCTACACAAATGCGTGAAACCTGCAATAACAATGTCGAATCGATAACAATTGGTGAGTTTTTTCATTTCGTCCGACTATGTTCTAGGTGGAATAATCTATTAAGATTATATTTTCAATGTCGAAATGAATTCAAAATGAAATTTTTCGGAACGCAGAGAAAAATTGTTTTATCATTCGGGAGAAAAAAATATCATTCCTATATAGGACTACAGGATTTTATCAATGAATTCTATATTTATTAGGAAGTTGGTTTTCAGAAAATAAAACAAGAACATATCGATACAAAAAAATGATTCTCTCCAGATAACCTCTTGTTCAGTACATAGTTTTGCGGACGACAGTACTCTTCATACTAGTTTCTCTTCCAGAGTCCCGATACCAGCTCGATAAACAAAAATTCAAATAAACATTCACGTCAATGAAATTAACGACTTGGTAAAAATAATAGAATGGGGTAAAATGAACTCGGTGGAATTTTATGCTAGGGAAACCCAGGCATGTCTCTTCTCAAGAAAGGCCGATCTATCATCACCTAATATTCAGATGTCAGGAGTAACTATTCCTACAAAGTCGAGTATCTCGATGCTAGGAACCACGATCAGTAATAATCCCTCATGGAAAAACCATGTGAGATCGAGGTGCTCTCCAGACATTTGAAATTCTATTTCGTGCGAAGAAATATTTCACTTCTCGTCAGCTTCTTATGATCTACGAGGCTTAGATACGACCTGTCTTGGAATATAATTCTCATGTGTTGGGCTCGGCACCAAAACATTCATTGAAACTTCTTGATTCTATTCAGATGAAAGCAATCCTTCTTGTTCGTGATTCTTCGCTCACAGACTCGCTCACTTCATAGGGGAATCATAGAAGGGTCGGAGACTTTTCTCTCTTCTAAAGATATTTCGACGGTCGGTGCTCTTCTGAATTGTTATCAATCGTTCCACCATTGGCAATACCTACACAGATGACACGACGAGTGGAGAGTAATCACCCCTTTGTTGTGAATTTGGAGACCTGTCGAACCTATCTCGCTCAGGGATCTTTTTTTAATAGAAAAACTGAGCTCTGGAACTACTTCCCGAAAGTGGTTGTTTCTGAGGCTTACAAACTTCAAAGTGATTGTTAATACGTATCTCCTGTCCCTTGATTCACACGGTGTTCTTTGAACATTACAGGGCTTCCCTTCCGTGTGGATCTGCATATAAAAAAAATATCAAATGAAATATTCCCATTTATAAATAAATATGAACAAATATACGAAACAATAATCTGATTTTTTGCATCTCTCCTACATTTTTTCTACGGTTCCTGGTTGTTAAAAAATCAATTCTTGCAGAAAATCCCATGAAAATCGAGTGTTTGATTTATGGACAAAAAAAAACGTTGATAATTCTCCTTGTTCCTCGAGATAACGTCGAATTTGATTATCCAATTGAAAAATCAAATCAATATAAAAAGACACAATTTCATGTGCAAATTCTGATGTCTGTATTAAACGGTTGTCTATGGAATGGTTGTGGTTGAGTGGGAGAGCAAAAACTTGTTCCTCGAATGAAATTGTTGAACTTTGCCTTTCTTTTGATTGGTATGTGTTTGAATTTGTACTGAATTTAGTTTTATCCATAATCAACAAGCAATTGTTTTACAACTCGAGGATCAGCTATAATCGAACCTCTGGTCCACTGAGTGAACTTGTTGTCTTTTACCACAGGTGTATTTCCAAGTTTGATAAAAAAAGGAAGAATAATTCCAATCTACAAGAAGAATAGTCCCCATTCACTGGAAAACTATCGACCAGTAACAATTCCACCTTGCTTCTCAAAAGTATTTGAATATGCATTTCTATATAGGGTTCTTCCATTTTGCGAAGCTCATAAAATTTTTACAAAAAATCAGCATGGTTTCCTAAATAAAAAATCAACTTCCACAGCTATACACTCTTATTATAGTGAAATAATTAGATGTATCGAGGTAGGAGAGTGCCCTGTTGGGATATTTTGTGATCTCAGCAGGGCATTCGACTGTGTCGATCATGACATCCTTATAGAAAAATTTTTCAGGTATGGTATACGAGGCATTCCACTGGCCTAGATATCAGACTATCTGAGTTTTAGAAAACAATATGTTGAAATCAATAATGTTACTTCTGACCTTGTTTCAGTAGACCTAGATCCCACAAGGATCCATTTTAGGCCCCATATTATTCCTTTTTTATGTCAACGACTTGGATAAATCAATCGAATCATCCATAACTTTATATGCAGATGATACATCAATTATTGTCTCCGACAAGAATGATGCGGACCTTCAGGATAAATGCAACAAAGTTTTTCAGGATCTAAACGGGTGGTTTGCTTCTAATAATCTTTTCTTGAATGTTAACAAAACAGTTTCAATTCGATTTCACAATCGTCAGAGGAACTGTGACACCATCAGTTTTCAAGCCAATGAAAACTCTGACCTTGTCAACACAGATAGCGAAGGCACAAAGTTCCTGGGACTTTCAATTGATCAATGTTTGGGGTGGCATGATCATTGTGAAATCTTAGTTAAAAAACTGAATACAATATCTTATCAGATCAGAAATCTGAGAAAAGTTCTGGATTGTGATCAATTGCTGGCACTGTATTATGCTCAGGTGGACTCCAGACTTAGGTATGGTGTGTTCCTGGGGGATATCTTCTTGCTGGAATAAAGTATTTATTGCCCTAAAAAGATCATTACGAGCAATGCTAGGCATCCCTATGAAGGAATCTTGCAGAAATGCATTCATAAGGTATAACATTTCAACGTTGCCTTGTATTTTTATATTTGAATGTTGTCTATATGTATATAAAAATGTTGACAAAAATTTTGTGTCTAACATATAGAAACATAATGTGAATACCAGATACAAAAATGATATGTATGTCCCGTTTTGTAAAGGCAAATTGGCCTACAATTCTCCTAACCTCATGGCTCCCAGAATTCATAACTTACTTCCAGCTGCTATAAAGATTTGTGAAACATTAGCTCTTTTCAAAGTAAGATTGAAAGACTTCCTCCTATGTAATTGTTTTTATAGTCTATTCAGTTCATAGGGCAATATTGACGATTCCTATACAATGTAAAATTGTCGAAAGGAAAATAAAGTTTATTATTATTATTATTATTATTGTTATTATTATTAAGACTAGTAGAGCCGAATAAACGCACTCGGCTTACGCCTCCTGCTCACAATTTTTCGCTCGTGTGTAATAGATTACTTATCCTCCTTGTTACGTAATACACTTGCTGGGTGATTATGCCGTTTCAAGTGGCTCTATTCTAATAAGGCTGAATAACAACGATAACTGGTTGAAACAATGTACTGGGTAGACTCGATAGATGGCATTACCCCAAATTCCCATCATTGTCAGTACCTGTATGACTAACAATCAAAAATAATAAACGAATACGGTTTCAAAGCAACTCTCAAGTATAGATGAAATTCTTCCCCTGTATCATTTTGGAATTTCTGAACCATTCTTTCCCGTGAACACCTGGTTTAACGGCAGTTCTGGCCTTGCTCAGGATGACTTTCAATATTGTTTCCTCAAGAGATATTCCTTCTATCATTTTAATTCAAGATGCTGCCACAATGAGCTTTCGTTTGTTGACTGCCCACACGCAGAGCTCAAGATTATCATACGAGTACAAATATTTTTTATAGCAATGGCTCTTCCTACACGTCATCTTGGGAACCAGGAAGATGGGGGCCAATCTGACATTGATCAACACAAACACTGGCTAAGTGAATTTAGAGGTTCAATAACTAGTAATGCAAGGAAATCAATTTTAAGATAATCAGTTCTAGTTTTTTCTTCGTAGGATTTTGGGTTTCTAACCTACCACATTCTGAAAAAATAAGTATGTCACTGACTGAAATTGTCAATAAGAAATATTCGATTTGAAAACAAATCTGCATTAGAGTCAGGAGATACGAATTAACATTCACTTTGAATTTTTGAAGTGTAAGTATCATCCTCACTGACCGTAATTCCTAGCATCGAGATACTTGACTTTGTAGGAGTAGTTACTCCTGACATATGAATACTAGATGATGATAGTTAAGCTTCTCTTGACAGAAGACATGCCTAGGTTTTCCTAGCAATAAATTCCACCAAGTTCATGTTACCCCATTCCATTATTTTTACCAGGTCATCGTTAAATTTATTGACGTGAATGTTTCTTTGCATTTTTGTTTCTCGAGCTGGTATGGGGACTCTGCAAGAGAAACTAGTATGAAGAGTACTGTCGTCAGCAAAGCTATGAACTGAACAAGATGTTTTCTCTAGCAAATCATTGATATGAGGCAGAAACAAAGTGGGCACCAGAACTGAACCCTGTGGAACACCTGCATTTATTGGGAGAATATCAGATAATACACCATCACATACAGAGACAGATATATATATATATATATATAAAATTAGAGGGGAAGTCTTTGCTGACCTGTTAAGAACAAAACTGTAGTTTTTTTGGGTGAACAGCAGAACGGAAGTGTACTCTTATAACACCAGTTTTTCCAATATTTCGATAATGTTTATTACCATCTTCAGGGAAAAGCTACAAAATCATTATTTCAAGTTATCACATCAAATAAACAGTAACAAGAACCTTACTGTATTTGAGGTTAGTCGTATTAAAAACGTTGGTAAAGTGAATTAACATTTTTCGTCTGCGACTACTGCGACATGTTAATTCACTTTACCAACGTTTTTAATACGACTAACCTCAAATACAGTAAGGTTCTTGTTACTGTTTATTTGATGTGATAACTTGAAATAATGATTTTGTAGCTTTTCCCTGAAGATGGTAATAAACATTATCGAAATATTGGAAAAACTGGTGTTATAAGAGTACACTTCCGTTCTGCTGTTCACCCAAAAAAACTACAGTTTTGTTATATATATATATATATATATATATATATATATATATATATATATATATATATATATATATATATATATATGAATGAAATGAAATATCTACAACAGTATTGAAGTAATGGTTAGAAAACGAATTTTTTTCAAAAAATTCCAACACCCTTCGTGATATTTTTCCGCAAAACATTACCCCACAATAAAAGATGAAATTTGGTTACATGAATTATTCAAACAAGTCTGCCAGTTTCCTGTCTGTTACAAGTATCGATATTGGAAATACCAACAATGAACAATATTTCACAGATCAAACTCGAATTCATCATAAAGTCATCATTCATTATTGAAACGTCTGGAACTTCTGACAATGACCAAATACCCATCCTTCCCAAATCAGTGGCCACAATACAGAATCGTAATGCCTGCTCTTCATTCATTATCACGTTCACCGTGTCAGCTGTCAAACTTGATCGTTGACAACTAACACTAACAGGTACCCTTTCATTGCCTTTCTGGTGCTCTCCCATCTTTGAATATCACAAGTCATCGTTCCACTCACTGATTATTCCCGTGAATCGACTGTATTCAGCTACGATTTCCATTTG
Source organism: Zygogramma bicolorata (assembly GCA_032362365.1). NCBI lineage: Eukaryota > Metazoa > Arthropoda > Insecta > Coleoptera > Chrysomelidae > Zygogramma > Zygogramma bicolorata. The sequence goes on from JAVJAQ010005889.1 coordinate 108,204, forward strand.
AATTTCCGTGGAAACACTGAGGTCTTTGTTTGTGAGTTCGACGTAGGCCGCTTGATCATTTGCATATATTTCGAGAGTAAACAATTGGTGCATATGACATGCACCGGAATAGGATTATAATATGAGGTCGGAAAAAAATTGCCAGTGTGTCATGAGCAATTTTTTAGTCGATAGTGATATTTTTAAATGAGGTAAATCACTTTCAATCGAATTACGGCATAGACAGTAGAAAAAGCATGCAATATTGTGTGTATTAGTATACATAATATTTACCTGATTGTCTTAGAAAGTTATGGCCGACGTCACAAAACGACTTTGAATTGAAGATAATTTTTGGTACATCTCAACGGCTTTTTAATTTCTCCCTGAATTGAAGGGTCGAACAGGCTTTATTCTTTATTCTTCAATGGTGGTATTGGTGTGATTGGGATCAATTTGATTAGAGAAAAACTATTGTTATTCTTTATGTATTAGTGTGCCCAATATTTTTTTTCTACGGATGCTGTACAATGTACCACTTCTCTCATCGCTTTCTTACGTTGGAAACGAAAGATTTCTCACACATTGAGAAATATCCGCCATTACAGTGAGAAATAAATTCTTACTGTTATCACGATAACCCAAGTCAGTCATGAATTGTTACATGTCAGATTGATATGAAACGTTCTCCATGTTGACAGAGCTACGCCGACGATCCACGTGCAATATCCAAGTAGCCCATTGTTGACGTTTCCGTAACAACGTTTCCGAACCACTGTATAATTATTGCTGTCAACTTACCCAACGAAAATAGATATATTGTTGTTTTTATAGTATAAAAAGTTCAGATTTATTGAAGATTACATATAACGGAAAACGAAGATTTAGAGTTGGAAAATACACCTCTAGAAAATGTTCAGAAAGCAATAGATGTTTGCAATAATTTGCTACCAAACATATCAAGAGAAAAATATGAAATCGCTTACAGAAACTTTATGGACTGGAAAATGAAAGCCAAGGTGAATTCTTGTTCCGGAAATACCTTGTTGGTTCATTTTGAAAAGTTGTCAAGAAGATTGAAATCATAAATATTATGGTCTCTGTACTCATGCTAAGGCCTACCTTAATTATTAAAAACTGTGTTAATATATCAAAATAGGTAAAACTACGTGCGTTTTTCAAACGCAAATCTGAAAACTATACTCCAAAACAGTCAAGAACATTAATATCTGAAGACATTCAACAATTTTTAAAAGATGCACCTGATGAAAAGTATTTGCTGATGAAGGTATGAATTGAAATTTTTTAAATTGTTATCAAAAAATGAATGTTTGGTTTTGATTTCAGGCTGCTTTAGCTATTGGCCTTACAGGGGCATGCCGTTGTGATGAATTTCGGAAATTAAAAATTGATGACATGAAAGATCTCAATTCGGCCCTTTTTATAAAATTACCCGATACTTAAACCAAGGTTCCCAGAAATTTCACAGTCACAATAGAATTTTACCAAATTAACATAAAAAAATATGTGAAGCTTCGACCATGCACAAATGAAACACGTTTATTCAAGTTACAAAAATAGCTAAGGTACGAAACAGCCTGTGGGGATAAATAAATTTAGCACCATGGCGAAAGAAATAGCGAAATTTTTGCAATTACCGAACCCTGAATTATATACTGGCCACTGTTTCCGAAGGTTATCTGCGACTAATTTAGTTAATACAGGGGCAAATTTTCCAACTTTAAAACACCATGGAGGTGGGACTCCAGCAATGTTGCTGCTTCCAAAAATGACTGAAATACAGAGGTGTCTCCATCTCAAGTGTGTCACATTGTATACATGAAACATCACATATTGCAATACAAAGTGAACCACATAGGCTCTCAGAAAACCTGTCCATGGCAGATTACATTGCTTAGTAATAACTTAAGTCATACACATACTAATAGATAGAGATTTGTAATACAATAATACAAGAATGGTAGAGATAATAATTATAAAACTCACACAAAATGATGAATACAGTCAAAAATGTATTTGAATCTTCTTGGCTAGATCGCCAAACAAATCTATGGCTACCCATGAAGTTTTTCAATGATTGATCGGTTTTCATCGGTATAAAAATCTGAAAAAATTCCAGTATGCATGACATTTTCTTGCAAAACATAATGGACGAATGAACAGAACTGAACAGTAAATACTTTGTACGTTTATAAAAATAAATTCAATACATATGAGCATTGAGGGGCTACTTTCGTATTCCATATCAGACACAAAACGTAATACGCAATACTTTTTGATGTTTACTCCAGTAAGGGAAGTAAAAAACTGGCTGGACTAATTCAAGATCAATTGCAGATACTTGCAGTAACTTGAATTTTGTTAAGAAAGGTGCCCAGTATCCGAGTAAACAACTTCCTTCACTGGGAAAAAGCGCGGGGGTGTAGGGGGGGAGGGGGGAACTCATTGGGGGGTGGGGTTAAAAAAAAATAATGAAACCAATCGATAAATTATCATTTTTTAACATGAAAACATTGATTGCAATTTTTTATAAAAATGCACCCCTTTCGAGTAATAGCGCAAGAAAAAGTGATTTTTGCAAAAAAAATTAAAAGTTTTTAAACGTTTTTTAAATTTACTGTAAATCTGTTAGTATTACAAAAAATATATCTATTATACTTATAGGAAGTATTTTAGTTGAAAAATAAAGTGGTTTTTGTTTTATTTCTGTACGGTTCATATTAAAGGAGATATGACATGGCGAAAATGGTTGCTTAACGAAAAATGAAAAAACCGGATCGTTCTGGCCTAAATATCGCAAAAATATGACTTTTACAAAAAATATGATTCCTATCATTTTGTGAGATGACAAATTCGGGAAAATTTTGAGACCAACCAGAATCGTTTAAAATAAGAAGAAAAAAAGTTATGGGCAAAATAATTTTTTTTCAAAAATTTTTAATGCCAATTTTTTAGCACCATATGGGCTAAGGTGCTTGGAAAAAAATCCTTTGGTGAAGAGTCAGAACACTTTGTCTTTGCGATTTTTGGCCCTATCGGGTGATTGTTGTTTATGTTTCGGCCTGCTTAAGTTGGGTAAAATCATGTATTTTTTAAAAATTTTCAGTTTTTGGCCAGCGGCGTGAACATTATTTATTTTGAACAGTTTAAAATTGCCTATTTTATGTTTACAACGGTAAATGCTCTTTTTTGTCGGGCGAAATAAAAAAAATTGGCCCATCCAATTCAAATGTTGCATATGGCATGAAATTTCGGTGATAACCTTAGCTTTAAAATGATTCCTGGTACAGCTCGTTATCATCAGTGAAAAAAAGTTATGGCCAAAAAACCTTTTTTTATCATCAATCACATAAAATTTTAATAGTAAAACCATCGGGACCCTTTATATATAAGTTTTATGAACATTTTTCGTGCAGTACTGTATGTTTAGATGATAAGCCAATTAAATTCTGCTGTCAAATTTCAAATCCCGACTCTTGACAGAAGTCAAATAGCCCTCAAACCAAAACTAAGTTACAAAAAAGGTACAAAAATCTAAGATTTGTCCATTTTTTGTTATTATTTTATTATTATTAAGTCAGAAAAAAATTGTGTTGTTTTTTTCATTATGTGACGAGGGGTAGTTAACTTCGAAGTCTCCATTACTTCGATTCGACTTCCATAAAAAAAAATTAAATTTTCCAAAAATGGATAAAAACTGTTTTTCTTATAGGTAAGTAAATATACTGGAAAATATAAAAAAAATCTTCCTTCATTTTTCTGAAAAAATAGCATTCATTTGATAATTTTAGCTTTTACTTTTTACGGTTCACAGGGTGTTTCGGAAATTTCTGATATTAAAATCGTAATCAGTGACCCAAAAAACCCCCCGGCTCATATTTTCACGAGAATTCATTTAATATTGCCCGAGATATTAAATATTTATTAATTTTGGGCCAAAAAACAGTTTGGCCAAGTTTTACGGCGTATTGGAGAGCTTTGCCCAGTAACCAAACTTGTTTACTCGGACTCTTGACACCTTTTTTGACAAATTCCAAAAAAATTTAAGTTGATCTGAGTGGTCTCGAATTAGTCCTTTATTTTACTAAAAATTTAACTGGAGTAGTTTGAAAAAGACCAATCAAATGAAGTAATGGCAATTAAGCCTGTTCCAATTCAAATAGAAAAATTCTCAGAAATTGAAAGTCTAATATTTTTGAAATGAAATAATTTTTTACTGAGATATCCTTGGCTTAGATACCGGATTTTGACTCTGATGTCGAGAAGCATGTGAATTTGTGTGATTCCAATATTTTCTAAATGAATTCTCGAAAAACATGCCGTATGATATGCAACTCCTTCAAGCACGTTCACAACATTTTGATCTAGTAGACATCATGCAAATATTTTCCTATTTTCAAAGGTGCATTGCATCAAGACTTTCCTGTTTACCACACAATTTCCAAACTTCTGTGAACGAGTTCAACTTGAAACGCTCTCCAAATCTGCTGTCGTCAGCAAGCGGCATCTTTTCAACTCGAACTCGCATATCCTGGTGCGTTTCCTGCAACTGTAGGTTATTTCCTGAAACAGTTCTCGCTATCAAATGAGACATCATACAGCATCCTGATCCGAATCAAAGGCGGCGAACGATCACTCGGGCGATTGTCCCTTGTTTATATTTTTAGCGAAGGCCGCCTTTGATGTGGTTGGTTTCCAGTTGAGCGCAAGCTAGGTGTTAAACGCGCGCTCAAAGTGGAGGAAATGTTGCGCGGTCGACAAATGACAATTAGCCAGCCAACCATCTGGTCCAGAACTCTTTAAATAATCTGGGGATTATCGCGTCGATTCGGTTACACATTGGGCGAGTAAACATCGTTTCGTTTATTAATACTAATTGCCATATCCGGCCTCGACTAGGTCTGATTTCCAACGGGACTAAAAGTTCGTAAATTTTAAAAATTGTTGCAAGTCATCAGGGGCGTGGTCGAATTCTGAAGTACATATAGCCAGATTGCTATATAATTATGGAATATCAGATAGTAATAGAAATAATTCATGCATTATGAAACGAGTAAAATAACAAGAATACCTAAATACGTGTGTATTATTCATTAAAATATGGAAGTTCATCTATGAAATAGTTATTTCTCGTGTAGTTTTTTCAATGAGGGCCAATTTTGAAAAACCGAAATTTTCCTGTTTTCAAAAACGAAATACTGAGTTCATGAATGCTAAGCATTTTGCGACAAATAACACAAGTATTCACTACTGCAGCGTTTGTTATCCTCTTGGTTTTAATCAATCAATCAAGCTTTACTTCACTGTCTGAAGAATTACATTCTCATTGACAAAGCATAGGAAGTATGAATAAAAGAATATATCATTACTCCACAAAGTGAGACAAACAAATTATTACATCATACTCTACACAATACATTTATATATATATATATATATATATATATATATATATATATATATATATATATATATATATATATATGTAGACGAAAATACGGAATAAAATAAAAAGTGTTACGTCACATAAAAAGTATATGAAGTAAAATAAAAAATTGCACCCCACATTAAGGGAGGGATCTGTCAAAGCAAACGTCACGTTCAGTGTAATATACAACAGTATTTGATATAAATCCATGTCATAAACTAGAAAAGTTGCTATAAAAATTCAATTGAAAGGCTGTTGAGAAATTCTCTTTAACATCGTAAAAAGCTCTATGAGTAAAAATAGCTTTGATTTCGCTCCTGAACCTTTTCAAAACCGATAGTTCTCTAATCTTGTTAGGCAGGTGATTATACATTTTGATGCCATTATAAATTATAGAGTCTTTCACCAATGTGCTAGTTGGCCTAGGCAACTTAATAGAATTATGATGTCGAGTACAGTGCTGAGAATTTTCTAAATTAAAATTGTGTTTATTTTTGTGTATGAGTCAATGTTTCCATGAGAATGGAAGCAACTGTTAAAATTCTCTGTTCTGGAAATAAATCTCTGCATGAAACTCTGGGTCTAACTCGACACATGTATCTTCACGCTCTTTTCTGCAAAACAAAATCTTTTTTGAGTAGATGCTTACTACAAACCCGCCAGAAGGCAATTCCATACCTGAGATGTGATTCGATGAGAGCAAAATAGCTAGTTCTAGCTGGAGCGTGACCTAGCTCATTGGAAATAATCCTGAGAGCGTAGCAACCTTATGCGACTTTATTACACAGTCTTTCGATATGTTGTCCTAATTTCATTTTGTTATCTATATAAATGCAAAGGAACCTTGTAGAACTTTTGTTATTGATAAAGTAATTTGATATATTTGAATCAGGAAGACTGCAACGAATTGTTACAATTTTTGTTTTCTTTTGAAATTGATTACTAGAGAGTTTGCATCACACCTTTCTATAATCGATCACATATCTTGTTCTAATTTGTCAAATAGTTCATCTTCAGATTCATCATGCCACAATATTGTAGTGTCATCTGCAAATAAAGTTATCTTCACCTGGATTTCAAGTTTACTGAAGTCGTTGATGTAAAGAAGAAAGAGCAATGGACCAAGCACCGAGCCCTGTGGTACTCCATGCTCGATGTAACCCATATCTGACTCGGTAATACAACTTGAGATAGGATGCAATCCACTCTAGGCTCTTCTGAAGCCATAATTGGGAAGTTTTTGAAGGCTTTTCGAGAGCTTCGGTATCTTTATTCTATATACTTGACTTGAAGCCAACACGCTAGAAGTGAATACCTGACGGTAAAGTATGAATACAATTCACTATGTTATTCTTGATTTGCCTCTTTAACAGAATTTGAAGCAACGGGTTATCATTTTCTCGTTCTCTTTCAAAATAACCAATGAAAGATGCCACCAACTCTTCGCAGCGCTCATTCACATGATTAAGCATTTCCACGAATAGCTTGGGACTGATACTTGCTGTTTGATGATCGAATAGACAGTTTTAGATCACAATATTCAATTAGAAATATCAAAAAGACGTGAACACAGAACTGTCACTTTTGAATGAAAACAATTGTCTATTGATAACTCTCAAATATCGAATGAAGTACGGCAACATCGAAAATGCTACCAACTAGATTCCTTAGAACAACAGGCACCAAATTCGAGTTTCAATGCAAACAATCCTTCCATAAATGGATTGGTGCCACTGTGTTGTTTTTATGTCGTCATCTATGACGTGCAACAGTTTTTGAATTGTATTCGCTTTATAGTAAATACAATTTAAGAACTGTTGTTATCAAGCATTGTTCACGTTATCACTCGAACAATACTGCTTGAACAGAGTCGCACCAAGGAACGATTGAAATTGTATTTTTCAAGGTTTTAAGGTTCATTTGGTCTCTTTTTGAATGGACTGTAGGTATACATATTAGCAGTTTCTTCAGCCGTATCAGTACACACCACAAGACTTAAAACGTAATTGACTACTCCGACACTGTAGCGCGAATTTCACCAGTCGTTTGCATTTGATTTCGATTGGCCAGCGTAAGGAGGCGTGTTTCTTCCACCCATTAGACGCAAATGTATGTGGTGATCACGTTTCGATCACGCGTTGATCACACATCTATCGTTGTTTGGGTCACTCTCTTTGTTGGATGCATATAGTATAGTGATGAATATATTAACAGCACTCTACCAATAATTAACTGAAATTGTGAATTCCAAGTTTGACAACACGACGAATAAATCAACGAGGTGAAATTCACGAGCCGCAGGCGAGTGGCCGAAATTACCGAGAGAATAATAGCCATCGTACTCGATTAGAATGCTATAATTTATCCACAAATAAAATTTTTTGTTTTTTTGTTGGAAAATTTTGTTACTATACATACATACTTCCAGAAACATTATTACTTTATTCTAAACGATATTTAATACAATACATTATTTTTCATAAGAGAGTATTGTACATAGCTATCGATAATTGAAATAATCGTATAATATTTCATAATAATTAACACCAAAATCTATGTATCAAGCTTAACAAATATCATGTATCTAATTTAAGAAGATGATATTCATATTGAAAGATATTTATTTATAGTTATTATCAATTGTAATATTTGAACAATTGGCCAAGTTAATCGCAGGGATATAATTAACATCAAAACAATATACTATAACTGAATTAAGGAGACATCTGACAGCAGTAATTAATTACTCACTGCCGTGATTAATGGGTATTATTAGGGTCGATCAAACAGACGTATAATGGGTTCATTATAAAATAGTCGTGGATAAACATTTTTTGCCTACTATATCTACATTCAACTGAAATCAGTATTTCAAATAACGATATATGAGTGTAATTCCACAAATGCTTGCAGAAACTTTTCAGTTGATGAATTTGATTTTGTACGAAAATGCTCTCGCTAAATCAATGTTAACAATATTTTGAAGCCAGCCGCATCTTTGCTTCGATTCTCAGGTGGTGCATCCATATTTTTTGCTTGATTTCGATGGTATACAACGCATTTCATAATCACGGATTTTAATGAGCTTTGCGTGCCAATGTGAACAATTGTCAACATGACTCTAAACACCTGGAAAATCAATATGTCCAAGAAGATAGAAGGTATCATATTTTTGCTTTGTTGAAGAGTTTCTTGTCTGATAGGTCTCTGGATATGATTGTTCATGGAGTATCATCTGATATTCTCCCGATAAATGCAGGTGTTTTACAAGGTTTAGTTCTGACGCCCACTTCGTTTCTGCTTTATATCAATGATTTGCTCGAGAAAACATCTTGTTCAGTATATAGTTTTGCGGACGAAAGTATTTTTCAAGCTAGTTTCTCTTCCAGAATCCCCATACCAGCTCTAGAAACGAGAATTCAAAGAAACATTCACGTCAATAAAATTAACGATTACTTGGTAAAAATAATAGAATAGGGTAACATGCACTTGGTGGAATTCAATGCTACGAAAACTCAGGCATGTCTCTTCTTAAGAAAAGCCGATCCACCATCAAATTTTCAGATGTCAGAAGTAACTATTCCTACAAAATCAAGTATCTCGATGATAGGAATTACGATCAGTAATAATCTCTCATGTGGAATCGATAGCTGAAAGTGCTTCCCAGAAACTTACATTTATATTTTGTGAGAAGAAATACTTCACTTCTCGTCCGCTTCTATTGGTTTACAAGGCTTAGATGCGTGTTCTTCGAACATTACAGGGCTTTTTTTTCGTGTTATTCTGCATATAAAAAGAATACTGTTAGATTTTATCAAGTTGCCATGGCTGTTCTAGGGTCCTTGCATTTTCAAAGAAACCGAAAATATTCGTATCATTAACAATTAATTCATAGTCGTTTATATTGATGATCAATTATAATAATCATTTTTTTTTTTAGAAATTCTCAGGAATCATACCGATTCAAATCAAATAACCGGCTTGAATTTTTCGAATTATAGCGACTATGCAATGAGATGAATCGACGAACGATTGATTCCACTATAAACATCGAGTCTTCAGCTGTCTGTGATTATGTAACCAACACTTGTGGCGTATTATAATTTTCAACAAGTGCCTATAAATTAACCGAGTAACTACATTAAATCCACAAATTATATAGAATATGGATAATGTTTACAGAATAATTCAAATCCATCCCTATGACAAATATGTGTTTATAAAATGCAACGTAGGCCCCCATAGATAGGCCACACAACGAGTTTCATTTCCATCATATAAACAAAACGTAAAACTCTCGTCACATTACCCTACACGTTCATAGACGAAACATGTGACTTTCAGATGAACTCCGCTGTCGAATTTTTTCCAAGATGTTTCACGAATTTTGGCAAGCTATCGGTAGAGGGAGATATAACCCGTTAACCAATAATCCTCACTCCTTCATTTATATACTTGGTCCCAATCACTTCAGTATACCATAAACTCAACTATAAATTATTGTTCTTTCCCATTTTGAACATTCCATAACCGATATTTTCAATGACATGGTGATCATAGTAATTAATATATTAAAAACTAGGGTTGACTTGAACTAACTTAGATCGATTCGTTTGTTAGTTTGTCTTGTGGTAGGATTGTCAATTTATGATGAAACCGTTCTCAGAACGAAATATTCTCGAAAACAATTGAGGAAATCTTCGTATGTTTTTCGTTGAATTGTCTTATCGCATTGATTATACAGATATCACAACTGAATACATGACTGAGATGACTAAAAATTAGAAATTATTCCAATTATGAATATCTCCAGCATCTCTTCATAGTTTTTTGGGTTTTAAACCAACCACAATCTGAAAAAATTTAGAATTGAGATTGGGGTAGGTTGACAACCCAAAAACCAACGAAAAAGGCTTCATTCACCCCAAAATGATATCTTTCACACAGCATGTTTACTGCTCAGGTATCAGTTGGAAAACATTCAAGCTTAATTACTTCAATAAGTAGGACATTTGGTGAGTCTCATAATTGTGTACTAGAAAGTATTAAAAAAAATATTTTGAATTACCGACATAGGCGAATCATTGCACTTTCATTGAATTCAGATTTTTCCACCAGATCGATGATTATCTCAACATTAAATTTATATCACTCCATCTCGATGCTCGCTTCGGTAATCAAGTAAGCATCTTCCGAATAAATTGATATGGTCTATTGTTTTCTGCTGGAACTCTTCATTTCATGAGAAAGATTTCAGTCTCATCAATAATGATCGTCCTTTTCATGTATTAATTACACATTAGACATGAACTTGGTGGAATTTAATGCTAGGAAAACCCAGGCATGTCTCTTCGCAAGGAGAGCCGATCTATCATCATCAAGTAATCAGATGTCAGGGGTAACTATTCCTACGAAGTCAAATATCTCGATGCTAGGAATTACGATCAGTGATAATCTCTCATGGGAAAACCATGTGAGGTCGATCGCTGAAGGTGCTTCCCAGAAACTTGGATTTCTATTTCGTGCGGAGAAATACTTCCCTTCTCGTCAGCTTCTAATGATCTTCAAGGCTCAAATACGACCTGACCTGGAATATAGTTCTCATGTTTGAAGTTCGGAAGCAAAACATTCATTGAGTCTTCTCGATTCTATTCAGAAGAAGGCAATCCAATCCGTCTTGTTGGTGATACTTCGCTCACAGAGTCGCTTACTTCATTGGAACATCGTAGAAGTGTCAGAGACTTGTCTCTCTTCTATAGATATTTTCACGGTCGGGCTCTTCTGAATTGTTATCAATATTTCCCCCTTGGCAATATTTACACGGATGACTCGACGAGAACAGAATTCCCCACCCATCGTTGTGAATTTGGAGACCTGTTGAACCCCTCTTGCTCAAGGATCTTTTTTCAATAGAACAGCTGAGGTTTGAAACTTGCCTAGAGAGGTTTTTCCTGTGGCTAACAAACTTAAAAAATTCAAAGTGAATGTTAATTCGTATCTCCCGTCCTTTGATTCACGCGGTGTTCTTTGAACATTACAGGGCTTCCCTTTCTTGTGAATCTGCATATAAAAAAAGGCTATCTTCTTATATTTTCCGAGCATATAAATATTGCTCCAAACTATAGATGATTGATATAATAATGATAGATGATTAATATTTCATTTTGGCAGATTACGGTGTGTCAAAAAGCCAGAAAGCTATAAAGAATGACTTCATCTACTTCAAAATAATGTCTTCCAAACAGTAATATTCAGCATGTTCATGTATAAAACATTCCAAGCTGAATTATTTCAAAAGTAGGACAATCGATAGGTTTCATAATTAAATCAACTTGGTTAACGATAGGATAATAATCTGTTGGTAAAATCTGAAGACAGTAAAACTACAATGATAGTCTACGACTATCAATTAGTAATTCTTTTTTTCTTAAAACTTCCTGACTTCTATTACACAACAATTAAGAAACCTTCGACATAGTCGATGGGTATACTTAAAGACTGGCGTTAAATCAAATCATCTTTCGAACAAGGCCAGTCTCAAATCTACCTACACAGTAGGTTTTGGCTGGCACCTGCCACAAACAATTACTTCCCAGGCTAATAGCACGATGGGCATTGAATTATTTCTGACCGGTGCCAGTGCAGGTTCCTTCACAGAAAAAAATCCTGCATTTGCTTTTGCGATATAAATGAGGGAATTGATTTTCAATTATAGGAACGGACACACTTGCAGACCGGTTTCGGGCTATTTGACCACTCGTCAGTACAAAGCAGTGCCATCATCAACATAAGTTGATGACATCCCATAATTTGAGACTGGCCTGAACGAACCGTTCGAAAGATGATTTGATTTAACGCTAGTCTTCTAGTATGCACATGGACTAAGTCGAATGTTTTTACATTTTCCTTGCAGGAGGAGTTGGTGAATTCGGTTTGTTTTTGGAATACCTCGTCCATGCCTAGATGGCACATCAGCTTTGGTCGGGGCTTGATACTATGAAAGTTTTTGGTTTTTAATTTATGGGAAGTCATCGACTATATGTTGATGATGGCACTGCCTTGTACTGATGAGTGGCCAGACAGCCCGAAACCGATCTGCAAGTGTGTCCGTCCCTATAATTGAAAATCAATTCCTTCATTTGTATCGCCAAAAGCAAATGCAGGCTTTTCTTCTGCGAAGAAACCTGCACTGGTATTCGTCGGATATAATGCAATCCCCTTCGTGGTATTAGTCAGGGGAGTGGATGTTTTCTGACAGGTGCCAACCAAAACCTACTGTGTAGGTAGATTTGAGACTGGCCTGAACGAATTGTTCGAGAGATAATTTGATTTAACGCCAGTCTTCAAGTATGCCCATCGACTATGTCGAAGGGTTCATAATTGTTGTGTAATAGAAGTCAGGAAGTAAAAAAAATGAATTACTCATGGATAGTCGTAGACGAATCATTGTAGTTTTACTGTTTTCAGATTTTGCCAACAGATTAATTATTATCCTATCGGTAACCAAGTTAGCATCTTCAGAAGAAGAAATCGATACATTCGATTGATTTCTGTTTAAACTCTTCATTTCACTGAAAGCCTTCTCGTCTTATCAATTATGATAGTCCTTTCCATTTATTGATCTCACATTAGAATGAATATATGTGAATATTTTCCGAAGTATGTTAATATTGCTTCAAACTATAGATGATAAATACAGCTTATCTAATCCATCTTGGCAAAGAACTAATGACGTAAACGCTCACCAATCTCTGTGAAGAGAGTGAGATAAAAAATACCCATTATATTAAATGTGTTGAAATCTATTCGTAGTAGGTGATTTTTTTTTTCTCCATGGTCTACACTACCAGTGTGCAACCGGAAAAGTAGCTGAGTTTGTGCCGGGATGGATTTGATAAGCTGTAATTGAAAATAAATTTTTTCAGATTGCAGTAGGTCAAAAACCCATAAAACTCCGAATGAAGTCTTTATCCACTACAAAATAATGTCTTTCAAACCCTCATTTCAACATATTCAGGTTTAAAACATCCCAAGCTGAATTATTTCAATTAGTAGGGTAATTGATAAGTTTCATAATTGTTGCGTATTAGTCAGAAAGTAAAAAAAATATTGTGAACTAATAATAGATAGATGTAGACGAATCATCACTTTTACTGTATTCAGATTCTTCCAACAGATCAATTATTTTACCAACACCATATTTATATCACTCCCACTCGACGCTCGATTCGGTAAATAATCGAGAATTTTCAGAAGAAGTTGATCGAGTCGATTGATATCTGTTGAAATTCTTCATTTCACAAAAAAGTCCTAGTCTTATCAAATATGTCCTTCTATGTTTAGATTCCACCTTACACTATATTCGAATATTTTCCCAATATGTAAATATTGCTCCAAACTAAATATGATAGCTAATGTGCATTTAGAGGTTCATAAAATAAATAAAAAATATTCGACTGTCGTGTCGCTTTCTTGATGAGAACGATTCATGTATCAACGACATACTGAGAGGAGTGAAGTGGTGACTTCGATAACCTTAACAAACCATCAAGTGGTGATTTTGAGAGGAAAAATTATACGCTGAAATACCAACAGAATCTAATTTATCGACATAGAATGTGAAAGAGTTTGGATAATGTTCGGTTCCTTTTCGAATCACTTTGAATTCTTTAATTGGGGCATACAAGAATTGATAATAATAATAATAATGAAATATAACAATTAGTGTAACCCAATGCGTTTCCATTTGAAATAGTAGCTGAACTAAGTTGAGACTTCAGACTACAGTTGCGTAGTTTTGAAATTTTGAATGAGCGTAAATATATGTCGCTATGCAGATCTTTGAGGTTTCTGAAATTTTTGATATTTCCACCTGTTCCGAATAAATTCTAGTTGGCCTGGTTTTGTTGGGATGATCTGTTTATCGTTGAACCAATTAATGTCAATCAGTTCAAGTACAGAGAAAATATATTTCATCGAAATAAATTGAATTACATTCAAATCGAATTAATTATATTTCTTGTCGATTTTAATATTTGTATCGATGGCGCCAACAAAGCATTATTTGTTGATGATTCTAAGACACTCATCTGATCGAATTACGATTTCATTGATCTAGAAGATAAAATGTGTCACCCCAGAAAAGTCACAGACAGAGGACACATTGAATTATTGAATTAACTCTCTTTCTCAATTACCCTAACACCAAACTGATATTTTCGCACTCGACGCGCGTTTCGCTAACAAGGTTAGCGTCTTCAGGAGAAAAAAAATTGATACTAAATCTAAGGCTAGGGTTAGTTGTTTATATACTTGAAATTTTTGGTCCGATATGGACTGTGTCTGTTACTCTTAGCTATTCTAATTAATTTCTCGATAATGAACTAGTGCAGTCACTACCTACAGGGTCCGTCATCTGTTACTATCGATTATTCTGATTACTCCATCAACAATAAATTGAAAAGCAGGCTGAAAGGAATAGGTCCCTCGTCACCATTCATGCTGTTTTTACATTTTGCTATTTCTAGACTCTCACATGCATCGAGTAATCTTGTGTCGTGCACATGCTTTATCAGTTTGAGATTGCTTTCACCAATTTTGTGGTCATTGTCTAGAGCGTGTTGGGCGACACTGAATTTTTTTACCCTTTCGTATTTCGTGTGCGCAAAATGCTCTTTGAAACGGGTTTTAATAGCTCGTCGGCTCTGGCCGATGTATTTGTCGTTGCAATCTTGACAATAACCCTTTTACCAGAACAACAAAATATGTGTCTTAACTCTGCTGTATGGAAACCACCGTATTATTTTTTGTACTCTGGATGAACTCACGTTCATTTCTCCTTTTTCCTTCAATCAACTTCACAATACCATGGATGTGATCTTCGAGTGCCAAGGAACTTAAAAATAAAAGGACACGTCGAGCTAAATGATGGATGGTGCTAATGAGGTATGGCCCAGCCGAAGCTATTATGACGAACTTACTACATATGTCGAGCCAATCAAGCCTCTATTTTTATCTAGGTATTGCACTTTTTGTTTATTTTTACACATATGCTCACGACTCACCGTGCTGCATTCCTCGCGAGCTTCGCGGCATTTTTTACTGTTGTAAATAAGAGGAAACGGTTATGCCCGAGTGAGAACCAAATCAATTCAAAATGTAATTTTTTGCCTAATTTTTTTCGTTGCCGTCGGGAAATGTGGTTTAATTGATTCGGATGTATGAAATACATCCCCCAAAACGACAGAGGTTATTTTTTCGAAAAATTATCTCTCGTGTTTCATTGTAGAATCGCGAATAACCATGCTGCCTCTGAAAAAATAAGTAAGAAGATAGAATTAGTAATAAGGTAGACCTTATCCCATGAGTCTTACGAATATTTCTGGAAGTACAATCTTATTGAAGCATGAAAAAAATAACAGTAAGATTTAATTTCATTCCGGAAGGATTCTCCAATACCAAGATAAGTGAGTACTAGGAAATTTTACTGCGCAAAACTCTAGGAAAGCTGAACGAGTATCTCATCAAAGCCTAACTTGGACTGGAGTAAGGACTTTCACCCAGATAATATGTATCCCGAAAAGGGACATCAACTTAGAATACCTGAGAGAAATTGAAGTCAACATGCCGTTAGGTTGTAACACAGCCTATTCGGATTTATAGTAAAGGAATAGAAAATTGATACTGGGATATGAAGAACAAGGCAGTCGACAATATCAACATGGATACACAGCATCAGAGTTGGCACTGGAGAAAACGGAGCTAATAATACTCAATGGCCCCAGAATCATAATAATAAAGCTGCCAGCTCAACAGGCATCGTAGTTGAAGAGAAACATGGAGAGGAGACCAAGTGGCAAACCAGATAAGATCGATACACGAACACCGTGTAGAGAATCAAAGAACCCAGTATTGAACCATGGCTCAAGAATAGGAATAGAAGGATGGACTACTTCTTGACCCCGTTCTTGACAGATAACTTATTATTTCGATCACACAGTATTTCCATACAGTGCGTACTGAAAATGATGAAAATGATCGTTGTGTCTTCTGCGCCAAAAGGGATTCCCTGAAATATACCGTAATAGGGTGCGCTACATAAACTAGAAAGATAGACTAGAAACTTAACTAATCTAATATGGGAGAACCGAAACATGTAGAGCTGAATTGAAGACTTGATGGATAAAATTCTCTCAATCAGGAAGAGGTGCGCACGGGTCTTCCAAGGAATTGAAGGACTGGTCCAGACATGGTGAAGATCCATTTGACGAATATCAACATCAACGATACCAGATCGATCAACCGTGGCGAAAAACGGGTGTTTTAGTGGGAACACTATCTAATTTTGAAAACGATTTAATTTGCTAAGGCGCGCTCAATACAGGCTCTGATTTCCACGATACAGCTCTTCGGAAATAGGTCATCTTTTCAATTTTTTTTTTAAATTGTCACTTATGTGTGAAAAATCTTTCAAAGTTCGAATCCCACATCGAATTTTATATAAATGTGGGATGCGTATTCCAAAAGATAATTCACAAAATAAGTGACATATTAAAAAAAATAACATAAAAAATGGCCTGTTTTCGAAGAGCTGTATCTTATAAACCAGAGCCTGTATAGAGCTCGCCTTGCAGCCGACTGCACTGACCTTCTCTTATAAGACCATCAACAAAGGGACTCTTCAAGATAGGTGAGGGGTTCATTCATAGTTGTTTAATAATCTCCTAAACTATGGTAAAATTGCTGCAGTGCCTTAAATAACCTTGAACGGCCCATTGGCTTAATGCTCCCATAAGAAAAAGTCGGTTTTTGAAAGTATTCAGTGACTATACCGGTCGGATAATTCCTTCACGGAGATTTTAGGCAAAAACTGAAGAAAGTCCCAAAAATTCACGTTTTTTTTGAGTACAAAACCGTTAGCACAGCACTTTGGGAATTGCAAATCTGGTTTTTTAATATCGATTCAGGTTTTCAACAACAAATAAAAAAATTAGAATGACCCGACATTTTTTCAAGTACGAACCCCCAAACATGTTTTACTTTACTGGACTACTGGAAATAGCTGGATGCATTAGTTCTAGAAATAGTCTCAAGGAAAGATTGTGACTAATTTCCAGGAGTCAATGAAGTTCGGACAAGTTCCCAATTAGTAGTTCTCTATTGTCTTATCAGGAACAATTTTGCTGCTGGTACCTCAATTCTTCAGATTATAATAAATGAAATTGAAGGCACCTTTTAGGTTCAGTATCAACTTTATTGTGCTGAAGATGAAAACTTCAAAAAATGAACGGAATTGGTCGATACTTGATGAAAAGAAAAAAAAAGATTACTCTTCAAAGTTTGTCCAAACTTTCGGAAATTTCATTGAATTATTTCCATCATCAGGAAAACTACAAATCGCAAGTATGAGAGATGGAGAAAATCCATGTTTGGTATGACTTACATCTTTGGTGACGACGTTAATATGGTGTTAAAATACGATGTAATACACGTAGTGTGGGATGTCTTCTGCAACAGTGAATCACAAATAAATCATCAAGATGAGGAATGACAATTAATGTTTTCTCAATTACGACTTTTCAGTTTTTGAAGTGCTGAAAAAATTCTTTAGTAGTGGTAGATAAAAGAATGAAGTGACTACAACAAACCTACTGAGCGGTAGCAGAATTCATACACATGAGTTAGCATAGGCACCTATGAGTACCAAACACACCGAGTGGACGATGTAAAGTTATTGACGGCTCAAAAATATGCTCAAAAAATTTCGATTGCAAATTTACTACCGTCAAATTTTCCTTTCGATTCATTGCGGCTGCTAACACGGAATTGCCGTTTTTGAATTCACTGTTAAAAATAATCCATCGTCATTGTTTCCTCCTCGAAAAAAACATTCTCGTTTTTCGAACGGCACAAGATAAAGAAACAACAAATAAAAATAAAATGCTCTAAGCTACCGATTGTTACCGAAAGTGTCTATCAGGTTTCAATCGAGCACGAAAAGATCAATCGCACATAAAAAAGAATACGCACTGTGTTATTTCACGTGAAGGCCTGGGGTTTTCCATTCTTTAAGCTGCTCATTGTTTGAGACCGCATCCCTTCACAATACAACCTGTGCGTTCCTATAATGTCCCTGGATGCCACGGTGCACAATGAACTAATCTCTTCCAGATGGACGAATACTATTTTCTACTGCTTGTAATGGTTTTAATGAATTGCCAAAAAATGTGTGGCGATATTTTTTTTGTCAACAAAAATATTAATTTTTCCGGTAGAGTCCAACTCATGATCGAGTGATCGTGGAGTCCAAACCCTAACAGGGCAGATATTTTTCGCTATATAATTTCATACCTCTACTTCTCGACCAATAAGATGCCTCAATTTTGACTAATTACCATGGAAACTGAAATAATTTCCGGAAATTTTTTCTAGGCGCCACGATATTTGATTGGAAATTTATTGACATTTCAAATAATAATCACACGATATGCTACTCTTAAATAATGTAGATATACCTGTGAATATTGCAAAATACATTTCTACCAACTTTAGTGACCTAAAATTATGAGAGGGCCCTTGACTAAAGTAGTACCCATTGGAGTTTCATCATTTGGCGTAACTAGATTTGGTAATTTTTCTCATTGAAGGGAAAATGGTAGATATACCTACAAAGGATTTTTTTCGAAATTGCGTCGTGTTACTTGTGAAATATATTTCAACCACTTTCAGTTAACTAAAAGTACCAACACCAATAGACTGAGCTGGTACTCATCTGAGTTTTAGCATTTGTTTTACCAACTAAAGTTGTTAATTTTTTTTATTCGAAAATATGGGGATATACCTATATGATTTTCTCAAACTAGTAATTATGAAGCTTTCTGACGGAACCGATTGAACAAAAATGACAAAATCAACATATATGTCAAAAACAGCAATATTCTTACCAACTTGACAATCAGAGAAATTAATTCAAAATGTCAGGTTGGATTTATACTTTTTTCCAAATTATGGTGTGAAATTCTCTCGCCCAATACCACGCAAGCTTAAGTTATTCCTGGAAATAATTTAAGCTCTTCTGATATTATAAGTGAGAATTTCTTTTTGAGTTCTTATTACTTTTATGAACACCCACACTATTGACAAAACTACAAGTTCCAGTTGATGTTTCTTGTGTTTACTAAAAATACTGCAGAATGATACGCCTACTGGGCGGCCAAGCAATAATAATTAGGGACACTTTTAGTGTTATGCTGTTCGTGAAGATAGGCGTAGAGAGTTAGTACCAAGGCCTACTTGCTGGGGGACTTCGAACGAAGTCGTTGGCGTTTGTAATAGAAAATAAACCAAATCACATTAAATACTTTACTACCATTGATCGAAAAACAATTTGAATAATTCCATAGCATGCATCGAGTTTGTGACTGCACTTTCAAAATTGAGATATTTGTATTTCAGAAAGCTTCAACACTATTGGGAAAAATCTACGTTTTCAGTAGCATAATTGTAATATTTCAGTTGAAGTTGAATGTTTGATGGATTTTTGACAGAACACAATATTCAATTCAGACTGATAGCTATTAGCAATAATTATTATTCAACAATTCTTCTTCAGCATGGCAGATGGAGGAAGATTCCTCATTATCAGTATAGATAAAAGCATTGACACAGCTACAACGATAGTTCCCGTCCTAGGTATATAGTTCAATTGTGACGGAAGTCATGACGTGAAAAAAAACACTATGTTACATCGTTGGAGATTTGTTCGAGGCTCTCTATGGTGCAATGTCTAACTATTACCTTGATATTAAGATATATTTGAATTTGAGTTTCTGGATCAAAAAACAGCGAGTTAAGGAAAATATGAAAATTTAATTCGCACTTTTGTTCACATCTGACATAATTCATCTTATGAAATGAAATTGATCTCGGAGAGAATACATTAATCTGTCACATGAGTTTCACAAAAAAACATGTTAATTGGTTAGGAAGACACACGAATAGTATCCAATTGTTATAATTCCTGGAATTGTATTTGATGTATTTCGGTCAAATTGCTGAAAAAATTGGTACGTTGTTCAGATCAATTTAATATTCGAAAGGCTCTGAAAAAATGTTTCCGAGATACGGGCTGACAAATTTGAACAATGTCAACAAAAGTATCGAATTAGTTCATGATAGCAACTTTGAGATTTCATTACCTGAAAAATAATAATGTGAACTCTAAATTTGACAAAATATATGAAATATATGAGGGAGATCAGTACTAAAGAAAACACTGTTTCTGTTGGTCTGATAATTTAATTTTTTCAATGCATTCCGGAAACTATCTATAGTGCCAACTTTTGATCCGAGCATATCACAATTTCAAGTTATTCGACAAAAAAACATTTTTCCTAAGGAGCATGCGTGTCCTTTGCTTCCATTCACATCAGTAGTATTTCAGTAGGTTTGTCGGCAAACACTTTCACATTCATTTCACGTAGGTGCTCACCTAAAATTGAAGCAACACCTCGCAAATTTCAGTTGACATGAATAAATAAATATTACAGCAGACCTAACCTACGACTACTACCAAGGTCATGAGAATTACTTATTATTACTGGCAATTGTTGAGGTAAGACTAGAGTAAATGTTGAAACTGGCTCAAGATATGTTTTTTGAGTAAACAAATCTTTAAAGCGATATGCAAATAGCAGTTAGTTCGTGATACAGATGAGTAACATTTGTGACAGGTGTCACCACAAATTATATCAATTACGCTCAGAGTTGGTTGCGCTTTTTTCAAATATGATTTATTTCAACATAAATCCAACAACAATACGAACAAGATCCATCTGTTTTTGAAAAAATATTAATGAATGTATCTTCGACCACGAAATATTCCACAGATCACAGGAGTTAGGTGTGATGTTAGTCTCATAAATTGCTATTTTGGATCCTTTCACTGATTTTTTCATTTCCATTTTGAGGTCAAATGAGACTCGATGCAGATTCACACGAATGGAAAGCCCTGTAATGTTCAAAGAACACCGCGTGAATCAAGGGACAGGAGATACGAATTAACATTTACTGAATTTCTGGAGTTTGTGAGTCTCAGGAAAATCCTCTTTTGGCAAGGAGTTCCAAAGCTCAGCTGTTCTATTGAAAAAAGATCCCTGGTAAGAGAGGTTCGACAGGTCTCCGAATTCACAACAAAGGGGTGGTAATTCTGTACTCGTCGATTCATCCGTGTAGATATTGCCAAGGGAGGAACGATTGATAACAATTCGGAAGAGCATCGACCGTGAAAGTATCTATAGAATAGAGACAAGTCTCCGAACCTTCTACGTTGTTCCAATAAAGTGAGCGAATCTGTGAGCGAAGAATCACCAACAAGACGAATTGCCTCTCTCTGAAGCCACAAATGAGAACTGTATCCCATGACAGATCGTATCTGAGCCTTGCTGACGAAATAGAAATCCAAGTTTCTGGAAGCACTTTTAGCGATCGATCTCACATGGTTTTCCCATGAGATTATCGTAATTCCTAGCATCGAGATACTTGATTTTGTAGAAATAGTTACTTCTGACATCTGAATATTTGATGATGGATCGACTTTTCTTAAGAAGAGACATGCCTGAGTTTTCGTAGCATTGAATTCCACCAAGCTCATGTTACCCCATTCTCTTATTTTTGCCATGTCGTCGTTAATTTTATTGACGTGAATGTTTTTTTGAATTTTCCTTTCTCGAGCTAGTATGGGGACTCTGGGGAAGAAACTAGTATGAAGAGTACTGTCGTCCGCAAAACTATGTATTGAACAATATGTTTTCTCGAGCAAATCATTGATATGAAGCAGAAACAAAGTGGGCGCCAGAACTGAACACTGTGGAACACACGCATTTATTGGTAGAAATTCAGATGATACTCCATCAACAACAGAAATCTACATCCTACGTAGTTTTAGATTCTTCATGAATAATACAACAAAATGTGACCTTCTGTTAAAGGTAACATTGAGTTTGATGTTGAATATCTTTTGTGACAAATAAAACTCAAACAAAGCATCTCAGAAATCAAGTGTTTACTAGGAACCTACCGGCATATATCCAAAATAACTTCAATACCTCCACTCGTACGTGAAATTGAATTTCAAGCAGTGTCCACATTTTCCTGCGAATAATGAATAGTTAGAACGATATGCTGCGGTATTCCGATAATGTTGTGATTTCCATAACAATGCATTCAGCTCATCCCCAAATTTCACAGCTCACTTTGATATGCAAATGAAGCTTTAATCGGGTGAATGAAACGGTCTACTATTGTATTTTGTTATCACGAAAGTTTGATTGCTTATATTTTGATGATCTGAAAGGGGCCCTTCAGCAGTAAAAATATAAATTTACTGGTCCAGAAAAAAATCTAATTCTCGTCCGTCGACCAATGATGCTAGACCTGTAAAAACGTTTTGCAGATCACGCTCTTTATTACGATCCCACCTGGTTGGTGAACAAACAATAGAGTATATATAAAACAATGATTCAAACGAAAATAGAGTTTGGTGAAATGGATCATGAAATTAAAATACTCCTATATAGCTATCATATCTATATACCTGCCTGATGTGGTTTGCCTCCGATTTCAGTTAAATATTTCATCAATGAATGACGTTGTTTTGGTTTCAACGTACTACCCAAAACAAATATTTACACAAATATTTAAAATTGGAAAGTGTCAAGTTGTTCCTAAACCAACCATTCTCGAAACGAATCTAATCATCACTTGACCAGATGCAAGGGTTTATTTATTTCTGAGTTTAATAGAGCACATAAAACCCCCATTGTGAAACACCCTCTCTTTGGGTGGTCTTGACCACTTAGCGAAATACTCGGCATATTTGTAGGGATTTCGGATCGTATGGAATTCACCCATGTTTCACTTACAATGTGTTTAAACAGGCATATATCGATAAAAAATGCTTGATAGTGGGATTTTGATATAATGGAGACTTATTTGGCCCCTTTCATTGCACGATAATTTGAGGACCCCTGACAGTATATTCTACACCTGACATATACCTGGTTCAGAATAATCATTCGTCGAGTTTTGAAAATCGTCTGTGATTTTTTTTTGTGTTACACATTTTTTATTCTTCCATGCGAAATGAAATGTTTCATATTGAACGAAAGTATATTTCATTATAGCCTAAGAGCTCGCGCATCTAAGACTATTCGACAGGAAAATATATGATGAAAAAAATTATATGAATTGGTTATATTTCGATCTGGGTTCAACAGATGATTCATTCGATATCATGAAAACAAATGATAGATTCAGCGGTAGCACATTACTACTCATTTCTACAAAGCCACTCAATCGAATCATCATTTGAACAATTCGTTCTGGCCAATCTCAAAATACCTACACAGAAGGTTCTGGCTGGCACCTGTCAGAAAACAACTACTCTCCTGGCTAATACCACGAATGGAATGGTAGAGGTTTTGTGAACTGTCTACTTAAAATCGCACAATATAGTGTTTTATACTTGAGTTTTTTTTTTTTTTTTTTCATCAGGTGTCGGCAGTCTCATCTCTTTTCAGAAATATCATTGACCATAAAACCTTATTTCCGTCGATGACCACCAAACCAATACAAAATCCAAAAATGCTGGTAAAATTATTCTGGTATTTTTCTCGAATGATGATAAGTATTAGAAAAATGAATAAAATACTGAACATCTATCCAAACATCAATCTAATGACTGACACAAACTATGATGATTGGTTTCTTCGCATATTCCCATCGTATGATAAAAAAATCCCATATGAAGCGGGACATTTTCGATCAATTACAGCGATAAATTCCCGGCGGGACATTTTCGGGCTGGTAAATACCCGGTAGGTATCGAAAAATACCCGCTCGGTCCGTGTATCTATAGTAACGATTGTTAAAATGTACATTTGTCATCTTGACAGGCATAAATACTGAATTTTAAACGTCGTTGTTTTAACTCCGGAAATATTCTACCGAATTACACTCGTGCATCAAAATAAACCTGATAATTTTCCATTCAAGCATGTTGTCAGTAAAAAAATTGCATTCGGTTATTTTCATATTCTGCTAAAAGAGCCAAAATATGAAAATAAACTCATGCAGTTTTCAGACAACATGCTTTCATGGAAAATTATCGGTAATTTTGAAGCACTCGTGGAATTACTCCTGATAATTGTAACGTGATAAGTAATGGTCGGTTCATACATCACACTTTTACTTTAACTTTATCTTTTACTTTTACTTTGAGAATGTTGTCACAATGTAAATCAATAGAGGCGTTCATACACGGCACTTTTACTTTTAGTTTAAGGATGAGAACTTTTACTTTAGGAATGAGATAATTTTAGGGACTGCGCATGCGTGCATGTGAAGTCATCACAGCAAGCAGTGCCACCAACATTATTGGGAAACGTAGCCCTGTTCTTCTTCTGAATATTTTACAGAAATGATATAAAATGGGTGTTCTGTGAAATATCTGTCATTATCCGATACAGTTTGGTTGTCGTCACTGGTCAGTTGCAAATCAAAACAATGACGTAACCCACGATTACTTTCTCTTCTTCGTTTGTTTTTGATAACCGCGCATGCGTCCTGTTTACTTTAACACTGGTGTATGAACGGTCCAATTCCATTCTTAAGGTAAAAGTAAAAGATAAATTAAAAGTAAAAGTGTGGTGTATGAACCGACCATAAGTCAATACAATAAAGTTCATTCTCCACCCAATAGGTGTCGCTGAATTTCAGTTCGGAATCATTTACACGACAATAAAATCAATCTCAAGAAATCAAACTCTGCTATAATTGATTCTTCGCAATTTGGCGCTTGATTCCATTTTAATTATCGTCATTGACAGGTTTCTACCCGAAATAATGATAGGTTCATAGGTTCTGTTGAGAGAAATTCCACCATGCTCTCACTATATAAATATGTTTTGTTTCATCCAGGGAGAACACAACTTATGAAACATATAATATCGTTCGAAAAAAACTTGTTATACATTTATCCTTCCGGAAGTTAATATTCCATCTTAAGACATCTTGAAATTAACTCAATATAGGAAAAAACAACTGAAACTGCCGTAATAATTCACATTACTTGACTTCATTCAGAACTTCCCATTTATCATGTGGTTATATTGAAATATCTTGTTCGTAGTATCGTCTTTTCGTATATACAATTTATATTATAAGGCTTTACAAACGACATATGCTTCCGAGATGGGAACAATGAGTAAACAATTTATTTTCAACAAAATGTGGAAGAAGTTTTTCAGTAGTAGTAAATGTGATTTATGGTATTATATACCAAACGCCTTCGACTTCTTCGAAGTCCTTCAGCAAGTAGGTTTGTTACTATTTCCCTACGCCATACTTCAGGAGCAACATGGTTGTTAGCGGAGCTTGTCAACCGTGAAACGTGGCAGAGACATTTCCCAACACGACAGAGAGAAATGATCGAAGAGAAATCTCTGCCCCGTTGGGGAATCGAACCCACGACCTTCGGATCGTGAATCGGACGCGGAACCATAGCGTTAACTCCCTCGCTGAAGTTTTTCAGTAGGGTCGTTTCTATTCAAACCAATCCTAGGCCCGGCGGTATACGAAGCTACCCAAAACAAGCTATCAAAAACCATTATGTCCATCTTCATCCCTACCGACCATTTCAGAATTCTCAACCTATATTCCCGTTCTAGAACCCACCTAGGAAAATTTTCATGTCACTAACATTATTTAATACAAAAAAAAAATCTTATTCTCAACATATCCACTATGTCCCACTTAGTATATACCATGATTATACTCTATTTTTTCAGAGGTATTACACACTTTCAATTATATACATATAGGGTGTCCCATTTGAAAAACCCGCAAAAAAATGTTTATTCACCCAATATTATGGAAGAGTTTTCTTTTCGAATTAATGGTAATAAAGATATTACTTATATTTTTGTTTTTTTAAATGGCAGTACCGTAGTGATAGTAAAAAATGAAATAGTAATACAAAATGTACATAAATAAAAAATAAGATTAGTTCATTCAATAAAGCGCCAATATTACGTATCTTAAGAACTATATCTGATATACCAAATCCGACAGTTATTTTTGGATTCTGCGCTCAAAAACTACCTAAAAACAACTGAAAAACTGCAGACACCAAATTGGCTGTCGGGTTGTGTTATAATTCGACAATAGAGTAAATTTTCAAAACTTCATCATGAAAAAATAACATCCCAACCCAGTTTTTGTTGCAAAAGGGACTGTTTATTTGGTTTGCTTGTCAACAACCTTCTGCCAATAACTTTTAAATTATTCGGTATATACTCATACTCGTACAACCCAAAGTTGTTTCAAAGAGTAATAAGCGAGTAATTTTGTTTATTACAAAAAAAAACTACGATATGCTATGCTTGTAATCAGTAAACCATATATTGGGGAAGACCTATTTTTATACCATCCTCAAAGTACTAATGGTCGGTTCATACACCACACTTTTACTTTATCTTTTACTTTTACCTTGAGAATGGAATTGGACCGTTCATACACCAGTGTTAAAGTAAACAGGACGCATGCGCAGTGATCAAAAACAAACGAAGAAGAAGAAGTAATCGTGGGTTACGTCATTGTTTTTAATTGCAATTTGCTATTTTGTATCGGATAATGACAGATATTTCACAGAGCACCCATTTTATATCATTTCTGTAAAATATTCAGAAGAATAATTTCCTTATAATGTTGGTGGCACTGCTTGCTGTGATGACTTCACATGAACGCATGCGCAGTCCCTAAAATTATTTAGTTATCTCATTCTTAAAGTAAAAGTTCTCATCCTTAAACTAAAAGTAAAAGTGCCGTGTATGAACGCCTCGATTGATTTACATTGTGACAAATTTCTTAAAGTAAAGGTAAAAGATAAAGTAAAAGTGTGGTGTATGAACCGACCATAAGTTAGATATAACACACATTGTTCATTTGGATGAGTATAATAATTTCAGTTCTGTAATGATTAGAAGCTAGATTGCAAGAACCTTTGTTGTAACAAAAAAAAATATTTTGAGCATAAATCTGTTATAGTGAGTCGGATTGCGCTTGAAATCATAATTATCTCGGATAAAAAATGGGTGATATAGTACATACTATGTAATGATCTGAAGTATCAAATTGAGAATAATCAATTGAATATTGATTTCTGAAATGTTTCTGTTATGTGGGTAAGTTTGTAGGTCTCGACTTTCATATTCCCAAAATTTCGTGTTTATTTTCTGTCGTTCACAAAATAATGCTAATAATCACAACCACCTTATATAATTGGAGATCATTCTGGGTGGAGCAATCGAAGCCTACAACCGTAGTAATAAATAACTTTATGATTATTTCCCTCAATGCGAATAAACGATGAAACAGTTGAAGGCTAGACTGCTTTTACAGAGTTTTACAGCGATTATTTTTTTCACTTGTCAAAATGTGACGTTTTTGGCATTTCAACCAATAGTAGCGGGTTATTCTATGGTTATTCTAGCCAATCATTGGGTATTATACTGATAAAACCGCCTGGTCCTTTCGATTGTTTCGATAAAACGTTGTTTACCTTTGAACTGTCAAAACTATACGGTTTACCGCGTCGATTCTATTGAACTTGCTCATATTTATATAAATTATCATGAATGAAGAGTTTTACCTTATTATTAATAGTCATTCGCTTTTTTCAGCATAATAATAACATAAACAACACATTTCAATGAACACTCAAACACGTAAATAGCTCATAACTAGTCATAACCTCAACTTTATGACAGATATAGCGAACGACCGATTCAAATTTTTAAGGTTTCCTGAACTCAAATGAAGATGGCAAACAATTAGTTTTTATTAAATACAATTCATTTTTTGTGGTATGAGAAGAAACCGTTGTATGAAGATTTTGATGCAACGACATAACGAATGATTTTATGTTCCTTCTGGCGCGATTTTCATGTCATAAGAAATTTTCAATTAACAACCTTGTACAATGAGAGGCGTGACGCCATCTCTTGGTAACGTCATATCATATTCAATGCGTAAGCATCATATATCTTCTGGATCGTAGAGGGAATACATCGTTGTTTGACATTTCAAATTTGTGAAATTTTCACCTTTTTTCTCTTTTCCTTCTTATGTAAATGAAATACTGATCAATTAAATTGTTCTTCATTCTCTTTGTTCAAAAAATAATCTCTCCAAATACAACTCGTTCTTCAAATTTAATAAGATAAATTTTCATTTTCGAAACACTCAAATTATAAAATCAATCAATCAATCGGTTTGTTTTCATACTTTTGCCAAATAAAAAAGTTTTTGTGGAAAATGAAAATTTATCGATTGAATTTGAAGGACTCGTGGTATTACCTTTGATAAAATGCACTAGACCTTTTAACCGATTAAAATGTTCGAAATAAACCGGGCGTTTGGATCACTTTTCAGGTACTATCTCTAGTACTATATTGTTTCTGTGTTCGATTTTGATGCTTCCTGAGTTTACTTGTTTTCTTGAAATAATCTAAACATATATCCCTCCTTCACCAAGTTCAATCGACCAAAATGCGTGCATTTCCATGATTTTCAAAATTTTGCTTTCAAGCAAATGCTTTCGTGTATAATTCAAGATAAAATCCCTCGACCTGAAGTCTCGGGATTTTATCAAATTATCATACACTCAAGTCATTTGCTAAGCAAAATTTTGAGAATCTTGGAAGTGCAGCACACATTTTAACCGATTAAACTTGGTGCACTCGGGATATAACCCCCGATAATATATATCATATATTTATTCATTTTCGAGATCAAAGTTTTTTTTGGATCTTGTTCTGAAATTGTTCGTTCCGTAACCAGATGACGACTTGTGCGAGCAATGGACTAACGAGGCCTTACCTTTTAACGTGTGAATCCGAGCACGGTAGCCCGCTTGACAGGCGGACGTGCTAACCTCTACACTAGCGAGAATCACGATGGCACTCAAATGAAAAAATAAAGTTGACAATTGTGGCCGAGAGATGAACCGTCAGATAAAAATTCTGAAACCTTCACTATGAATGGAAAAAAAAAGGTAATTCTCCAAGATACTCCAATTATAATACTTTCTCAACGACAATATTGTTGTACTTCATCAATGTGCAACTCTGACCCAGTTTTCAACCCTATCCTTATCTCCTACATTTTCCGGGTTCTAATAGTGAAACTCGCATTCAAAAAGGCGGTTTCATATGATCGCACTGAAAAAATGGCAAGTATTCATGGTAATAATTCTGCCTGGGGCGGTACAATAAAAGGCGTTTTGCGTTTTTTCGAATCCCTTCGCATTAAATATACAGCATCTCCAATATTGCGGATGGACCGTTTATATAAAGGGCCGAAATTACTTGGCTAAGTGTGAGAATTAACTGGTGTGCAGTGATCAGAGTAACTAAAAAGCAAATGGAAACGATTAATACACGTATAAAGATGAAATGAAAATATTGTTTATAACATTGCATCGTTTGATTATATTTTTTTTCGACACTGAACGAACATCAAACAAAGAGTTATTTATCAAAAATGCATAGAGTTTATCGAAGCAGAAATTAAGGAACTACTCTGCTAGTAGCAGTAGCTATTGCGATTTTATTATACAAACATTATCTTCTATCATACAAAAATGTATGATTTCTCTTTACATAAATATAAAGAAGATTCTAGAATACTCACTGTCCACGCAAGCGGTTGAATTTGTCCGGCACGAATCTGTAATGTAAACTCTATGTATTAGGAGTCAGTGATATGGTCCATATCGTCGCTCCACTAGCCATATTTGATTTCAAAGGAATAATAGATAACATGAAGATATTGAACACTTCTTTTGTAATAATGAGTAAAGAATGATTATGTGTTCCCTGGAAACTTTCACCTGCCAAATATAAAATATAATATTCAGGTATGTATGAACATAAATCAGTTCAGATCAGGAAATTGTCAAGCTGTGTGCACGCGTTAATGTAAAGAAAAGAAAACTGTATTTCTTGCAGAAATGCACTTTTCATACAATCATAGCAGAGCGCTTTCGATGATTGTTTTCAATTTGTTATCCACAACCTCTTAACAATATGAAATAGCCAGACAAAAATTAAAAGAATAGCATCATGTCAGACGTCAGCAAAATACCGTACATGAAAAATTATTTTCGATACGTCTGAATGAACATAAATGACATAAAAAGGCATTATTTATTGATGCTCGGCTATTTTTTTCTGTTATGTAGATTCAACTTGTCATTGATATACAAGGTGTTTCAGAATTCGACGGACCGGCCACCTCGTTTTCTTGATAGAATGCTAGAGGATCAGGTAGGGTATGTACGTCCAGAAGCCATTCGTTAAGGATAAGCATCCCCACTCAAACACAACATGATGAAAATAATGTACTGGATGAACCACACAAACTGAATATTTTCTAAAACTGTAGGAGAAAATGTGAGCTCCTTTTGCAATTGTAACGCTCTGCATATTCTAAATGACTGGATTCTGGACATACATATTCTTTCTCATTCTGCAGCATAATGCAAGGAGAATGAAAAGGTATGGGTATTTCCATAAAAAAACTTATGATTTATAACTGACGGTTTCCTTACAGATAATGTAATTCGGTGGCACTATACGTTTTTCTGAAAACTTGAAATAGGGAATGCGCTACCGTAAAACAGAGGGCATCGACGTACTCATAACATTGTTTCACAATGGGAAATAAAAAGGAATATCATCCGATATTACTGACACCTGTTCTGGTGAATTCATAGAGAAACGACATAATTATCGTCTTAGATGATATTCGAAAACCCTTTGATGATTATTACCAATTCAGCCATGCTTCAGAAACCACCATTCCACTCGACCTTTAGTTTTTCGGGAAATTAAGTAAGTACATATTTATTTTGCAATGAGTCATTTTGTGAAGGAACTGTTTTTCAATTGACGAAGCAACTTTGCGGGGTAGATTAAAAATCTGCCCTTCTACACTTGTATAGATTTCAATATTATTTCTTACTTTTTCAGATGGTGGTAGGTTAGAAATCCACAAAACTGCAAAATAATAACGTTTGAACAGTAAATATAAAAGTCTTCTACTTCATTGATGGCTTCTGGATACATAATAAAAGTGTAACTGCAGGTGCCAGTGAAAAAAGGAGAGAGTCCTATCAATTACAAAATATGTCAGTACCATTGCGGAAAAACTTGATAAAAATGAGCACAAATCCATGACCGGAAGACTGTGTATATTGTTACGTGATAAGATTTGAATTGAGATTAAATCACCGCATAGTAAGTCATTTTGAATATTTGCTTTTTCTGTGAAAAGTCGTCATAATTTTCACTTTCGTATTACTATACCTTTTAAATATAGAATTAAAGTAAGTAAACTTAGAGTGTAGCTTTGCCGGAAGTACTTCCGAGAATAAAATAATTTATGTATTTATCAGCCCTGGAGAAAGCAAAGAAATTAACAGATCATTGACGATAAAATTGTGAATGCGGAGTTGATGCTTTCATGTCCAACTGATTTTGAACACCCATCAATCCTAAAAATATAAAGGTGAAAAATTATTGAGCTAATCATTTTCAAATAAACGATGAGGACGGATGCTAGGGAGGAACTCAGTTACTTCCCTAGGGTCTGGATTAGATATGTTGACGACATATTCGCTGTGGTGGATACAAGGATTGCCAAAATTGAAAATGTCCTTTCGGCACTAAACAGCAGATGTTATAGTATAAAATTCACGTGCGCAGTAGAAAAAGAACGAAAGTTGCCATTTTTAGATGTATTGGTTATAAGGAACGAACAGAATGAAATAGAATTTGACATTTACAGGAAAGACACGAACACCTTCAGATACATTCCAAATGACTCAAATCATTGTCCACAGCATAAAATGGCGGCACTGCAATTTCTTGTCCATAGGTTGATAACTTTTCGTTTGAAAAAAGATGAGTACGAAAATGAAAGGAGAGTGATTAGGTATGTAGCTGAAGTGAACGGTTTTAACCCAGAGATAGTTGATAAGATAATTAGAAAATGTAAATTTAGGGAAACACTTCGTAAATCTTCGACTTTTAAAAAAGATGAGATATACAAAAAGTTTATAGTAGTCCCATATGAACCTCAATACACAAGAGGACTCCAACAGATATTTGACAAAGTGAATATGAAAGTTGCATATGAAACTTCTTACAAATTACAGCAGCTTCTTCGTAACCCAAAAGATAAACTAGAAAACTCAGAGAAGTCGGGAATTTACGAGATCAGTTGTCAAGATTGCAACAAAAAGTACATCGGCCAGAGCCCACGAGCTATTAAATTCCGTTTCAAAGAGAATTTAGCACATACAAAATACGGAAGGGTAGAAAAATCCAGTGTCTCCCAACACGCTCTACACAATGACCACAAAATTGGTGAAAGCAATATGAAACTGATCAAGCATGTGCATGACACAAGACTACTACTCGATGCATGTGAGAGTCTCGAAATAGCAAAATGTAAAAACAGCATGAATGGTGACAAGGGACATATCCCTTTCAGCCCGCTTTTCAATTTATTGTTGAGGAAGTAATCAGAAATCCATACTAACAGATGACGGAACTTGCAGGTAGTCAGTTCATTACCAAGAAATTAATTAGAATAATTAACAGTAACTAACGAAGTCCATATTGGACCGGAAAATATTAGGTATATAAACAACTAACCCCAGCTCTAGATTTAGTATTAATTTTCTTCTCCTGAAGATGCTAACCTTGTTAGCGAAACGCGCGTCGAGTGCAAAAATATTAGTTTGGTGTTAGGGTAATTGATCTCTAAGAGAAGTTTTAATCATTTTCAGTTGATATCATTGATGAGATGACCCCGGTTTGATCTGACAATGGGGCAGAGATTTTTAATTGTATTGAGGACGATGATGTTTGGTATGAAATATTATAAATCGCATTTACTACCACTCTTACTGAACTTATAAATGTTGAGATATCTTCAATTTTGTACATTTTTCATTACCGTAATTGTTTTTTGATGATTTTATTCTTCATCTGAACATTTTGATTTAGATTTTTTTTGGAAAATCATACTGATAATAATCAAGCAGAAAGCAATGAAAATAAACGTGTGAACAATTGAAAATCTGTTCCCACCACTCTTGAGAATATTCCATCAGGTCTGGTGGATATTTTTTTTACAAACTATCCGAGCGTATATTCAGTTTATTCTTTCAGAAAGAGTCGAACATCCAAAATTCGACAAATACTCAAAAATGAAAGACGTGTATATGCCAATCAATTAGCAACAGTAAATTACCAATCGTTCTCCCTCCACGACAACAAAGAAGTTTACATAACTCCATCCAACGCTCTTCTATGGAGCTTAACTGAATCGAATAATGGCCATAATAGCCCGTGGAAAGGCCGCGTAATTGTATAAATGTTTGCTACAGTACATCTCATTCAAACTCTATTTCACAGGCGTCAACTTTACAATAGACGAAGCTGCGAGGCATCTGATAAACCCCTCTCAATGCATACAACGCACTAGGCTTGGGGTGGTTCTTTAACCACAATAATCTCTAACAGATTGAGGACCACCGTAGTGGAAGGGATACTGCGAGGGTACAAAAAAGATACTGTATTCTATAGGGCGTTCATCAATACGCATTTATTGATAAACAATTTCGTCTGTTTCCTTGCGTGAAGAATATTTGAAGGCACAAAAATATTCACGTTTGCTTGAATGTGATTGACAATAACCAATTCCGAGCCGATAACCAATATGGATTGGTATACAGGGTGTAACTGAATAAGTGTAATACATTCAAGGAGGTGATTCCTCATCGAAAAAAAGATAGGATCTTTCATATAAACTTCATTGGAGCATCCCTTGTTAAGATACAGCCCCTTAAAGGGGGTACATAGAATTTTTATAACAATTTTTTGCACAAGCGCTGAAAAAGTTACAATATTGAAATTAACCTGACGTTTTGTACTACCAAAAAGACACATAGCCAGTAATTTATTTGGTTTACCCCATGGTTGTAAGGGGTGGAAAACGCAACCCCTAAAAGTTATTTCCAATGTAACTTTTTTCTTATTTTTTGTTTACCATTTAAAAATTCATTTCCGATAGCCTGTTTCATTCTAAACAAAAAAAGTATCTTGGGTTTTTTTCCCAAAATAAACCAGTTCGCAGCAAAAAATTATTTTACGAACAACTACAGAGATACATCGTCATAAATGCGAAAATACGAAACTAATCTAGTAGGTCGGTATTAGTTACGCTGTCAGTTTGTGAATTTTCGAAATTGAATTATTACTAATTGTGTGTTGTTGTTCTGTTCTTAATTTGTTACTTTGAATTTTATGTACCCCCTTTAAGGGGCTGTATCTTAACAAGGGATGCTCCAATGAAGTTTCTTTATATGAAAGATCCTAGACTTTTTTTTCGATGAGGAATCACCTCCTTGAATGTTTTGCAATTATTGAGTTACATCCTGTATACCGATTCAGATTGGTACTAACCACACCATTTAGGCAACTTTGGTTATTCGTTTGGTTATACAGTATTATCTGAACAAGCGATATCTCCGTTACTGGACGAGTTAGAAATTTATTCAAAGAATCATTTCTTCGAATATCCAATTGCCTTCCATATAACGCACTCAAAATGATCTGTTTGTTTATACCCCTAAAAATTTACTCTTACCATCATTTTTTCAAATAGAACCATCCATTTTTTTGCAGAAATATAATCGTTACATCATTGTTTATCTTGCGACAAGCTCAAATCGAACATTTATTTCTTGCTTATTATTCTTTAAAAATCGGTATTGTTTTATGTTATATTATTTTTTTATATATTAGTTACACTTTTCGTTTGTAGAAAAAATGGTTTTCGGAAGACGCCTTATGAAAATTGTTCTTGAAGATATCTCATATGATTCACACAACATATTTTTTCACTTGTGAAGATCAATTATCCTAACACCAAGCTGGCATGATTTGCAATCAACGCACGTTTCGCTACAAGGTTATTGGCATCTCCAGGAGAAAAAAACTAATACTGTGTCACTATCAGTTTTCATCTCCTGAAGATGCTAACCTCGTAGCATCGCGCGTTGAGTGCGAATTATACCAGTTTGGTGTTAGGATAATTGATCTTTACAGGTGAAAAAATATATTAAGTGAATCATGAGGGGTAAATTCAAGAACTATTGTCATAAGGCGTTTTCTGAAAACCATTTTTTCTACAAACAAAAAGTGCAACCAATACCGACTTCAAAAGAACAGATAAACAATGATGTAACGATTATATTCCTGCAAAAAAATGGATGGTGCCTTTTGAAAAAATGGGGATGGGGTGAATTTTTAGGGGTTTGAATATGAACAGATCATTTTGGGTGCGTTATATGGAAGGCAATTCGATGTTCGAAAAACTGATTTTTAGATTTTTTCTCTAACTCTCCCAGTAACGGAGATACCGCTCAGAGATTTCTGGAGCACCCTGAGTGACGTCATGAATCAGCTGTTAAATATCATAGTTATCACAGAAAAATATTGATATTTACTTACCTATGGAGCAGTTTTGAAAACATTTTTTGCGGTATTATGCCATTTTTACCCAAATATTTTCTCCAATTATGAATTAAGCTGTTAAATTATGATATAGGATTTATATAGAATTTTAGGAATCATATCCTTTTTTTCGTTTCAAACACAAAATAATTTGCTAACATTTTTGCCATGATGTAGAACATCTTCGAATACCAGCGATCAAAACGTCCAACAGATTTCAAATTGAGTTGATAATATAGACAATGGAAGTACGAACTACTAACACTCGAAAATATTCACAATAGGTTTCTAACGATAAACACATCTCAACCTATATAGAATTCCACAGGAGGTATGAGAGAATAAAAAAAAATCAAAATCGATCTCTGAAAAATTATTCCTTTGATCCCTAGTGGTTTCACGGTGAAACCCCCAAGATATGAATTTCTTCCCATCACCTGACCGGCTATTTGGCAGAACCAAGCGATATTATGTGATGTAACGGAATAACCATGAGAAAAAGCGTAATTAACTTCATGTTCACATATATATAGTTGAATTACTGAAGCTGATCCGGATCAAAAACTCCACAAATATTCTGTGGTCAGTCTCATCAAAATTGGCCACTTTCCACGATTTTTATGGTGTTCCATAAAAGAAAAAAAAACAAAAAATAGTACCTTTTTCATTCCAGACACTTTCCAATCCAAACCCCTAATCATGTATCAAATTGATGATGGAAATTATTTTCCGTAGTGCTGGACAAGGTGTTGGGAATAATATTTATTGAAAATCGTTTTTGTCTTTGTTCAGAAGAAAAAGGCAGAGGATTGAAGAAGACTTGAGTTTTTTAGTTAGTTGACGTCTGATGAGGATTTATATAATTCATGTAACTGTCAGCAATGAATTCTTTCATGTTTTTCGGTTTTATTACAAAGTAAAAACAAAGGTCCCACAGAAAGAAAAATAAAATCAATCCTGGTAGAGATTGTCATGATTCTTGAATAATATATTAAAATCGAATATCAACATTTGAATTTCAGCTTCTAGTTATGGTTATTGTCATTCTAGTTCTTTATCCGATTACACCATGCTATTTGCTGGATTGTGATAAAATAAAAATCATTCCACGAGATTGCTATTCTGTGATTCGTAGAGACGGATTTAATTTCCACAAGACAGTATTTCAAGGAGTGTATTTGCTATACTGGTGGAGGAACACAAACATTTCTTGGATCTACGCCAGAATTAGTTTGAATCATATGCAATGAAATATATTGTTCATCCACCACTATTGTATAATGTACCCATTATACATCTGTTTGCACGACCTTAATGATACCCATTATTCAGTAGTGAATAATGAGTTATTATTCACTTGATTCCTTGATTCAGTTATAATATTTTATAATAGGGGAGCCCAAGCGGGAATTTCGGGATTCACTAAAGCGCGGCAGATTAATATACAGAGGGATACTTGTACCCGGTTAAGTACTTCCACCATATATATGGCCGCCCTTCAAGGATAAAGGATCAGATTAGTAAAAAAAAAACATTTGCATGCTTTTTCCTGAGCTCATCAATTAAGTTCAATGATTGAGAAAAATCAAATTGAGAGAATAGGCGAATCCCTCCAGATAATCGTCAGATTATGAGACTGCAACGTCTAGGGCGTGAAGATGAACCATATATATCTCAATCTGACGCGCTTGGGTATTTCAGAATGACGTATTTTTTTTCACATTCTGATATCGGCCGCGAGTCTGCGTCACATCCAAACCGTCAGATTATTATAAAAGAGCTTTTTTTAGGTTCACTTAACATCCCCTCAGAAAATCTGACGCGCTCGAGAAAACATTTTTTATTTTTATTTTCAACCCTTTATTACGTACGACCACACCCATCATGGAAACAATCAGATTAACATTCGTAAATTTTTGAAACTATGTAGGACATAGATAAAATAGAATAGTGTTTATTTCACTTCGTTAGAGTTACAAAAAAAAAGAAACAAACACATAGAAGACGTCTCACAGAAGTTCATACTTGTTTGTGAGGATTACAAATATTAAAATGTTTCATAATATAGAAAGGTATCGATAAACTGAACTGAGGAGATAAAAATATTAGGTAATTTGACAGTTTAAAATAGTACGATATGTACATAATTATATAGAGTACGAGACAGAGAAGGCTAAGTTCATATTTCAGTAGCGTGAGATTCAAGTTTCATGATTACAACTGTTTTTTTTTGTCTTATGTTATTAAATTATGGACATTCTCTCTAGGTAGGTTTCTTATAAAAGTGACTAGTTTACTTTTGAATTGGTTGATATTTGGTATTTGTTGAATTTTCGAAGGTAAGCTGTTATATAGTTTCGGACCCAGATACTGATAACATTTCTGACCCACCGATTTGTGCATCCGAGGACATTGGAACTCTTTGCGACGCCTGTTACCATAATCATGGGTGAGTGTCATTAACAAATTCTTGTGTTTGTGCTGTCTTATATTACAGTTTTTGTAATATAACTGTCTTATATCTAGTAATCCCGATTCTTCATATAGTATATCACTTGGATATCTCAAGCTCTTTGATAGCGTCAGTTTTAGAATCAGTTAGAGATGATATGAATATCTGACGCGCTCGAGTATGTCCATACAATAGTTTTTTTTCACTTTTCGAAAATCTATAGCCGCTTACTTCCACCAGTGAAAAGGTATATATTATATAACATTTTTTCCTTTTATCAACTAAGCTTCGCAACCCAATAGGTCTCCTTGACGCTCGAGTAAATCCCGATTTAGCATCGTGGGCTCCTCTACTATTAGATTGTTTTGCTACAAACAATCGGTTTTTGAAAATTTTATCATGTAAACCACCAAATATTTTCAATTCAGTTCTTCACCTATAAATAAAAAAAAAGGCAAGGAACATCTACTCCGAGCTATCGGCGACTATGAATGTGCATGTTATATCGAAAAATCTTTTGAATCCAAACAAATTTGACTCAAACCTGTCAACAGTATTGTATGAAATATTTGTTCAGCTGATTTCTTTAATAGTAGTAGATAAAGTATAGTATTCTACTCGCGTATAATGGCTATTATTCTCTCAGTGATCTAGGCCACTGGCAGTAAACTTCACCTCGTGAATAACAGTCATCATTATAAGCTCGCTGAATAATATATTATTATAAATTAATTTCGTTCTTCGTATCTAATGAATGATTTTTTCTTCATTCAAATATAAATCTAATCACAATTTCGAAACGAATGTCATCACACAAATCCATATCCGACGTCGACCGCCATATGCATGGCAGTGTTTACAGAAACCCTTTCAAATTAAAATAAGCAGATAGTGGCATATTAGCGGCCAACACATTTCTGTCACTTAATGCCTATGGCAGTCTTCTAAGAGATAGATGGACATGTTTCTAAACGTATTTAAAGTTAACTGACAGTTTCGATCTCTGGCGATTAGTCAGTAAAGAGTGAAAGTTATTTATAAAGGAACCCACGGGCGTCACGCAGATTATTAGCCGGGCTGGAGTGGAAATACGATATTTTAACATTTCACACATTAGTAATAGTGGGGCGTCGTGAGATTTATAACCCGAAATCTAGGGCAAGTCAGTGAATCTTCATAAAAACTGTTGGACTAATTTGTTGAAAGACCAAATAAAGGAGTTTAACATTAAAAATGGGAAGAAAAAAGGGAAAACAATATTCAGAGCAAAGATTTAGACCTAACAATTAATATTTTCATAGTAACTTCAATGTAAATTTATTCATATTTCGCAAAAAATATTCATAAACTATGTTATTATGTAGTGGCTTTCTTTAATACCCCCCTTTTATTTTTTGAACGAGTCAACTTAAAAAAATGGAACTTGGAGTAATGAAATTTATAAATGGATATTATATTTTCGAATGAAATAAACAGATGAAAATTCGAAGATGGCGACTGTGCGCTATCTGAGAAAAATATAAATGGAGAGGGGTCTTGTGACACATCCTTTTGAAGCTCCTGATAAATACTGCATAAACCAAGAATATAAAGTTAATATCTTCTTTCTACTACAAAATGATGGAACATTTGATAATTGCCTGAATACATCGAACTTCAACTTCATTCTTTGAGGAAATAAGCTGAGTTCAGTTCAAAAGATGCTCGAAATGGTTGCCTTTAACTCCTTGATACGAATAGCCTAGCCGATATTTCACGACGAACATTTTCGGAATTCGTTTATCCGTCTCCTCAAATGGCCCTATAGAGAAGTCTAAAGGTGTCAAATCTGGTAAGCGGACTGGCCACTCCGTAGGAAGTTCGAAATCAGAATCGTGTTTCGTCCAAATCTGTTAATCAATAAATGAAATGAAATTTTGAGTAATGGTGAAAAGTTGAATTATGATGGAGAAATGTGCAAAAAAACGAGAAACCATTTTTTTTGGTCACTTTTGTGTATATTCAAAATACTGTCAAATACCAGTCCTGGATCAGCACGTAACAACTGAACTGGTATGCATGTTCAAGCAAAAATTTATCAACAGCATAGTAGTTCATTTGGATATATCATTGACGAAAATTGAACTATTGAGGCCCGGATAGAGATCAAGAAGCAAATTTCGATATAATTTCTATGCATTTACTGTCATTTCAGGTTTAATTTTCTCTTAAATCAACCCAACCCAACCTATTAAAAGGAGAGTCCAAGAGGGGATTCCGGGATTTACTAAAGCGCGACATATTAATATACAGGGGGATACCTTGAACCCGGTTAAGTACTTTCACCATATATGAGCCCTATATATATGGCAGCCCTTCAAGGATAAAGGATCAGATTAGTAAAAAAAAATAATCATCTGAAATTCTCGAGCGCGTCAGATTAAGGTAGGGTGAGTTAGTTACATCCTAAAACGTGTATATTCCACTAATCTGACAATTCGAGAGTGACCTAAGTTGTAAAAATAAACATCATCTCGACATTCTCGGGAGTGGCTGATTTTATTTTTATTCTGAAAGAAATACTTCAACAATTGCAAACAATATATAACCTGACGATTTCCACAAGCCGAAATAATAAAAAATCATCGATAAAGTTCAATGCGTGCAGCTACGTGATGCCTATGTTCCCCTCTACGCGTTTCTATTTCTCTCTCACTCTTCCTCTATATTTTGCTCTCTCACTCTGTCCCCACTCTGGTTTCTGTTGCCATGATGCCATGACAGTTGATCACACAGATTCGTTCATAGCATGATATTGTTCACAACGAATATCCAACGTTTTAAAATTTTAAAAATTCAGTTGCTTAAAATTATTCTCTTATAAATACAAGTATTCTACTAAGAAACAAACTTACTTTTTTTCATTTGCATGTTTTTTCCTGAGATTTTTTACTTAAGTTCAATAATTTAGAAAAAAAATTACAAAAAAATTAAATTGACAGTAGGTGAATCCCTCCAGATAATAGTTAGATTATGAGACTGCGACGTCTAGGGCGTAAGGATGAACCATATATACCTTAATCTGACGCACTTGTGTATTTCAAAATGACGATTTTTTTTTCACATTCTAATAACGGTCGCGAGTTTGCGTCACATCCAAACCAGATTATTATATAAGAGCTTTTTTTAGGTTCACTTAACATTCTCTCAGAAAATCTGACGCGTTTCAGTTTTTTTTTTTAATTTTCAACCCTTACATACGACCACCCCCACCATGGAAGCAATCAGATTAACATACGCACATTTTTCAAAATATGTAGGACATAGATGATATTAATATCTGACGCGCTCGAGTATGTCCATGCAACAGTTTTTTTACATTTTTGAAACTCTATAGCCGCTCCCCCACCGATGAAAAGGTATACATTATATAACTATTTTTATCTTTTTATCATCTAAGCTTCGCAACCCAATAGGTCTCTATGACGCTCGAGTAAATCCCGATTTAGCATCGTGGGCTCTTCTACTATATAGACCATTCACACAGTACTTTTTCCCTGATCATCACTGTGGTTGATTTTACTTCTATCGACTCATAACTTAATTTTATGACAAACTCCAGCTCAAATTGTTTCCGGATCTTGTTCACACTTTGAAGTTCGTATCACCCAAGTATCAGGTAAGTATGCATTTGGTGAACCTGAACACCTACGCTAGTGAGCACGATGAATTGGCACACACGTGGTATCAAGAAGTTCTTCCCAATATAAATTTTCAGCTAAGCTCCCAGCCACATAAACAAGACAACTTAAAGACGACTGTTTATATAAGAGACATACTCTTAATTTATGTGACAATAATGAAGGAGGATTAAGATGAGGAATGCGCATTAGATTTCGAACGTGTCCTCACTTTACTTCATCAAGATATCATTTCAAAGTTTTCTGAATTGAACGTATAGAGATAAATCGTCATCATGTCCGCAATGTTTCTAAGTAGTGAGATGAAAGTGTAAGCTAGTCTTTGGGAGTAGTATAGGTAATCTGGCGTTTTGCTGTTTTTCAAATGATATCCAGCAGCTTCGATGCTTGCTTTGATGCCGCGTGAAAACAATTTTTGAGAAGCACTTTGGTAATTGATTCCGCATGATATCCACGTGACAGAAAATTTTTCTATAATATCCTGAGCATCGAGATTGATG
Organism: Zygogramma bicolorata; assembly: GCA_032362365.1. Classification (NCBI taxonomy): domain Eukaryota; kingdom Metazoa; phylum Arthropoda; class Insecta; order Coleoptera; family Chrysomelidae; genus Zygogramma; species Zygogramma bicolorata. The sequence goes on from JAVJAQ010005889.1 coordinate 150,911, forward strand.
ATTTAGTCACAATACTGATAGATATGATCGAGTTATTAGAACTCCATTCAAAAATACTTTACTTCAGCTCAGCCTCTTTGAATTCACGAGCAGATATGAAAATTTTGAGAGAGAGACAGAGAAGAGGGAGAGGATAAGGAAGAGAGAGATGGATTCTTACTTTAAAATGGGCAGAATCCATTGACGAAACACTTCATCTCTCTCGATCGATCATCTTTTATGGTCATATTAACATATTCACCTGTATTTCAGAGGCAATTGGCAAATTGAATTTTTTTACACTGGAAATCGTACAGAAAATTGTTGTATCCCGGTCCGGTAAGTAGTTATAAGTGATGGAACGAAATCATCTGCATAGGAATTTCGGTTTCTAAAAATGAATCATGAGAAAATATTTCCGAAACAGAACACTGACAGTCAAAACAAAATCGAATCGTAGTCAATACATTGGAATAAGGGATTTGAAGAACATCGAATTACCTACTCGTTCTGATATATTTTTTCGTTCCAATATAATTTTAGAATTCATTTTTTTTCTGCTTTACTGGAAAATACAACAATACAACTTACGCACTGAAAAGAACTAAAGGGACAAACGCCCAATAAGAATAACGAACATTATTATGATTTTACAGCTTCTTTTTGAAATGATCTATTATGGAGGTCGGTGCTTCAAGTTTTAGGGTGCATTTTATCATCCTTCCGCCTTATCCTTGTTATGTTGACACGTAATGGTCATTATCGCCCTTTTGTTAGCCCAGCTTATCTTCATTTGTTAATGCGAAGTTAATACCAAACAGATTTGAAAATTTCAATTCATCCATTATTTTGATTCTGAGGACATTTTTCTTGCAGGTGATTGAAATAATAATTGAGAAGTTTTTTGGTTCTGTGGACATTTTTCTTGCAAATGATTGAAAAAATAATTGAGAAATTGGATGTATATAATATCATGCACATTGTCATGGAAACTGATCCTCAAATATATATTCAGTGTTATATTTTACTTCTGACCGGGATATTATAAGCTTATATCGTCATAGTTACGCTATCAATAAAGAGGGTCATAACTCCCTTGGGACATTATAGATTTTATAATTCCCTCTACCTTTCACAAGTAACTTATAACTCTTACTCTTCCGTTTCAAAAAAGCCTGTAGTTCATTGAACTTGGTGAATTCTCGTTTCTCATGTATAGTCACCATCGATTTTAGCATTGACCATTTAGTCCATAAAGAATTCGGACTATACGTTTCTGACTGCAACGAATAAACACAATTACTACCAAATCTACCGAAAAACATTCCTTACCAGTTCTTGAAAATATGCCAGAAATACAGTTTCAGTGACATCTTTTGGCATAACATTTTTCCGTGTCAGCCAGTCCAGACATATCTTGTATTCTTTTTGGTATACGGCTTCACTTTTCGATGGAATTAATGATTCTCTTGCTTGTTCAGCTTTTTTCAAAATATCCTCCATTATATTTGGGGTAGAAAACACGTTTTTACCGCAAACACAGCTTGATAACAAAGTTCTGTTTATAAACAAGTAACATAGCAACAACCTAGCAACAAGAAAACTCTACTATAATCAACAGTACCTGATTCAAATATACCGGGAAGGTAATGAATTGGTACGTTTTTCCGTTTCAAAAATGAACAAAATTTTATTGAAATCGGTCAGAAATAAAATTATCCATGTACCACGGGAATTAATGAGCCTTAATAACCTCAGGCAATTGCTGTCCCTTGGGCCAGAGGCCCTCGGGACGCAAACTTTGCCATCGGTAATTAAGCCCCTTCTGATTCCCTTGATACATAAATAACTATTATACATTTCAACAATCATAGAAAACATCATTATCCATGCCTTGTCAACGCATGAATCTCCTCAACTTGAGGTCGTATTTGAAAACTGTTTTAAATGTGTAATTTGGTACGAACTACCTGCTTAGGAAACAAATTCACTTGTGTCGAAAAAAATCATAGCTCACTAGGATATATAACCAACACGATTTTGATGGAAAACACATTCACTATATGTTTATCATAAAACATTCACTTTGAAAAGTTTGCAATCTTCTGACGATGTATCACTGCAACTCTATCACTGTGAATTTTCAATATTGAAAATCTGTCCACTGATAATCATTAAGATCTCTGTCTTCAATCGATATTTTGAAGATCGTGGAAAGACTAAGTACGGTGTGATTTATTGCCTCAAGGAAAAGAGAAATTGAATTTTTCTATTCTCATAATTATCTATTCATGAATAATGAAAAATTTCAGTACTTTCCGCTCTATGTCTTTTCTTGAGAATTGTTGAGCATATTCTCAATGATTCTTCAAAGAAACATTACTAAGTACGCAACTGAAGTAAAAGATTGCAACAGAGACGTAGTAAATAATGTAATTAGAAAATGTAAATTGAGGGAGAACCTCCGAGAATCTTCGACCATTCGAAAAAATTGAAATTCTGGAAGGTTAATAGTGATTTCATATGTTTCTCCTCACACTAGAGGACTCAAAAATGTGAACTTATGTGTACATATCAATTACAACAACTTCTAGGAAATTCATAAGGTATATTTGAATATACGAAATCAAATGCCAAGCTGGCAACAGAAAGTCCATTGGTCAAAGTAGACAAGCTATAAAAACTCGCTTCAAGGAGCATTATGCTCAAATGAGATAAGGAAGGACAGACAAATCCTGTGTCGCCTGGCATCCTCCGGATGATTATCACAGGATAAGTTAAAGCAATCTGGAAACGACCAAGACTGTGAAAAATACCATGAGTAGTGATAGAGGGCCTATCCCATTCAGCCCACTATTCAGTCTATTATCAAGCAGTTGATTGGAATGATAGGACAGGAAAGTTCAGGCCCCAATCTATTTTTCCGGAAGAAGAATGCAGATAGTCATATTTAGTACAAGTTTTTTTCTGAAGATGCTTCCCTTGTAAAAATAACTCGCCTCTAGTGACAGTGATATTAATTATGTGTTGAGGTTATCGATTTATATCAAAAGTTTTCATATTATACTTTCTCTCAGCGAAACATTATATTTTTTAAATGTGCTGAGGAAGGTCACCGATATTTATTCGAAACGGAGTTTTCCTTAAGAAATTCTGTAGACAATTCGTAGGCAAACTCAGCGTTTTTGTAATCACTATTATGCCTTTCTTAATCGGTTTCTCAGATCGTCGTGTATAATATTCAGTGATCATCGCTTGAATTGTTTGTTTAAATTCACAAGACAATGGGCAAAACCTATTTTTCAAAATACATACATGTCACATAAGATATCCATCTTATACTTTGTTATGGTTGTTCTGGCACGCCTCTTGTACTTTGTTTGGTAAGAAAACAAATAAAAGTGGAGGTTCACCATATTTATTTATATAAATCCTAATATTGTGAACATTGGGGTATTATACGACTTTGAAAAAATATACCAGAGTAACCCTGATGACTGCTTATTAAGAATGATAGGTACCTACTGTAAACATGTACCATATCACTCTCATCTTTCCGGAAGACTATCAGTATGGGCGGAAAACTCGGAGTTTCCACTAAAACTTCGATTGAGAAAATGAAAATCGTTATAATAGTACTGAACTATATCAACCAGTGTCGGACATTTTTTAGTACCATAACAACTTCGAAGAAGCTATTCTATAGTAGAATATATGTAGCGGATTTGTAAACTTAAGATACCACATAATAAGATTTTCTTCAAAAATCGGCAAATTCATTCATGATAAATACGTCTGCTAGAATGCAATAAAGCAAACTAATCCGATATACTCTGTAACTTTCAAGTACTGATAATACCTTCCTCGTAATATTTTATGGGGAACACACCGAATTTTCAAAAAAAAACTCATCACAGGAACTTTTCTGTATAAAATATCACAAAGAACCACCCTTTGTGATTATTGGTTGTATCAAAGTAACATCCAGTATGAATTGGGAATGATTTCTGATCGAAATAGAACTAATAATAATTCTATATTGAAATATTAAGATGGTTTTTTGAACAAAAAGTCAAATACGAACTTGAAAGTTCAATGGATGCGGTTCAACAGAGCATAAACCTTTGAATCTTATATATTTTAATAAATTGCTTGAACATCCTTAATGCCTGCTATGTTTTATTTCAGGAATACTGTTTGTTTTCTTTATCATGACAAATTAAAATCGTCTGAAATAATGCAGCACAGGGTATTCATATAGGATATTCATTCTATTTTTGGCGTGCTCTTGTAAACAAATTACTCATTAAGTTTACAATATGGATTCTACTAAAATAAGGTTTTCCTCGAGACACTTAATTTTTATAGTTCGGTGTAGCGAGGATTGAATAAGGTGCTAGCTTTCGAATGACAAAATTTAATTTTACCCAAGAGACACTTGAAACAGTTATAATAAATTCCGTGCATTTGGGACACTGCTACGATACTTCACACTATTAAGTTATTTACACCTCATCAATTTTTCTGAGAATCTCCTACAATGTACAATGGGAATCCAAGTTATTTTGAGTTGAATTGGGTCAATCGTTTTTGTTATTCAGCCGTGAGGCTTTTAAACAGGGTCAAAAACCTTTACCTGTTAAAAGTGTTTGATATTTACTTATCCATGTAACATGATTCAAATCTCCCACCAATAAATCATACATAGTGGAGAACATGAATTCATCAGGTGAACTAAAATGATATTCGATATCTACAGTGATTTCTCAGAAAATTTTATTCTTGACAAAAGTTGGTGCATGTTTCAAAACTATACCGAGTGTACCTGAAATGGCTTTATGACATACAGGATAGGCAAAAAAATATAAATTTCGTTCAAGAGTAAAGTACCCTTATTTCAGAAAATATAGAAATATGTTAAGGAGAAAAGTTGCTTAGAATTAAAAGTTATGTTTAGATACGAAGTCACGGCCAGCTATTCGAATTTTTTTTTTTTGGAAAATTTTGAATTACCCCCGTATGATACATATTATTACTATTTTGATTCAATATGTATTTGAAGTAGCTACAATCGAATCGGTTTGGAGTATTTCTTATCAAATAAAAGTGAATTTGTATAATTTACATGGATTTGTATTTTTTTAGGTGACCGTCAACTTCTTGTTTGTTGCAACGATATTTAACAGAACTCTAAAATAACACAAATATTTTTATGTAGTTAGTTAAAAGCCTCGTTAAAAAAAGTATTTGTGTTATTTTAGAGTTCTGTTAAAGATCGTTGCAACAAACAAGAAGTTGACGGTCACCTAAAAAAATACAAATCCATGTAAATTATACAAATTCACTTTTATTTAATAAGAAATACTCCAAACCGATTCGATTGTAGCTACTTCAAATACATATTGAATCAAAATAGTAAAAATATGTATCATACGGGGGTAATTCAAAATTTTCCAAAAGAAAAAAAAATTCGAATAGCAGGCCATGACTTCGTATCTGAACATAACTTTTAATTCTAAGCAACTTTTCTCCTTAACATATTTCTATATTTTCTGAAATAAGGGTACTTTACTCTTGAACGAAATTTATATTTTTTGGCCTATCCTGTATGGTGATTGTCATAAAGCCATTTCAGGTACACTTGGTATAGTTTTGGAACATGCACCAACTTTTGTCAAGAATAAAATTTTCTGAGAAATCTATAATAAAAAAGTTTCCCATTTGTTGCAGACTTAGTGGACCATACTGTATATTACAGAAGAATATGGCTAGGGAAATATACATGGAAGAGGGATATATTGCTATACCTACACCGTAACGTGTTGATAAAAGGATAAACTATATATGATAATAATAACAGTTGAATTGAATGGTAATGACTCGGACATCCATTGTCTATGTAATCAACTCTATTGAAAACTGTTGCTGAGAACGAAAGGATAAAGATATACAAACTCAATAAGGTGATCAAATCCAAAAATTGAAATGGATTTTTTGGCCAAAAAAAATTGAGGGTTTGATTGATCAAAGAAATTAATAATGTTGTGACAAAAAAAATGAGATATCGAATATGAAATAGTGGTAAAAAAATGTAGAAAGGCGTCCAATTCTTCTTATAGAATACCTGAATAACGTGAGGTCAACCATCAAGTTCACAATAGAAAAATAATCTCAGAGCAAACTGCCGTTTCTCGACGTGGAGGTTAAGAGGACCAGAAATATACGGGAAACATCAGTCTACAGGAAACCAACGCATACTGGACAATACTTGAATGAACAATCCAATCACCATCTATCTACGAGACGGGGAATCGACAAGTCTCTCTCTTTGCAGCACCAAAGAAACTCTCGACAAGGAGCTGAAGAACATAAGGAAAGATCTTCAGAAGAACGGCTACTCGAAGAAGCTAGTGGATCAGAAACTGGCGAGGATGAACCAAAGGAACACCAAGGGGATACTGGAACGAACAAGTTCTGACCATCTCCTACGTGATAGGACTTTCATAGAGGATCAAGAGGATAGGAGGGAAATACAACGTCAGAGTCTGTTTTCAATCAGAAAACCATGCGAGTGTGGCAAAACCTACGTCGGAGAAACCAGAAGACCATTGGAAGTGAGAGTGGGCGAACACAAGAAAAACACTGAACGAGGAGAAACAACGAAATCAGGAATAGCGGAGCATGTTTGGACAAACCATCACAGCATTAAAGGGTCTATTCCTATATTGCTCCGAAGCTTTATAACATACTTCCTTGCGAAATTAAATCGATTGGAAATCCATATCGCTTCAGAAAAGAACTGTCGTTATTTATACATAGAGAACCCCGAAAAAACATTAAAGAAGTCATCATAGGTCGACTAAACTGACGATATACAAGCGTATTTTATTTCCAGCTTCTCGAACCCATTACCCACATACATCAACTAGTTTAATAAGCCTTAGTTTATTTATATAAGTGCTTATATACATAGAGAACTTTTAACTTTCATAATGTGTCTTATAAATGTATATATATATATATATATATATATATATATATATATATATATATATATATATATATATATATATATATATATATATATATATATATATATATAGAAGAATCCTTTAAATATTCGGGTGTGCAGTCAACAAGGAATTGGAAAAAGTGAACTCTTTATTCTGTTCAAGCTTTCGAGTCTTTATTGGCTCTTCATCAGGAACTGAATGTGAGGTTTATAATCCTTTTTTAATGAAAACATGAAGGACAACATATCACAAACACATCGACCTAATGGTACAATTATAATATAAAACTTTAATTAAAAGATATGATCAATCATACATGTAAAAGAATTGAAAAATGGGAGAAGTTGTTTCTCCTAACAGGCATTGGAAACCATATTTGTCATTTTAAAAATGACAAATATGGTTTCCAATGCCTGTTAGGAGAAACAACTTCTCCCATTTTTCAATTCTTTTACATGTATGATTGATCATATCTTTTAATTAAAGTTTTATATTATAATTGTACCATTAGGTCGATGTGTTTGTGATATGTTGTCCTTCATGTTTTCATTAAAAAAGGATTATAAACCTCACATTCAGTTCCTGATGAAGAGCCAATAAAGACTCGAAAGCTTGAACAGAATAAAGAGTTCACTTTTTCCAATTCCTTGTTGACTGCACACCCGAATATTTAAAGGATTCTTCTTTAACTTAGACAGTCGTCTAACCTTCTCACATTATATATATATATATATATATATATATATATATATATATATATATATATATATATATATATATATATATATATATAAATCTCGTGTCACAATGTTTGACCTCAATGGACTCCTAAACCACTTAACCGATTATAATAAAATTCGCACACCATGTGCAGTTCGATCCAACTTGAGAGATAGGATAGTTTAAATCTCAAATTATAGTCGCAATTTTAATTTATTGCTAATTATTTGTCTGTTATTATTTGAGTCACAATTATCTGTTAACTCCAAATGATTCTAACAGATGTCGATACCTTTCGACTGAGTTGAGTAAGAAATCAATAGATGGCGCTGCTGAGCCCATCAGTTGGCAGAACAAATTGAATCAAGAAATCCAGCTCAAAGAATCAGGACAGCAGAAGGTCATGCACAACCACAAATGGTTTAGATTTGGAAAATCCATGTTTTTCTCATGGGCAACTATATGTTGCGTGTTCACGTGTTGGGAAACCGTCGAATCTATTTGTGTTAGCTAAAGACAGGTTAACCAAAAACATTGTGCACCGATTGGTGTTAAATTAAATTGAAATTGATAGTATTTATAATTCAAAAAAATAGATATTAATGTTTAAAAGTTTAAGACTGTCTGCCTTGCCTACCTCATTCATGAGTTTAAGCGTCACATGTTATTTACTCTATTATACTGTAATATACTTATATTTGTTATAAAATTAAATGGAAATAATAAATCTGATAAATTTTTATTTTGTACCTATTGATTTCTGCTTAATATCAAGTGTAAGAACATTTTAATTAATTGTGTTCAACGTACTTCCCCTTCAAATCTCAATCCAGTGAATTTGTATACCAACATCAACATTTTCGTCTTTGTTCGTAAATAATTTCATTGTACTAAAGGGTTATAGTAGTAGAAAGTCAAATAAGGAGATCACCATATTTTTTTACAAATACCATCTGTGTGAAAAAGCATAGTGGACTCCGTGACTGATGTTCTCTTATTGTTCCTCTTAGATTGTTTACTATAATGTAATATAACAAAAACTTTAGCCACAGCAACGCGTGGCCGGGTCAGCTAGTATATATATATATATATATTTATTTTATATGTGTTTTTATAATCATTTTTCGCTATTTTATCACTAACAAGCTCACTAAGAGATTCTGTGACATACTTGTTTATTCATCCCTTTTTTATGTATTTTGTTCAATCTATGTTGATGATTATCATGAAAAAACTTATTATTATTATCGTGCTGCAGCAGATTTGAGTATGTATACTGTCAGTGCGATTTCTCAAAAAATTAAAGATAAGAAAGCTCACCAACCACTAAGAGGCTTACAAATACTATTTAATGGATTTGGGTGTTATGCTTAACAATATTTACACTAAGTAGAAACGCAGTAAGTTTTTGCACTGTATAAAATGGAAAATCTCGATTTTTCGAAATGGTTTGGATGAATCTATTCAAAATATATGAATCAAACCTTCGGAAGGGCATTTAACTCCAAGTTCCCTATTGGAAAACTGGGAAAAAACTTTTTCATGGATGAGCTTCCACATTTCATGGAACGATATACAAGTAACTATTAACAAAGAAGGTTTATGTAAAATTTCATTTTTCCGTTTTTCATGTTCAAGACATCATTTTGATCTATATTCAAAATTCCATAATTGTATAAAAATCTGGCTACAGTGTACTCAATAATGAACCAAGCCTATGATGACGTGCAACAGATTTAAAATTGTATCAGCTATAGTTATTGGTTGAAAAAAGAAAAATATACTCGGAAAGGCAAAAATAATTTTCTCTGAAAGTAGTTTCTGTTTACCATTTTCCTTTGAACTATATGACTCTGAGAAGTATAGAAGTAATTTCCATCATTTGGCAAGTATTCATATGAAAATTTTTTGCCCAAGTAGAAATCCAATGAAATCAGTTAATTTGAAGTCATCTGATCGAACAAATTTATACTGAAGAGATCCAATGGGCTCTTTTCACTTTATTATGTTATTTCCATGGATAAATACAAATTGATTTATTTAGATTGTCGTTTCACATATTTGATATTTCAAAATGTCACCATTTGGTTGCAATACTGTAATAATAGCTTTGTTCGCGGGTATGATTCCGAACTAGTTCAGAGACTATTCGCATGCGCAGTCTGAAAAACAGCGTTCGCGGATCATATAGTTCAAAATTTTTGGTAACCGTTCCGTGTTCGCGGATCACATCGAATCTTTTCATTACTCATTCAGAATCGGTTTTAGCAATCCTAGGATTTTGGTTAGGACGGAAAGTTCGGTTTTCGATGTTTCGAAGCAGCAAACAAAAAGCAAAACTATAACCTATCTTTACAGCATTATTATAAAGTTACTATTTTATAGTATGAAGTTTGTCTATTAGTGGTTATTCGTTTCTATGTACCATATCGGACCATTTATCGTCTAGTGATGGGTATGGAAAATTTGCTAAAACTTATTGAAGTTCCCAAAAGTAATGCTACTTCGAAGAAGTATTGCCACAGTTCAGTGATGATCTATATGTAGAGCATTTTCGATTAACTCGAGAAATGACGGAAGAGTTATCAAATCGATATGCTAGGTCTGATCATTAAAAATGGCAGAAAGGGCATTCTGAGAATCAATTTATAACAGTTTTCTTGAGGTTTGCTGCAAAGGGAGCAACTACATTCTATAGGTTCCTTGAGAGTGTTCATACCTTAAAGTGACCTCTAACACTTCCTAAAGACAAGGAGAGTGTTATTTATAATTCTATAGGTACATATCTGAATTTAATTCTTTCAATTCGACAAAGAGGAATATTAAAATGCTGAATATACATTTATTGAACAACATTCGAGCACAAAATGACATTCGTAGTACAAATATCAAACAAGAATAAACTCGAGAAGAATAACAACTAAAACTAATAACTAATTTCTCGGCGCATTCAAACACTCCTGCCCCTGGCTGTGAGTTTGGAGTTCTTCTTATAATTCCTTTCAAGTACTTTCCATTTTGCAGTTCGCTACAGTTATTTCAGTTTTGGTGATGCATTTCATTTCTTTCTCAATTTCTTCGAACATTTTCTTCAAGTTTTTCATTCTCATTGAACCCACCTGCTCTCGGTATTTTTGACACAGTTCTAGGAATATTGAAGTATTTTGGTGTGTTCATTCATGAATCTCCTCCTCAGAGTTTGTTGGAAAGACCAAGCATTCGGCCAATACGTCCAAAAATATAAGTATAATTATTAAATGCAAAACATAACTGTTTAATATTACCTCTTTCAGTATCACTAATTTTCTTAGTGGCCAAAATACACCAACTTAAGGTCAGGTACTTGCATGAGACAATATGACAGATGACCCTGTTGACAGTTCAAAGTCGGTAAATTCGTTCGCGGTAAAATAAAATCCTGAACAAGTTCATACTCGGGCATGCGCTCTACGACAATCCTGCATTAGTTCTGGCCTGGTTCATTATCAGTTCTGAATGTAATCCGCGAACAATGAAATTATAGAATCAAATCTGCCAAACATTACAGTTTACGGTGAAGAATTTGTATGGAAAGCAATCATGAACTTTTACAATGATAGAAATCATAATTTAGATGGAATCGGGAGGCGGAAGAATTACCGTCAATTTTGAAGGATTGTGCTCTGAACATGAGAACAAAAGATGATAGAGAGTTTGCGATCAAAACCATGTGGAACTAAGCAGAATGAATTAGTTTTTCGCTAAATTTTTATCAAATATTAGCAGTAAATTTTTTATCGGAATAACCCTCGAACATTGATGAATGCTCAAAACTGTTATAACAACTTTCTCAAGCTGTTGCTACGGAGTCGGTCTGTTTCCTAGCAACAATATTTCGAAATCTCTTATATAATTTTCGAATAATCATCAATGTCCTTGGGTCATTACTTATGAAAATTCTCTGAATTTCGGAAAGTATTCGAATAAAAATATCCTGCAATATGCCAATACTCTAATTATTTCAGAAACGTGGACGCAGAAGTGTGTAATAAATTTTGCTTTAATGGTAAATAGACGTCTGACGTATGGGATCCCGCGTTTTACAAAACAACTGTTACCAAATGATATACTCCAGCATTCCGTATTCTGTGAAAACCAACCGCATGTCTTATGTCTCCTTTATGCGATACATCCTCAGCATTAGTCAAGTCGAATTGTGGAATTTTGTTTGATATATTGAGAATGATTGAATACGGAATATATGTGCCTACTAACTCACGAGAATTATTTGTGTTGGTTTCATTAATTTTCAGAAATTAAATGAATGGTTCCAGATATTTCTAGGCTGTATCTGATAGTTTATCGTTATGGAGTTCATTTCATTCACATAATCCACAAAACCCTCAGATCGGCTAAAGACAAAAGATATCCACGGTTTGCAGCAGGGGTTTATTGCATACCGTGCACCTGCGGGAAGGTATACATCGGTACCACCAGAAGATCCATGGGAACAAGGCTAAAGGAACATGAGAGAAACTGCAGACTAGGGCAAACTGACAAGTCGGCTGTGGCGGAACACGCAATTAGTGAGGTAACCACAGGATTCTTTTTGAAAATGCAAAACTGATTGCACCCAACCAGGGATACCATAGCCGACTGGTACGGGAGGCAATAGAAATCCACAAACACACGGATAATTTCAACAGAAAAGAAGAAGCTGTCAACCTCAACCGAATATGGAATCCCATTTTAAGAAGATCGATAATAACTGCAGGTAGTTCTTCAGATAAAAATGATGATTATTCTCCAAACCCAGATGAAGTAATCAATATTAATGACAATTCTCCTAATCCGAATGGAATAATTAGCACCGCAAACTACCTGAGTCGGCATAAATACAACTTGCGAAAAAAAAATCTCCAGTCATCGGAGGGAATTTCAAGATGAATGAGCCTCTGAAGAAGCTAGCCACTCGAGCCAGCGAAACGTCAGGAAGAAATTCCAAAAAACGACGGCCTTCAAACCAGAATAAAAGTAGTGATCACATAATCCAGTTGATCAGGGTTGCTGAAATCATGCTCAATTTCTGACAAGGAATTCATCAAGTGGATAACATTGAATATAATATATTCTTCAGACGACGATACGTGAAAATATGGCAGATCGTCCTTTTCTGGGGTATTTTTCGGGGGTTATACCCCGATTGCACCAAGTTTATTCGGTTAAAATGTGTGCTGCACTTCCATGATTCTCGAAATTTTGCTTAGCAAATGACTTGAGTGTATGATAATTTGATAAAATCCCGAGACCGCAGGTCGAGGGATTTTATTTTAAATTATCATACACGAAAGCATTTGCTTGAAAGCAGAATTTTAAAAATCATGGAAATGCACGCATTTTGGTCGATTGAACTTGGTGAAAGAGGGATATATGTTTAGATTATTTCCAGAAAACATGTAAACTCAGGAAACATCAAAATCGAACACAGGAACAATATAGTACCAGAGATAGTACCTGAAAAGTGATCCAAACGCCCGGTTTATTTCGAACATTTTAATCGGTTAAAAGGTCTAGTGCATTTAATCGCTGTAAAACTCTGCAAAAGCAGTCTAGCCTTCAACTGTTTCATCGTTCAGTCGCATTGAGGGAAATAATCGGAAGTAATTACACAAGTGCTTCAAAATTACCGATAATTTTCCATGAAAGCATGTTGTCTAAAAACGGCATGAGTTTATTTTCATATTGTGTCGAAAGAGCCCGACTCCGAAGGAGGAGGGCTCTTTTAGCAAAATATGAAAATAACCGAATGCAGTTTTTTTACTGACAACATGCTTGAATAGAAAATTATCAGGTTTATTTTGATGCACGAGTGTAATTCGGTAGAATATTTCCGGAGTTAAAACAACGACGTTGAAAATTCAGTATTTATGCCTGTCAAGATGACAAATGTACATTTTAACAATCGTTACTATAGATACACGGACCGGGCGGGTATTTTTCGATACCTACCGGGTATTTACCAGCCCGAAAATGTCCCGTCGGGAATTTATCGCTGTAATTGATCGAAAATGTCCCGCTTCATATGGGATTTTTAACATTCGATGGAAATCTTCGGGTTTGTTTGCCGTGATCCACAGGTTTCTACTCCTAACGTTTCGCCTACAGCTGTATTAGGCACTATCAAAGTCCGGAATACGGAAATTTGGTGGATCATTTCGTTGGCGTCCGTAGAATGGAGAGATACTGTGGATTTGTGGAGGATTTCAGAAATGCAATCTCGGGACCTTGATTCGTTTCGAAGAGTTTTATTCTGGCATAAGGAATTTAGGTTGGAAATCTTGCACGGCAATTGTGAATAATGGTAAAGTCCAGTATTCATTGTCAGATGGGGATCTGGTGGAAAAATGGTGGTGAAATTGATCGTAGGGATCGAAGTGAGATGAAAATATGTTATTTTTTGGGTGAAAACACAGATTGCATTGGAAATGAAATTGAATCTTGGCTGTTGAAAAAGCTGTTTCGAGTACTTTCATCAATAGTTTTCTCATTTACGTTCCTGTAGTTACAATGATCCTCCATTTTATCTCTCCTGAACAGACAGAAATTTCATTATTCGTTCTAATTTAATTTTATACATGTTTGTGAAGTGGTGTATCTGGGAAGTGAACAATGTCAGGATATTTTGAGAAGCTTCAAAATATGCATCTTCTCCTAATTATTTAGATGTTCACCCCGTATCGATTTTTCAATTTCCAAATATCAAGCAGTATCGATCGCATTTTTTCTATTGTTGAGTCCAGAAGTTCTTTCTGCCAAAAGGGTGGTTTCAATGCCACTGCGTCAATGACATTGGGACTTTCGATATAGGTACTTGGAAATCACACTTGAGAGGCCAATTCATTTTTCATAAAACAGAAGGTGTCTCGTTTGCCCGTTGTCTCAAATTCACTAGATCTCTTGATAGAGCATTTTCATCGCATATCGTAATAGTAAGTAATAGACTTATCAAGATATTGAATGGAACTTTAGAGAATATCTATCGGTGGTGTTGCTCAAATTTTCTCAAAATTAATATAGAAAAACAAAATTTATGATTATCAGTAGTGTAAAAGATTACGAAGAGTTCTGTGAAATAAATATAGGCATTGATATCACTGAGAGTGTTGAGCAGATCAAATATTTAGGTGTTATAGTTGACCGGAATTTGAAGTTCGAGGAACATGCAAATTATGTTATCGGGATTATATCATTCAAGATCAACTATCTCCATAGATGTGCTAAATTTCTCACCCAGTGGTCGTTGATGGTGATATATAATACTCTTATCCTGCCGCATTTTAATTACTGTGCAACAATCTTATTTTTACTAAACCAGAATGAAATCAATCGATTTCAGAAATTGCAAAATCGTGCAATGCGCATAATTTTGAGATGTTCCAAACAAACACCAATAAAGAATATGTTGAGTACATTGAACTGGTTACCAACTAAAATATATTGGCAATATCAAACATTGACATTTACTTTCAAAATAAAATCTGGCGATGTTCCTTCATACCTACGAGATATCGTAAATTACAAGTATGAAGTTCATAATTACTCTACAAGATCCAGAAATGATTTTTAGATTCCGACATCGATACTTTTTAAAGGACTGAGAATATTCAATCAACTTCCTCTAGTCATAAAACAATGTTCTACACTTGTGGCCTTCAAGAATAATTTAAAGCGATATCTGAGTGACAACCTCTATGTAAATATGTGTGAGTCTCTTATGTCCTAATGTTATTTTTTTATGTATTTATATGTTATTAGTGTTTTACGTTATTTTATTTATTGACTGTATGGGTCACCATATTTTAACATATTTTATTAATTAGTTTTTAAGTCATTTATTGTATGATTGATGTATTAGTCGTTGACTAAATAAAGGATTTATATCGTCTTCAAATTGTTGAATGAGGACGTTTTTCAATTCATTCCACCTGCTGACATCCATAAACAGGTAGAGTCATCTGTCCTTTCCGATCTGCTTTTCAATATGTGGCTTTCAGAGCAGATGATGTTTGTTGGCGTGGCATCAAAGTGGTGGTTGAGAACAGTCTCGAAAACTCATGAAGACTGTTGGGATCTTCATCAAATTAGGGAATGATGCGGACATTTTTTATGTCAAAAGTTGGTCTAGCCATTGCCATTACTGTCATTAGGTAATTCGATTGTTGAATTCGCAATGATGTTACTCAGTTCTAACTATGCACTTGGATCAGTGAGTGGACAAGGAACAGAGGGATCTGATATTGATATTCACAGGGGAATGGTGATGACTTGGTGCATTCCCAGACGTTCTGCTTGCTTTTCCTTCTGGTCCTTGGGGATAGTCATGTTGCTGTCATCAAGAAAGTGTTTGCCGAAATAGCAATAAACATCATATCACAGACTCTTTCACGATCCTACCGACTGTGCCAGTTGAGGGTGGTTTACCGAAAAATACATTTTCTGAAATTAATACTTCCGAAAATATTGCCACAAGTTCGAAATCAAAATTCAGACTGACTATACAAAAAAAAAAGAAAAATAATGGAAGGAGTTCACACAATTCATATAGAATTATGTTATCACAAGGCTATCCATAATTTTCAGCCTAAAACGCACAGTTTAGGATATACCGAATAGGACGCATTTTCTAAAACGCGCCCAGACAATTTTGTACATCTGCTCCCAATTAGTAAATTTCCCAAAAACTTTTTAATAAAGACCCAATGAATGTATTGCTATTATATTCCCAATTACTTTTCCAATGAATGGTGATAATTTCAAATGAAATTAACATCCTTTAAAAAACAAACTAGCAGCATTCTTCAAACAGTATCGATGTATAAATCTTTCACATCCATTAACCTTTTTACCTATGAATTCCAAAACAAACACTCCGCAACCACAATACGGAATATCTTGAGATAGGTTACTATACATTTCAACAAGAAAAATAAATCCAGACAAAATTTACTTCATACAGGGCGCTTGGAATAATATTTTCCCAAGAAGTCTATCGATGACCGATATATTTTGATAGTCGTGCGAGGGTGATGAAAACATGGGAAGACTGTCTGTTTTTGTATCGGGATCGAGAACGGAAATTGTATTTTTCCTTGCAATTTCTGGAGAATAACGCTCAATAGTCTGGATAAATTCAAAGGCTTTCGGGAAATGGTGGTGAAACAACGTCGAACGAATGTTTGTCTATTGGAATATACAATGTGAACAGGAAACGATCTATATCCGTGCGACATGAAAATTTGAAACGTCATATGCTTGCACGTCTATGCAATGAATTTGGGTATTGAAACAGATGAAATGTCTATTTGTGAGATTCATTTTACACTCCATAATTTTCCAAGTTAGCCGTTACTTGATATAATTTTCATCACTTATAATTACACGAGAGCTTTTATTTGTCGAAGTAAACTTGACATTTCGATGAGAATTTTGTTGCCTGGCAACTCAACGAAAAAAACTACCTCTGAAAAATTACGAGTCCGTGAGATGAGTAATTTTTTCTGAGAGTTTCTTGGCTTAATTCGCTGGAAGGCAACTAAACTCCAATCATAAATGTCAAGTTTTCTACGACAAAAAAAAAGCTCGAGTGTAATTCGATACGACAATTTAATGGATACAGTTTAGTTTATTCAATTCAACGGAAAAGTACAACTATTAAAAATACAATTCTTATATTTCATAGTCACAGATCAGATATACTCTTTTGACAAAGCAAGTAAAAAATTGACAAAGACGCCGCCAACGATTTGTTCACAATTCTGGTTGTTATGCTTTCAAGAGTTAGGTTCCGTTTTGTCGCTGAGAAACTTGGGGCCAAGTCTTTTTGCTGTCATAATGACAAAATCACGGCGGCTTGTGGGATATTTTATACATGAGTTGAATTGTCACCAAAATTATCCATTATAACCAGCCATATAAAACTTCAGTTAGCCTATTTCATCGTCAATACAGGAACTACCCCGAGGAATAGATATGAATTTTAAAAAATAACGTTTTTGTTCACTTTTGTAATTTCAAATGTTGCGGCTGTGGAAGGTGTGCTTCCTGAAAATTTTGATAGATTTATAAGAAAGCAGCTATCGTAAGATGATAAAACTAGATTTCGAATATCCAGATTCATATATCACATAGCCAATGTCGATATATCTGCTTTGCAATAGAAGTAAACAGTAATAGCAAATTCAAAAATGATGTACATTGAACATTGAACCTAGAGGGGTTCCTTGTGTTACGTCATCTGTCAGTGATAGTGAACCTGATAATCGTCCATCAATTATGAGGGTTTCTATAAAATCGGGAAGAACAGAGGTATGTGTCACAGTAAGCTGTGAATAATGGGGTTTTTTCAATAGACCGTTTAGTGGTTATCACAATACACTGAAGCAAAGGTAGAAAACAAATCAATTCAAGGAGACGACCCAATAAGAACAGATACAGATTTGCTAGAACTTATCAGTTAGATAGACAATGATTCTTGTAGAGTAATACTTGACGAAAAACAGTTCATGCAGATCATATTCAAAATGCAAACATCACTTAATAAAAAGAAATCAACAGAATCAGAAAAATTTTGTTATTAAGAGAAATGTGAAACAAAAGCCATTTCATAATGAGCAGAGGGATGGGTATCTAACAAATTCTCTGTTGAATGTGAAAAAAATTTAAAATAGATGCTTTGGAAATTGATAATTTCATCAAAGATCTGCCCAAGTCCCAAGCATTTTGTAGAGCAAGCAAATATAAAAAGAATGGTAAAAGGTATATTCTGGATTGGGCGTATTCTTGCATCTTAATGAAAATAAAAAGTGCAAAATATTTTACAATCACATGAGGGAGAACAATATTCTTTCTCTGCCTTCTCCATGTACTTTGTCCGGGTAAGTTAACTCATTCTTCGATGACAAATACCTATGACAATAATTTATAATAATGAATGTTCATGTACATGTATATGTCGCAAATAAATAATACTGAACGACTTTCGAGAATGATTAACAATTAGTTTGAAACAAATGAACACCTAAAAATACGTAAGTTTATATTGATGAGCACTCAACATAAATAAGAAATCATTATTAGTTTTCAGGGAGAGAAAGATTTTCTTGAGAACTTTTGGAGAGATAAAAGATGGGAAGATTTCTCGAAAGACTCAACTTTCAGCTCGAAAAATGAGACAAACTTCAAGAATTTGTAGGTAACAGAACTTAGACAATTACAATAGGGTTTCCATACTATTTCCCATATTATTAAACAATGGGTGTTTTTGGTATATTTTCGACATTCCAATTCAATTTTTCCAACAGTATGTATGAATTCAAACACTAGACTGAGGAATCGAACAACAAATTCAAGAATTACCTAAAGAAGAGTGCAAATATCTAAAAGAGTGGCAAAACCATGGATACATACTAGTAGATGAATGCAAGGCGCCGGCGATAGAAAAAATCGACAAAAATACCACGGAAATGATTGTATTCGTGGATCTCAAAAATCACAAGAAGAGATGAAGGATCAACTCGGAAATCATGCTCCTGCTTTCATTATCCAACCGTTCGCAAGACACGCTATACAAGCCATGGCACCCTAATCCTGGCATATTTTCTGACTGGTAACAACATCAGTATGGAGCTCCAAACAAAACTTTCATTATGACTGTTATCTTATGTTGTCCAGGGTTCTATATTAATGTAGTTACCAGTGATGGAGCAACATGGAACAACCCTTGGTGACAGTATCCTGTTGATACTACAAGAAATATGAGAATGTGCTCCGATTTTCCACATTTTATAAAATGTTCTAGTGATAATTCAAACAGAAAAAAACATTTCAATTATAAAATTGATAATAGTGAATTTTCAGAGTAGCAATATCAATGTGGAGCTCTAAACAAAACTTTTAGTGCTATCTGTTATCCTTTGTGAGAATGCGGGGTTCTACATTGATGTAGTTACTAGTGATGGAGCAACATGGAACAGAAAAATGTGAAACCACCACCTCGGCATCCGTGATCCTCTGAATCCGTGTGCACAGCACCCCGTTGATTCCCCAAGAAATTTGAGAATGTGCATTTTATGAACTGTTCGAGGAATGATTCAAGCAAAAGAAGAACATTTCAAATATAAAATTGATAGTAGGTAATTTTCAGAGTCTAAGGCTTAATTTGTGGAGGAGGGAGGTGTTTTTCCCGGCCGCAGTGATACAGAGAGAGGCTCTGAGTCAAAATACTTTTATATTTTAAAAAGCGTGAATTTGCTTTCCGGGCAATGTATTATTTCTTCAATGATCCTATCATTCTAAAAACACTAGATCTTCTACTTTCAGCTCTTTAGCAAGACTGCTGCATTAGATTATAAAAAAAAATGATTTCACTGGTGATGTGGATTCCACAATATTTTTTGCGAGAAAATCAATAAACTCACAGATATTATGACTCACGTTCAGCGGATACTAGACTAAGATATAATTCGGAGTAGTGAGTTTAATGTATATTATAATGTATAATGGCAGTTTAACATATCACTTTTGTTGTTAATTATAATAGTTATTATTACAAATGTGCTGTACATATATTTTTTATCAATTTCAGGAATAGCTACCTAATGTACATCGGTTTGTGGAAAAAATGTTCTGAAAAAAAATTCCATGGGAATGGGCAGCAGAAGAATTGAAAGCTACTGTGTTTTGTACACTAAACCTCAAAATATCAAAATATTTGGACAGCATTGGATTCAAATTTTTAATGACTACTAGAATAAATCAAGATCATCTGGAGGGAACGACTTTCTAATACGCTTATTTTTTTAACAATGCAAAGTCAATCAAATGACATACATTATCTGAAATTGTATCAAATGTTGGAGAAGAAAGTGAAAGTAATAACGAATACATAAAAGGTAAAAAAAATGTTGACGAAGATCTAACAAAAAACTGTTCATCTCAAATTTTTGAGAGATGAGATTTATCTTTATGCTGAAAGTTTTACTTGGTTGAGAGAAACACAAGATGGAGATATCAACATATACTTTGGAAACTTACATAGTTTCAAGACTGAGTATTTGCTGCAGCATAGACATTAAAAAATTGCAAAAAGTAAAACAAGGCATTTGTCAAAATTGGCGAAACCAGTGAATATCACATCACCGATAAATGGTGAGTAAATTTTTTATATCGACCTTTCTCACACTGAATGCAAAACGAAACGTCTTCTGAAAACTGTCATTTTCAGAAATTGTCAGTCCTCTGGGCCTTTGCATAAATCAAAATATCTCATGGGCAGTACATTAAATGGAATATTTCCATCGTTTGTTAAAAATCCCATATGAAGCGGGACATTTTCGAATAATTACAGCGATAAATTCCCGGCGGGACATTTTCGGGCTGGTAAATACCCGGCAGGTATCAAAAAATACCCGCTCGGTCTGTGTATCTATAGTAACGATTGTTGAAATGTACATTCGTCATCTTGACAGGCACGAATACTGAATTTTAAACGTCGTTATTTTATCTCCGGAAATATTCTACCGAATTACACTCGTGCATCAAAATAAACCTGATAATTTTCCATTCAAGCATGTTGTCAGTAGAAAAACTGCATTCGGTTATTTTCATATTTTGCTGAAATATTCCGACAAAATATGATAATAAACTCATGAAGTTTTTAGACAACATGCTTTCATGGAAAATTATCAGAAATTTGAAGCACTTGTGTAATTACTCTCGAAAATTTCCCAGAATATTATTCAGAAAAATCGAAAAATACAGAAATCAATACAAGGTTTGGAAAAAGTATTCGAAATATAAAATGTAAACATTATTCTGTAAAAAAAAATATCGCCCGAGCAGGGACTTGAACCCTGGACCCTTGGATTAAAAGTCCAATGCTCTACCGACTGAGCTACCCGGGCTATATATTAGAACATTTTGTTTGTCGTCATCGATAAAATGCTTATAAGTAAGAAATATTATGTGAAGTAAAATATTGATGGATACGAGGAGTCGTAGCATTTCCATGCTTTACAATGTGTCTGGGTGAATTTGGCAGTTATAATTTTTATGACCAATATCAGTGGATAATCCATAACTTGTGCTGGTTAGCTCATTTTGTATTGCACAATTCATAATAGATATTTCACCATTGATAACCTTGAATTCTCCTTACCTATGCGTTATAAGATGGGCACACATTGAAAATGCAAACGCTTAGCATTACCTATACCTAAGTTCAGTAAATCACATTTCTCTTATGCATTGTACTTAAGATAGGTATATATCCACCAAATTATGATTGTAGGTTTATAATCTACTGGATTGTGCTTATTCATTCCTAGAACCAGCCTACGATCAACAAATAGAGACAGAAAACCAAAGCTTTTCACACTGTATTCTAACGAATATCAACAAGGTATTTCATTTTTCAGTAATCGTTACCTCTCTACGGATTCTTATGAGTAAAGTTATATCCTTTCAAACTTCTCTCATCAGGAGTAGACTACTTTCTACATCTTGAACTATTTACTAGAGAAGCAATGTAGAAATTACGTCATGAATATCTTTCATACATGAGCTATATCATTTCATCTCTGGAATGTATGGTAATTTCCTCACTTTCATCAACTGTTCGTTGCATAAGTGGCTTATAGATGTCAGTAATTCAATTGTGGCAACTAGATTCTGAAATCATTGAAAAGAACAGAAATTTAATGGGTTGTATCTCGATTCAAGAGATGTTGAAAAATGAAACCCCTTTTGTTGATTCAGGTCTGCCGAATTCCCAGCTTATCAGCTGATCGATCTCATCAGACGTTATCAAACATTATATTGTATCTCTTGCATCCCCTTTCAGACAGTTTCTCAACTTTATCTTCATTTCCTAATAGTTGTAAGTAGGCCCCTTTCAGATGTTGGTTTTACTGGTGCTGAATAGAAGCAAACATTGAAAATCTTTATTCCAGAATCTACTTGGTTTACAAAATAGTTACTGTATTTTTTTATATTTTCTCGATAAGTTATCGCATAATTTCACAGCATCCAGTGGTCTTTCTGTGTCGTCACTATAGAAATTGTTTGTTGGCACGTCGCGTGTTCAACTTTGTTCGCTCGTAGTTGCTTCAATTGCAAGTTGTTGATTATGTTAGTGGTAGCATTGTATATAGACTACCTAGTAGGCTAACGCTAATGTATTTACCGTTGGATAGAAATATCATCGCTACAGCGATCTTTTTGACCGACACGTGGAGTCGAGACAGGCCCGTATTGAAAAAATTGTAAGCAAATTAATTCAAAAAAGTTGACTAATAAACTATGAGTACTCTTCGCTTGAAATAGTGTAATCATATTCGTAACATTGAAGTGGAGTGTTAATTCATGAATATTTCTACAAATACGTATGAAAAAAATCTGACCTGAATAATTCAGTGATTTAGACAAAACTAATAATATAATTGACGTTATCAAAAAAACACTTTATTGTGTGATTTCGACTAGACAGTTTGCCAAACCGCTACACGTGCTTTACTACACAATATACTTGTGGACAGACTCATGATTATCAAACTAGAAATAAGTACAAACTCCAACAACCTTTCACTAGACTGTCAGTGTCGCAGAATCATCCGGGATCGATTGGTATAAAGCTTTATAACGCTCTTGATGACAGTATCAAATCCGCCCCTAGCTTGCATTGCTTTAAGGCTAGTCTGAAAAACCATCTTGTGTCGAAAGCATACTACTCCATTGATGAATTTTTCCAAAAATGAATTGTCTACCGATTATTTCAAATAGCATTTGATTTTAACATGTTTTGTCTGTTACTGTGTTGTTTATTTATTATAAATATTGCATATTTTTTAGTCACGAATACTGATTTTTTTGATTCTGACATTCTTCAACTTCTCTAGCTTTAATGTTATTTCCATTATCGTCTAGTATGTTTTAAGCTCATCTGACGTGTTACCTAAGTTAGTATGTTGCAATGTAGGTAACTGTATTGTAATTGAACACTTATCTAACTAATAAATTGATTGATTGATTGATTGATTGAAATAGCTTTTTCAGGCCTACAGAAGCTATTCTATAGTGGAACACGTGTAGCGGTTTGGCAAACTGTCTAGTGGAAATCACACAATTGATTTTCAATGAAATTTTTATGTATTTTCACCAAGGCGGCCATTTAAGTAATTTAATTTAGAGTAAATAGATCCATATTATATATAGTTGAATATTGGAAAGTAGGTAATGCATAAAAAACAGTTTTATTTTTTATTGAGGTGGCGGTTACTTGAAGGAAACCATAGTTGTGAGACTATAAGGTGAAACACGATTAAATTTCCACATAATGTAATGTCTTCGCGACATGTTTCGATACACTGTATCTTTTTCAAGCGAATGTACTATGAACACTGTGTTTATTCAAATAAAATTCAATCGTGTTTTACCTTAAAGTGTCATAAACAACAGTTGTCAAACACGTTATGGTGTAAGCGAACAGAAGTCCTGACAGATCAGTGCATACCGAACACAAATGTTGTAGTTCAGTTTTTCAATCACCTCTCGGATCAGGATTTTTGATCACGTGACCTGAGGTGTATCGAACAATTCTACCTGAGGTCATTTATTGTGAGCTCTGAGCGCTAACTTGGCCCCAAGCTGTCGTTTATAATAAATCGAAGAGATAGAGTGCTCGGAGCGAAAGCATAGGTGGCCGAAGCGTGCATATAGAGGAGGGTTTAAAGACATACATTTATAATAAAAAATTCAATAGAAATTCAACTATGCAGTAAGATTGATAATTTTACATTGTTAGTACCCATTCGAGTTTTCATCGATTTCGAAACAGTCTTACAATACTTATGAATCAATGTTCTTAATAATAATTTCAGTATATTATACTGTCTATGTTCTCTACAGGTTTCATTGATGTGTCACCAATTGGGAAGTCGCTTTTCCAATTTTTTTTTTGTTATTTTTTCTAAACCCTTGACCACCTTCTTAGTTATGTATTGTTCGATATTATCGCTAAACTATTTCATGCAGATTTTTGTGAAATTCTTCATCAGTTGAGTTGGAGTTTTCAAGGAATTTTCATTCTCTACATTGAAATTTTCATAAAATATGAGTAACTCATCCTTATTTTCAAGATTTCCATCTCCTTCTAAAATTTGGCAACAATATTGACAACGATATTTTTTGATGAGCTTTTTCACCAGATATCCTGCAAAATAGCTAACAGAACAATTCTCCAAATTGAATGATTCTGAGCAAATTTTTTTAAAAAATTTATGAGCAAATGGAGGTGATTTTTCTACTCTTTGGTAGATTACCATTCCAGGGGGTTGGGATGTCAAAGAAGTTTATGTTCAGTTTTTGATTGTTTGAAGTATAGGCATTTATTGGTAATATTACCATGGACGGAAGCTTTCAATGAAGAATTAACGTTGTTCTCTCGGAATTCAAACAAGAAACTTGCAGTCGGCAAAAATTCTTACAGAAACTAGACTTTATGTATTAATTTTTTGTTACAAAAATCAAACCAATCACCCCCGTTCTCTCGGATATTTGAAACAAAAATAGATTTTGTGGAGTTTCACCTCTGTATAATACAACCTACAATAAGGTTGATCCGCCATCAAAAGTTTTTTTCTCATTTTCGAAAGAAGGGGGTGAAGGGTTGATTTTTTTTCACCACTGAAGCAGGTTTTTGGTCGAGTTTCACCTCTGTTTAATTTAAAAACAACTCGGGGATCATTTGCTGACCTGCAATTTAGCTAGACCCGAAAATTGGTGTCAATCAATACTGTAGCTCTCTGATAAATAAAACCAAGTGAATAAACTTCATATAAATATCAACTATTCGTAGATTGTGAACAATAATGATATTAAACACAACAAATATATGAATATAATCCAAGTGAAAGGTACGGTAAAGCTACGAAATAGCCGATGCCGGTCCTGTTACAATCCAGTCTGTCGGGTGTAACGAAAACAAGCGATTTTCAACCTTAATAAACGTCTGCATCCATTCGACGGTGCTGCCAACTACATTTCGCCTCCATCGTCCTCCAATGATAAGTCCATAAGGTGAGCCTACTAAAATACAATGGTGGTAGTGATAGCCCATCAGATATATCTGAGAAAACAAATGCAAGAGTATCTTATATGTTATCGACCAAATCCAAGTTAGTGTATGAGAAAAGATATGACCAATTTCTTGAATAGTGCGACAAGAAACATGTGAAAGAGGTTTCTGACAATGTACTTATATGCTATTTTGAGGAAAAATAAAAAATCAGAAAACCTCCTACGTTATGGAGTGTTCATTACTCAATGGTGAAAAGTACGGTAAAATTACGTTAATCGGGCTCCGCCTCAAAAATAAAAAATTTTTGGTGGAACTTACGTATTTTGGCCGCCTGAACAAAAAATTCAAATGGAATTTTTGGGGCTCTCAACTAGTGTCGGAGATACGGCCCCCCAAAGACAAGAAATCGGGGTTTTACGCCTATCTTTGTTTCTCAGCCAATTCCGCTCGAAATTCCTCCTTCTTTCTATCAGCACAATATACACATTCTATAAATCCTTCTTTATCACCTTCCAACAGAATTATAAGCATTTCGCGATGCGCGTTCTACTGTTTTGCTAAACTTGAATTCTCTTGACGATGTACATTTCAGAGTTTTGAAGTGAAAAATGGAAAAATGCTTATAACTCTGTTGGAAAGTGATGAAGAAGGATATATAGAATGTGTATATTGTGCTGATAGGAAGAAGGAGGAATTTCGAGCGGAATTGGCTGAGAAACAAACATAGGCTTAAAACCCCAATTTCTTGTCTTTAGGGGGCCGTATCTCCGAAACTAGTTGAGGGCCCCAAAATACGTAAGTTCCACCAAAAATTTTAATTTTTGAGGCGGAGCCCGATTAACGGAATATTACCAAAAGTACATTGAATGTTGAGGAAAATATTTATAAATGAAAGTTTTCAAGATTGGTCCGCTCATTAAGAACAAAAGCGTCGGATGCCGGGAAAGGAAATCTAGTTTTATCAAGGGATGATGTCAATACATTTATTCAAGATGGTGATAAAGAAACGAATTTACTTTATAAGGTACGGATATAATCATAATTTTGTGAGATTAGTAGTAATTTCAATACTTTTTATTTCTATGTTCTCCTAATTTTGGGTATCAGCGGTGTTTGTCGCCTTTAAGAATGATTACATATAAATATTTAGGCCATTGAAGATGCTGGATCTATATTGATGGTTAAAATACCTGATACGGAGACCTATCGCGCAAGAACGTTTAGTGTTTCAAATACTGATTATGTTGATAAATACCGCAAATAATGAGCACCACGACTGCCTCATAAAAAATCTAAAAAATTATTTTGAAATATTCGAGAGGAAAATGTATCAACCAACATGTGGGAGTAAATAAAATAGGAAAAATTCTCAGCTTGATTACAAAATGGCTTAGAAAAGACATGAATGAGAGCTGCAAAGGTCTGGCCAATGGAGGAGGCAATATTACATCTATAAAACGTCACGGTGGCTGGAAATCTACCTCCGTAGCAGAAGCATATATAGAAGATAGTTTGAGAACAAAATTGAGATTTCTAACAAAATATTGAATTGTCAATCTTCTTCCAAACAAAATAAAATATATGATAAAATCGTGGAATCAACTATTCAAGAAATATCTAACGTTTCTGATAAGCAGCAACATGGAACATCTTCGAGAATTTATGTTGGAAGTAATTGTTCAAATTCAACTATCAATTATTATTCCAATAAATAAAATTGTTTTATGATGAATAATTAATTAATAATCGACTCTGTTAATAATAAATTCTTCATGAAGTAATATTTCATGTTTATTTTGTGAATTACTTTGGCAGTGAAAAAAAAAAGGAAATATTTAAGCATCAATAGAGATGCAGAAATGTCAAGTTTTTCTGACAGTTGTACAAATAGAGATTTGTTCCCGAATTTGAAATTATGCTGCGTACATAGTTTCGTGAAATTTTGTGTTTTCGAAAACACAAATTCTCTTCAAGTACACCCAGAAGACCAAGCCTTGTGCGCCAAGGGACGGCCAATGTTCTTGAGTGGTAGCGCTTCTGGTCAACGTCATAAAACACTGAGTGAAAAATCAAAATTATCTGACCAAGTTACCTCGGGTTTCCACTATATGGAAAACTTTTTAATTATCGATTTGTCAGAAAATTTCATTCCTCATAAAAATTGGTGTATTGCAGAATACTTGCATATGAGATGTCAAAAATTTCCAAGAAATGTACAAGGGAGAACGAAAAACAGGAATTTTGATCAGGTGTGAATCACATCTCATTTTTGACATAATCAAAAAGTTCATTCGAAGGAGTTGTTCAGAATTGAAATCAATATTTGAATTTGGAATCACATCCAGGGTAGTTTACCTTTGATCAAAATTCTATTTTTCGTTCTTCCTTGTTCACTGTTCGGAAATTTGAAATTTTTTCAACTCACATGTGAGTATTCTGCAATACACCAATTTCTATGAGGAATAAAATTTTCTGACAGATCGATAATAAAACAGTTTTCTATATGGTTCAATTTTTTGAATCTCACTGTATGTATTATATATGTTATAGGCGTTTTTGTCTATTTATGAAACCCTATAAAAGGTATATTTCATCCGCTAAATAGATGCCCAACTTACATTTTCAGTTATAATTACGTTAATCTTACCTTCGATCAGGTCGGCGACCTTTCTGAAAGAAGACTAGGTTTCGTAATTTTTACCTTGTAATTACCAATGTGGGGAAAAAATTCGTAATTTGGACGTCGAAAATTGGAATATTTGGACATTTAGTTTACTAGGTTGAGGGTAAAAATAAGTAATTTTGACATGACATTGGTCAGAAATAAGTAAATATCAAGCTTAAATCAACCTTTCTGTTACCAATTATTCCCTTGGACGAATGAGTAAACAAAGAGAGGTTTCTTTATATGAATAGCATACATACATATTATATCTATCTCAACTTCTCATAATTTGGTTGCCACAACGAATCAGCTATGGTCTACATGAAATGCTGACAATAAGTATGGGAATATAAAACTTATTGTCATGCGGTAGCTACATACTCTCTCCTCAACAAAATTCTCCTTGTGGCGCGAAATTTTCTCCAAAATGATGGTTATTACCTTCATAAAATTCACGGGCCTTTTTAAATATGCGATTTAATGCAAAAATAATTTAGAATGATTGCACATGTTTAAATTTTCTCTCCAAAAAAACACTCTTTTATCGAAGTTATGGTTTTAAAATGTCATATGCAGCCATTATTTAGAAATAAATCGTCAGAATAAACTGAAATTCGATATATTATCGATATTTATTGATGGGTAAAACAGATATTCTAATTAAATATGGCGTAATTTTCGAAATGTACCTATAAGTCAATATTCTTCTCCTTACGGTATGAAATCAAGTTAATAATTGAACTATTAGACCTGTTAAATAACCTTTATATTCCCTGACCGCAACGGCTTATATCTAGTCACATTTAGGTAAATATACACCAAGAGAGAATACCAAAACATTCATTGGGTTATGATGACATTGGTTGTATTCGGGTTCACAACAAAAACAGTTCAGGAACGGTTCGAAATAGTTGGACAGTTGAGGCGTGAAGGGTTTGTAGTGAATATATCTACAATAATTCGGTGGCTGGCTATTTTGAACTGTCCTAAATAAGTATTTATTGCGAACCCGAATACGGCTATTTGCTTCATAAATTATACCCTAAATAATACCAGAATTCAAACCGCCCCAATCCTTGCGACGCGACCGTTGGGTCATTTTTGAAGGAGAAAATAGGTAATTTCTCACTTATGGAATTTGAAGGGGATTTACTGGTGATTACTTTCCTGTAATTAACCAAGGTCGCTACTTATAAATTATTTATACTTTGAAGTTAAATATTCAAGGCTTGTACTACCAGTATTATCCTTTTTTAGACATTTCTCCCCGGCATGTGGAATAACTGTCCTAAAATGTTAGTTGGGTGGGTGGAGGTCGTATTCCGTCTCTTGGACTATTACTGGGTTATTTTTTCTGTTCCAATATGTTTTGCTTCTTACCATCCCTAAGTGAGTAGAAGGAAGAAGTATAATAATGTTTCGAATCACCCAAAGAATAATGTTATGTTAATTCTTAGTGAGACAAATTAATTGATCCGAATAAACATATAACGTTGATTTGAAGAATGACTACAAAATATAGAAATGTATAAAAAGGTATATGATGCCAGTGAAAGTTATGCGAAAATAAATAGGCCAGTGAAGTGTAAATGAGCAGTCGCAGTATTATGTATGGCATATTCCTGGCGTCGGCTCTGGGCCAAAGTACACAACATCCAGACGGAGTTCAGTCCCGACGTCAGTTTTTATCCATGGCCTCCTCGTCTGATATTGCACTCGATATATACACTACACGGTGTGTTTGTCTGCCGTCGTGCATTAGATTGATGTGATTCGTACATATTCATTTAAACTCGGCAGAAACGACATTTCATAATGATTCTAGGATATTCACCTTATCGAATTGGCATTGAGCATTTCCCAGTATAAGTTCTTTCTGGGTACCTCATACTCGGGGGTTATATCCCGAGTGCACCAAGTTTAATCGGTTAAAATGTGTGCTGCAATTCCATGATTCTCGAAATTTTGCTTTGCAAATGACTTGAATGTATGATAATTTGATAAAATCCCGAGACCGCAGGTCGAGGGATTTTATTTTAAATTATTATACATGAAAGCATTTACAAAATTTTGAAAATCATGGAAATGCACGCATTTTGGTCGATTGAACTTGGTGAAGGAGGGATATATGTTTAGATTATTTCCAGAAAACATGTAAACTCAGGAAACATCAAAATCGAACACAGGAACAATATAGTACCAGAGATAGTACCTGAAAAGTTATCCAAACGCCTGGTTTATTTCGAACATTTTAATCGGTTAAAAGGTCTAGTGCATTTTACTCGCTGTAAAACTCTGTAAAAGCAGTCTAGCCTTCAACTGTTTCATTGTTTATTCGCATTGAGGGAAATAATCAAAACAATTTTCATCCAACCATGTCGAAAACCTGTAAAGTTTCACTCTTTTGTCTTTTGATGGGCTGTTAGGCAAAATTTCATCAAAAATTATTACACCAATCAAGGGGTTTTTACCTCGCAAAAGATGGAGTAATTCTGATTTTGGAATATGAAATTGGGCTAGGGACCCTAATGAAAAATCTTATTTTTTGAGGGGGTTTCGTGCGATCCGCCGTTTTGGATTGAAGGTACGAAGTATTGTTATTTCCGAGTAAACCGAAGTAGTATCTTTGCTAGACGAAAGTAATGAAGATGATGACCGGAGCACAGAAGAAATATTAGTAGCCTTGGTGGCAGACATAAATCCTTTGTGGGACCACAAAATTTCACTCACAGAAAGGACCAAAACAATAAGAGACGAATTGAGGATTGTAACAAAACATATTTTATTGTGTCCCTGTTGCGTTTTCTAACAGCGCCAACCCTGGCGAGCCAACCGAACACCATCGGTGAGCTACCTTTTTTCCATTGTTTTTATGAGTTTTGCGGAACAGATCGCCGATCGCGATTCGTCACCTGTGAGTAGGTACTTTTGGAAGAAAATCGCCATTGTCGGGCTGAATAAGTATATTTGCTTGTGGTTTTAGAATTTTCCCCTGGAAAGTTATTGTTTGTGCCTGCGAATTATTTCAGGTAGGTAACGAACTTTTTGTTATCAAACTTTGTGTTTTTCGAAATGTATTTGTGTCTCGTCAATTTTTGTTGTGATTTTAACGTTGCGAATTATTTCAGCTCTTTACACCAATCCATCAGTGAATAAAGTCATCAACAACTGTCCTATCAACTGTGTTTTTTCTGAGATCCTCCCACGAAATGAAACAACCCTGAGATACCGTTTCATTACATATTGGCGACCAACTCGAGGCCAGCGAAGTACTCAGAAGATATGAAACAGCATAATGGTGCTCGATAAAACTCCAGAAGGTCCGATGTACAATTTGAGAAATAGAAAATTGAATGATACCGGGACCGGCAACAATTCTTCGACTCTGGAAATCCAATGGTTCCAGAACTACAGTAAATACACTAGAAAATGCAGGATCCGATTAAGGTAAAGATCTTATTGATTTTCCAACTAATGTGGCAAGAGCAGCGCATACTTCAATGACTTCTTTTCAAGATCAAGCTGCGGCATTGCCGGTTATTACCTCTGCCTCAGATCAAACGAATTTGAATCATTCGAATATTGATCCAGTTGCTTCATCAGTTACTCAATGTATTACTCTCAGTCAATACGAATTGTCAAAACTAATTGCTAATTAGGTCAGTAAGGCAATAAATTTGTTATCTATTTTTAATCCGGATTCTACCAGGAAACCGGTATCTTTCTCGAATCCGACTGCCAATTTCAAATATTACAATGAAAACATTAGAAATGATGATCTCAATAGCGTTCATAATCAAATATCGTATCATATGTTTCAAAAATCCCTACTATAGTCGGGCCGTTCAAAAGATAGAATTCAAAGACGCGTGAACAGTGAATGCCTGCACCATATACAGGGTGTCCCAAACTCGATGGCCTATTAGAAATTTCTGGAAAACGGGACATAGGATTATTTTAAAAATTTGATTTCTTGGGTAATTAGTTCTGTTCTATCGATATAAAATATTTTCAGCGCTGCGACGTTGCCGCTTATATTGAAAAGTAGCAGCAACTTTGATATTTTAAATAGGACACCCTATATATTATTGCATTTCTTGCTTTATTATTGCTTTCCGATTATTTTAGTATGATACTTCCCTATCTCTAGTGGTTTTCAAGAAATTCATTGATTTCCTTATTTTTTGTGCGAAACATAGCTTATTTCAAATGCTTATTACTGCGGTATTTGGATTCGAAGCCAGCTAAAATTTTGGATGTAGTTTGACAATGCTTTGTGTATTAGTTGTGTCTGAGGAAATTTTTTCTCCATTATATAGGTTCGTTCAAAATTTGTGATTTCACTGATACATACGAAAGTGGTGAAAAGTGCATTTTTTCAAATGGAACATCCTGTATATTATCGAAAATCCTGAAAAACAATTGTTCCTTTCAAATGATGTGTCATGTTCCTATACCTAAATAGTCAGATTTTCGAAATAAATGCAAGTTTCTACAAAAATTGGATTATTTTGACATATTTAGTATTAGGTAGCTATGAAATGTCACGGAACATGCCATTATGAAAATTCGACAATTAATGCATCAATAATAAAACGTTTGCGCGTTCAATAACGTGAATTTGATTGAAATTGAAATCCCGTTGTCCAGAAATGTCTAATAGGCCATCGAGTTTGGGACACCCTGTATAGCCTGCGCGGCGTAGCCACGCCTTCTAAACTGAAAAAAATGAAGAACTGTTTACACCGTACTGTACTCATTTGTGCCTTGTATTTACGTGTGTTACGTTAATTAAATAATATGGACGGAAACACTCTTTCACCTCCAAAAAAAAAGAAAAAGAAAAAGACATTTAACTGCAGGGGAAAAAGGTGTAATAATGAACACCTATAAAAAAGCATCCCAAGAGTTTATGGGAGAACAGGAAAATGCTCTTGAATTCACTGCTGAGGCGACGTTTTTGTTGAGTGGTGTAAATCGGACTTGTATCGTTGGGGAGAGGAACATTCAAAGAGTGCGTGCCGTTCACGTGATCATTCTATCTTTTCAGCGGCTACACTATAGAAGTTGTATCGATAATAATGTAATAAGGCCACATATACCTAGCATAAGCGTTAACAATATCTCAAGTATCAGCTATTAATAGTATTCTGGGCAATTGTAATGATCTCAAATGTACAGTCGTTGCCTACCTTTGATGATAGCAGTTTCCTTCATCCATTAGATTTTTTGAATTTTCTAGAGACATTTATAGATCTCAATAATATGAATCAGTTCGCATTAATAACCAGTTCACTTTTTCAAAAAGATGCTAACACATGATTCGACGCTTACATAAATTCATCTAACAATTATTCTCAGTTTAGAAACGATTTCATACAACAGTTTTGGGGCAACAGACGAGATTGAGACTTGTATTAGAATCTTTTAGGTACACGGAGAATTGCAGATTTTTTGTAGATTATTTCAATAAATACGCTACGATGGCTAAACATTTGCAACCCCCGGTACAAATAAGGAGTTAAAAGCTACAATTCAGTGGAGGATTTACAGATTTGCCGCCCGTAGGCTATTCAATTTTTGCCGCCTCTAAATTTTGATATCCTAGTCCACAATCATATCAATTTTCTATCAATAAAATTCCAACTTTATGAATTGTTCTCCATCATCCTCGTTACATCAACTTCTCTTGTAT
The DNA here is from genome assembly GCA_032362365.1 of Zygogramma bicolorata. Taxonomy (NCBI): domain Eukaryota; kingdom Metazoa; phylum Arthropoda; class Insecta; order Coleoptera; family Chrysomelidae; genus Zygogramma; species Zygogramma bicolorata. The sequence continues at coordinate 185,095 of JAVJAQ010005889.1, forward strand.
GGTTTGTATCATTGAGAAATATGCATGGTACCGTGTTTGATCCTTGATTATTTTTACAGCAAGCAATTATCAAAAAAAACATTATTTTAGGCAAAAAATATCTCGATCATGTACTATTTTCAAAGTAAGATATGGTATGTCTTGAAACTATACAATACTTACATAATATGAATAAAGACTGCATAAAAAGTATACATTTGGCGAACGTTGATAAATATTCATTACTACACTCACAGTTTGAAAACAATACAATAAATATATCTTATCTTGATCATTTTTCAGTATTATAATTCATGTTGAATTTTAAAAGCATTTCAATACTTTCTTTCGAGACTTTGAATTAGCAAAATCGTTTATTGTGTCGTCGTACGAAATCTTGTTCATTAGCTCTGACTCTATGCTCAAGAGAGCTAAAGCGTTTAGCTTTTCTTGACTCAAAGTTGATCGTAGGTTATTTCTACTCTCTTCAAGCAAGAGAAGCTTCTTTCACCTGAACAATTTGTTGCTGGTGTACAAAGAGCCATACGAAGTGCCATATCCAAGCTTGGATAAATGTTTCCTAGATTCTGTTCTCGCAGGAATGAAGACAGACTTTTTAATGATCCAGAACTTGGTTTTAATGAAATTCTTCCAGACAAAACGTAGCTTTGGAAGTGGATGCATTCCTAAACTAAGTCTGTTTCTTAATCATTAGGATACATTTTTTCCAAAAAACTGGCTTTTTCAGTCAGAACTGATGGTATCAACTCACTCATTTTGGTAAGAAATGAAAATTTCTCGTTAAATTCGTGATAAGCCTCTTGCCGTTTTCCTAACTCGGATTTGAGTCTATCTACGACAACGAAAAATATGTTAACCCTGAAGTATTCACTCGCAGATAATCCAATATCTTCATCAGGTGTTTCATCAAATTTTTTTTTTCTTTCTGGTTGTCTTTTATTTGTATATTCTTTCGATGCGCTTAACTTGATCGCCTTTTCTTCGAAGTACTCGTTCAGGTCTGAAAAACTTACGGAGTGATTCGTAAAGTTTCTCTGAATTCAAAAGTATTCCCGCCGCTTGCAGTCGCGTTACAGGCTTTTTCGGTACAATCATCGTTGATTAATTGCAGAGTTTTAAGAACTTCGGGCCAAAATTCTTTCAAACTTTTACATGCATTCTCTCTAGCTGACCAACGTGTTAGATTTATCCTTTTAACGCTTTTGCCTTTTCCGATTTCATTCGTTAATTTTTGCCAGCGTTGTGTGGAGCTCAAAAAAAACGTAGATTTCCTGTAGCAACGTGAAAAAGCGACACGCTTCTGTAGACGATTCAGTAGCCGCAGTTGCCACTAAATTCAAAGAATGAGTTGAACATGGCACATAAAAGACGAAAGGGGCTTGGTCTCGAATTTTTGCTTGCAAGCCATTGTACATGCCAGACATATTCGCGGCGTTATCATATTATTGTCCACGGCAGTCTTCAATATTTATGCACAGTGTTTTGAGTTCAGAAGTAATGACAGTAAACATTTTTTCAGCTTCATGTCCCACTAAGGGCAAAAACTTGAGAAATCTTTCAGATGGTTCACCTGAATCCAAAACCTATCTAATAATAAGTAAGTTGGTCTATATGAGTTATATCTGGTGTTGAATCAATGGTGAGGAAAAAATATTGTCAGTAGCTACAACAATACCTTTTTTCCCACTCTTGCTTTTCCTGAATGGTCCTAGGATATCAATACCCACTTTCTCAAAGGGCCTACCAACTGGAATTGGCTGCAGGAATCCAACAGGCTTTTTATTTTTTGCTCCTTTTCTTGCTTGACAATCCTTGCAACCCTTTACATATTTTTCAACATCCTTTTGTAGATTCGGCCAGTAATACCTATTTTAATTTTGTGCAATGTTTTGGCAATCCCTAAATGTCCAGATAGTGGTTTAGCATGGTGTGAAAACAAAATCTCTCCTATAAGATGTTTTGGTATAACCAACAAGTTATCAAGCCCATTGAAGTTGCCGGTTGCTTTATACAGGATACCATCGATCAGTCTGAAATTTTTTGCTCTTTTCTTCAATCCTATCGATATTGAAATGTCGTTAGGATTTTCGACAGCCTCCACTAGTTTTTTCACTTCCTGATCTTTCTGTTGTTCTTTCTTCAAGTCTTCAGACACTAGTAAATATGTTGGTATGTGGTCGAGCTCGTCGAGTTCCTCCTGTGTTGGTATTAATGCTGGGTTTCTTGACAGACAATCTGCATCTTTATGTGCAGTCCCATTTTTGTGAACTATCGTATAGTCATATAGGCTTAGCTTTAGTGACCAACGTGCCAACCTACCGGTAGGGTCTTTGAGTGACTGAACGTAACACAAGGCATGATGATCAGTTACGATTCGTACTTTTCTGCCATAAATTAGATGACGCAAGTATCCTAAAGCCCATATTGCTCCTAGTGCTTCTAATTCTGTTACAGAGTAGTTTTGTTCTGCTTTGGAAAGGCTCCTACTTATGTACGACACTGGGTGTACAAGTCCATCCTCTCCAACCTGTGGAAGAATGGCTCCAACTCCTAATTTACATACATCCACTCTCAATTCACAATCCTTATTTGGGTCATAATGCTGTAGTACTGGTGCCTTTTTCATCTCGTCCCTAATCTATTTCAACATTTTATCACCCATTAAGAGAATGAACTCATCGCAAATGGTCTTTGATAGTTTACTGGTACTTCCTGATTCTTGATTGCCAAATCTTTCAATATGACGAGCTAAAAAAGGATCGAATTCTGCTAATTGTTCTAAAACCATACAATAATTTCCATTATGTGGATCTCCGAACTTTTCATTTTTTCCTCTAAAGGCAAGACCTCTTGAACACTGTCGCTTCACGACGGCTACAACTCTCATCAGAACATTTCTCCAGTAAGTAATTTCTTCCTCAATCTGGACCTGCAGTGGATTGTCGAGTCGGCCATCAATTTTATTACTATATTTTTTTATTTGTCAATAAAAATAAAAAAGTTATTAACTAAATTTGCCGCCCCTCAAAATTTGTCGCCCTAGGCTCCAGCCTACTATAAATCCGCCACTGCTACAATTGCTCGTCATTTCCCCCCAAATATCTCGTGTGTGTTAGTAGGTTCATCCGACTTGACTTCAGCCCTTGAAATGCTAAGACAAGCCGATAATCATTTTGACGAATCACGTTGATATCATTCAAGATTTCACGGAAATAACACATACCATAAATCTCCATATAAAAACGAAAAAAAAAAACCCGTGATGATTGATAGTGGTTCCACGATAAGTGCTATATCCCAAAATGTTTGGGGGCAGATTTCTAGTACCCAAAACAACATCCCTTTTTTCCCATGCACTGGCATTAGGGTGGTAGGCGCCTTCGAAAGAAAATTTTAAAAAAATTAAAGCACAAGTTTTCTTTACTATACTATTAGTAAAGTGGAATTTTCACACGAATATTTGATGATTCCAGAACTTTCTTTTCCGATTATACTAGGCGTTAATTTTTTGCGTGTTTATTGTGGTGTTATAAACTTAGAGAGAAATAATTTGAAACTGAAGATTCATGGCAAAACAATTTTAGTGCCAGAGGAATTGTCGTTCCAGAATCACGATTCCTCTGCCGCTGTTGAAATGTCAGCCATCGTGAATAAAAATTTCGAATCTGATAAGAGGAAGTCCTTCGATGCTTTTAAAAGTGTTAGTAATGTAGATTTTTCTCTGATGTGGAGTCAATGTCCAATGTTACCGAAATTCAAACAGGAACATTTCACGAATTTATAAAAAAAATACGAATCAATATTTTCTGATGTGCCTGGAAGAACTTCTCTGTATCAACACAAAATAGTTTTGCGGGACAATCGCGAATTATTTCAGCTCGTTACACCAATCCATCAGTGAATAAAATCATCAACAACTGTCATATCAACTGTGTTTTTTTACTTCGTCTGAGATCCTCCCACGAAATAAAACAACCCTGAGATACCGTTACGTATCAGGATGGAAATGAAAAAAATTCACAACAATGATTTTAAATTACAACTTTAAAAAAAGTTGAAGTCAGTTAGAGATATATACCACCGCATTCGAAATGATGAAAATATATTTCACTTGAAAATGTTTCTATATGTTGAAATTCATGTCTGATAATAGTGTTCTCCGCAAAACTTTATCCAGTTCAGAAAAAAGTACCTACTGATGTCTCAATAAAAATCCGAGACAATAAAGAATCATATTCCTACCACTAGTGATGTTTCAGGCTGAAGAAAAAGGAATATTGATGAAGAAATCGAATGCAATCAAAGACATAATAATAGATGCCAAGCACCCACTAATATTACAATAAATCCAATTTGTTTTGGAAATATATCATTAACTCCTAGATTTGATTTCATGTGACATATTTGAACTTGAAATAGAACTTTTAAACGCAACATTTAGTAGAAAGGAGGGAAACTGAAGTTGTCAAATTCATCTCACAATGCTATATCATGAAAATGATCTTTTGAATAACTACTACACATGTTGATACATAGGACCTGGATGTTTTTTCAATTCTTGGACGTGAAAGTTTATTTTTTATTTTTAATATCATGTTTTTATTTCAACAAATGTCATACACTTCCTGGAAGTGTGGGAGTTTATTTATTCATCTTAGTTGATTTATGTACCTCGTTTCTGATACTCAGATATATTTTCAGTCATTACTTATTTGCAAGTAAGCACTGTTAACGGCTGTTCTAGTAGAGAGTGCTCTTCTCTATGCTATCAATAAATATAATAATAATAGATAAATGAATATAATATTATTAAAAAATATCTTCTGCACGAAATATAAAAATCATTCTTCCTATAAGTTTTTCAATTGCCAGCTAAACAGCAGCTAAAGTTTTTATAGAAATCAATCGCAAGAGCGTTCTGCTATTCAATTCAATTCAATTTTCAATCCAAAGGTTTTAATCTCTTCATTAATCATCTGAAGTGCTTGATGGAGACATTCGATTGGCTATTGAGGACTCAGCTGACTGAATACATTTAAAAACTGGCACTCAATCGTCACTAAGAAGAGCACAATTTTATGCTGAATTTTTTTATTCGACCTTCCAGCAATGCAGTCCAACAGTTTTTATAAATATTTATTGACCTACCTGCATTTCGAGATTTTAAAATTTTAACGCCTTACGGCACTCCACTGTATCGAAAAATGTAATAGTATATTACACACCCTGGTGGGAAGTGATTCATTCCTGTCGTGCGATCAGTTAGTTAATCGAGACGCAAAGCGTGGAAGTTAGCTATGATCTCGAGACAGGAATGAAACTTCCTACCGAGGTTTGTATACTATTTTATTTACAACCATCATATCTCGATTAAAATTATCAAATCTCTGTTTCGTTCTGAACATATCTAAGATATTACATTCAACGACAAATTACCAAGGACGCGGTTTTCTTGAGGTAATCAAGTAGATATATTGTTACCGTGACTACGGGGTATGCAATTGTTACCAATATAAATAAATGTCAGATAAAGTCAAAGTCTAGAATAGATGAAATGAGGGCGGGAGTAGAGGTGTAGTAGTAGTAGTATAGTTTATTCATCGTTATACATTAGTTATTACAAATTTTCGTTTACAAAATAGATACATTGATAGATAAACGAAGATGATCACAAGAAAATGAATCCGCGTGTGACAAGTATCGTTAATTTATTTATCTGTGAAATATATTATTCCTACAAACGAAAGACCAATACAATTAAAAACTACACGTATTCTAAAACAAAAATATCAAGAAAATAGTTATAATAATAGAACATGAAACATATGATAGCAGTAAGATAGTCAAGACAAATACATACGGTCACATTTGAAATAAAAACAATAAATTTTATATAAATAAAATGAATATGTACATGGGCAAGCTTAAAACAAAACCAACTATAGGTTCGTTCAAGGTTCAAGGTAGGCTAAAGCAGTATCTGTTGGTCGACATGAAATCTTGAAATTTATCCAATGAAATGCTGAGGATCCAGTTTTTTATTCTTTTTCTGTATAATGTGAATGAATTTAGTTTTTTTAACTCATACGGCAATTCATTGAAAAGTGTTGGACCTAGAAAAATAAAGAATCTCTGACTGATTGTTTTATTCATCGTTGGTATTATTGCATTTGTTCTATGTCTTATGTTATGTAAGTCCATATGAAAGGTGACTTTCGACTAGTGCATAGTAGAGTATTTTTAAGTATTCAAGATTAATAATATTTGAGATGGTTCTGAATTTATATACTATATATCGTAATTTTTTGATAACATAATTTACCTGACGATCCCATCTGAGATGAGAGTCTATATATATATATATATATATATATATATATATATATATATATATATATATATATATAGACTTTGCGAACACTAAGACCATCGCCACAGCAAAAACACTACAAGCTCGTATAATTCGCGAGGCCATCGAAATCGAGAAGCGACCTTCCTGCTTAAATAAACGTGACGACGGCCAGAGACTTCCCATTGCATGGAAACCCCTAATTTCCAGATGCCCAGTCCCCACCAAGACATCCGACGGTCCTTTAGTAGCACCCGCTGCTATAAATACTACCCAACATCCCTCGATACCTCAGTTCGATCTAAGGAGTAGGCAGATTGAGACCTTAGAAAGAACTCGTGACGAGACCTGGGGAGTAGGCAGATTGAGGCCCCGGCGTCAAGTCACAAACCCTTGCCCCCTGTGACAACACCTGAGGAGTAGGCAGATTGAGACCTCAGCGTGAAGTCACATTTACCTCTTGAAAATGGCTCCAAAATCGGAGCCGAAACGTCGAGAACAAAACTCCAGACGCGGTTCAACCCGAACTCAACAACAACACACAACTGACCGCGGAAACCTATCCGAACACATATATATATATATATATATATATATATATATATATATATATATATATATATATATATATATATATATATATATATATATATATATATATATATATATATTTATATATATATATATATATATGAGTGACCTTGCGTCTAGGTCTGAGTTGTCTTACTAGCTGAGACAGTTGGGACGTTTTTCGATTTCAATGGCTTCACGGGTAATTCTGGTTTGGAGGGTTTTGGCTGTGGCAACGGTTTTGGTGTTTTTGAAATCTATTTTGTGGCCTGTTTCTAAATGATGTTGGAATAATGCTGAGTTTGTGTCAGAATTACGGACTGCTAGTTCGTGTTCATATGCTCTACAGGACACTCGTCGGTTGGTCTGGCCGATGTATGTTCTGGGACAGTTAGAGCATGGTATTTCATATATTCCTTGGGTTTCATTGGGGATTGTGTCTTTAGGTGTTCGAAGGTAGGTGGATATTTGGTTGTTAGCTGTGAAAATGATTTTGATGTCATGTCGTGTCAGAATTCGACTCATTTTGTCAGTAACACTATGAATATATGGAAGGAAAGCTTTTTGTCGTTCAGGTTCGTCCTTCGGGGGTCTAGGGTGAAGATCTCGGGTTTGCTGGAGTTTAATAGACCTGTGGATTTGGGAATCGGAAAAAATCGTTCTGGGTAAGTGCGGATTTGAGCTTTTCCATTTCAATGGATCTATTGTGGTTATCGGTGAGTTTGAAGGACCTATGTATGAGAGAATTCAGAACCGAATTCAATTGTGCTGGGTGATGATGAGACTTGGCATTGAGGGCGATTTACTATTAAAAAATGTCATAACCTGTTGAAAATCTGTCTCGGTGGTTTTTCTTAATGATATCCAATCAGTAAAAAATTGCGGAATCATCTGCAAAACTAACAATCTCTCCTCCTAGTTTTTGTTCGAGAAGATCGTTTATATATAGTTTGAAGATGATTGGACCCAAAACAGTGCCTTGGAGTACACCGCATTCAAGTGGTCGATAGTCACTTATCACTCCATTTATATTAACACACTGTTTTCTATTGCTAGATAGCTCTGTAGAAGTTTGTTACTTCTCGGACTCCGACATTTTCGGGAACTGTTAGTAAGTTAGCGTGGTTAACGGTATCAAATGTTTTCGCCAGGTCAACAAATATACATATTGATGGATTTTTTTGTCAACTTCATTGATTATCATTCAGTCAACCTGGCAACAGCATCCGACGTGAAGTTATTTTCCTTGAACCCAAACTGTTTGTCCGATAGAATTTTGAATATTTTGAAAAGAGTTCAATCTCTTCTGTAATATTTTTTCAAACATTTTTCCAATGCTTGATATTAGTGAAATAAGACGATAATTGGTGATATCCAATTTGTCACCGTTTTTTAGTAGGGGCTTTATTTCGGCAATTTTTAAACAATTAGGAAATATCCCATCATACATTGATTTATTTATTATCCACGTTAAAGGTGTAGTTATTTCTTTTTGTATATATTTGAGAATTTCTGGAGTTATTCAGTTTCATTCGTCTGTGACAGAAATATAGTATGTTTATTTCTTTTATTATTGAATTTTATGTTTTCTTCACCTTTGAATTCCTCTGCCATTTTCACTCCGACTTCTGTGAAATGTTTACAAAAATTTTCAGATATTTGTTTTGGGTGTGTAATGTGAAACTTTCCAACCTTCAATGACGTCAGTAATGACAGCATTACATAATAATATATGGTTGTAAATAAAATCTATTTCAAGATTCGAAAACTTGTGCCGTCATTTCGGATAGAATTCTCCCCTAGTGAATTTCCTGAAGGAATGTGAATGTGAGGCGCAAAATATTTGCTATGGCAGATAGATAGCTCGAGATGGAGCTCTTAATTAATCGTTTTCTGTTTGGTTTGAAAATAGCAAATGTATTGGGTGCCCCTGGCAAAGCGTTCGACCGAGCAATCCGCATCACGCCCACCACCCCCATCGAATAACCCGTTCACATAGCCACAGGCTGAAAGCTTGCATGTGTTGCCAGTGGTGGCTTTACCGAAAAACAGACACCGTTCAGATTTTTTTTTTTTATATTCATCCCAACTAGCAATTGTATATTTCATAATAGTTGCGGAAATGTTTCGGAGAAACAAATTATAAAACTGTATTCCTCGCAGAAATGTTTTCAATGTGTTTATAAAACAGCTATAAGTAGTAAATTGGCACCGTTTCATATAACATTATAGTCTTTATTAATATTTTGTTAAGCCTTTCACAAACACTACAGAATAGTTTTATAAACATTTCGACCGATACTATAAAAGTTTTCTAACACTCTTAAAAAGTAGTTTTGTAAAGACTTCTCTTACTGCACTTCTGCAACATATTTGAGCGAAACTCATAAAATAATTAAGAGACAATTTCATAAGAGTTTTTTAGTAGTTTTAAGTAAGTGTTATAAAATATAATGCAGCCTAAAAAGATACCGATAAAATAAAAAAGTGTTTATACTGTTTTCTTAAAGGCGCAAAAAGTAATTTTGTATTGGACACTAGGAAAATATAATAGATATGTCACCAACTTAAAACCAACAAATAGAAAGGTTGAATCCATTTTAATAATTTTCCTTTTGGACTTATAAAACTGTCAAAGACATTGTTTGTGCTTCAAAGATTGATATTTTTACTGCAAATGAAATTTTATTGACAATATACATCGTTTTATTAGCAAAATTTAAGCGCGCCACTCATTTATTGATGTTTTTGAAAAAAAATATTCATTATACAAAAATTTACACTGTCCAAATATCAATTTTCTACTCGCAAACTCAACTCAGTTTGTTCTAAATAATATTATCTTATAATATTCATGTAATTTTCAGCTGTAAATATCACTATAGTTACGGTATTTCACATCTTCAACTTATCTAATGTCGATATTCCGGATTGCTATCAGTTTAAAATGGCGTCATTCTATAAATTAATTTGGTATCAATAGCAATCATTTTAACGCATTTTACTGGAAGTGATGGAATTTCTCACATACTTTGAATATAAGTATTATCTATCAGGATGTTTTGGCTAGGAAGCTTCTTCCATTTGTTATGAAGGCTGAATTTCGAAGGAGCTTTTAGCTAGTAGTTTGAGGGTATATATACATGGTGTTACACTCAAATCGACGGATTTTATAATCATTATATTAACCTTTTCCTGTTTTTAGCAAGAAAAAAATGTAAACACTATGTATTACGTGGGAGATTTTGGAGTGTTTTGTTAGTATTTTCAATAAACAGAGTGACTCGAAAAGTTTCCAAATATTTTTTTAATGGAACACCCACGCTTCGAATTGAGCCTAAAGCTATTACTGTATGAGATTGTTTGTTGATTCTTTTGATTCACCTTAGTTAACCTGTTTTTGAAAATTAACGACAGAGATGCCCCTATCACTGCACATCATATTATCGTAACATATTTTCAGTCTTCGTCTAAACGAACCACTTTTCTTAATTTTTTTCCAATGACCAATATCGCACGACATCATGCGTTAGGTAAGTTATTGGGACACACTTGTCAAATAAAATTGACAAATTATACTTCATTGGACTCTAAAATCAATAACAGCTGGTTCTTCTTGAAAGCTGCATTTCATTCTTGGCAACAGCAAATATACATTCGCGGAAGAAATTTGGTTGTATAACAGTTATTTTGTTGTGTTAGAATTGTAGTAAATATACCACACTATAAAATAGTTGGGATATTATCATTAATGTGACAATATGGTAATAAAAACAAAATTGTGTTTGAAAGCATTCCAATAAAATAATTTCATTAAAGCTACAGGAAGCAGTTATAAAATAAGCTTCAAATAGTTTTATAAAGATCATGACGAACTAGCAGAAAATTGCTATAAAACTGCTTCAAAACGATTTACTTTTATAGCAAAATATGTTTTATGAGTTAGTTGTTAAAACATTTCTGTGATAATTTCGTGACGATGTTATAACGGTTTTTTAATTTTATTTTATGAAAGTTTCTATGACAAATTTATAAAACACTATCATTGCCTACAACTATATTGTGTTCAAAGGTCGTCTAATATAACCTGTTAGCATTTTGGAAGTGATTATAAAATAACAACAAAATAAAACTGTTGCAGCATCATGAAATTATAAAACAATTTTGCTGGTTGGGATGGAGATGAAAATGGGTAATACTTCCGTCGCTATGAGAACCTTTCTTTGAATTTTCTTTTTGAGTAACCTACGTAATTCGGTCTCCTCTATTTATTTACTCGTTTTCAACATTTTCAAGCAGAAAAAACATTATTTTTTCCAAAAATCCAATTTTCTCCAAGAGTCAACATTAATTCATTCAGTTTTCAACAATACCAATGAGAGCGGCAACACTGCAAATACATCACTTTCGACTATCATCGCACTATGACATCACAACAATTGGTTATGGTTTGAAAAGAGATACATTTTTTGATAAAACAATATTTCTTTCTGCTTGAAAACGGGTAAATGAGAGAACGAAAAAACTTTGCCTTAAGTTTTTCATCGACAAAACGGAACCTAACTCGTGCAAGCATGGCAATCAGAATTTTATTGTAAACAAATCTTTGACGGCGTCTTTGTCAATTTTAAAAGATTATATCTGATCTGTGAAAATGAAATATAAGAATTAATTTTTTTTAACAATTGTACTTCTCCGTTGAATTGAATAAACTACACTGTTTTCATTAAATTCTACTGAATTACACTCGAGCTTTTTTTTGTCAAAGAAAACTTGACATTTATGATTTGAGTTCAATTGCCTTCCGGCAAATTAAAACTGCAAAAAAAAAGTCTACGCATTTTTTTTTTGGTTTCTATGAAAAATATCTGGTGGATTACAAAGGCTGAGAGACAAACGAAAAAAAGCCAAACCTCCCGAATGAAGTCACAATTGTACTTTATTTGGACACCTTTTTTTATAATTCAATTTTCCAGAAACCCTTTATCTAATCCTAGACCTAATCTTCTCATTAAATACTGTACAAATATCACTAGGCATTTCATAACGATTTTACCTAGTAATGAATTGGAACTCCAAACTCCATTGATATCAATAATTCAGGTAATCCAATAATACTTGAAATATGAGAATTTTCCTTGTATTTGAAATCTACTATCGGCTCTAAGCGTCACAATGTAATTTGGTTTCCCAGTAATATATATTCATTACCTGGACATGTAATCATTAGCCTAGTTCTGGTGTATATATAGCGTTCTTGAGTTAGTTCTATGGTTAGTTATTTCGTGTTAGTCAAGTCAGCTGTTTAATATTAGTCAGGTCAGTTGTTTAATGTTGATCTTCGTTAGCATTCAGTCTTAGGACTTCATTCCAAACTCTAGTTATGCAGTCCAGTAGCTCATAGAAAACATATGTAGAAAAGTGTGCAACGAATAACCAAGTATTTCGAACTAGCTACTACCAATTAACATCTCAATTCAACAGTAAGCTATCCCTCCCATCCAGGATAGGACTACAACAGTCGTGGTCAAGAACACAAGGATATCATCAAAACAGCAAGTATTCATGGGCATATTCACCGGGCCAGTCTCTTCTGATCTAATTTGTTTATCGGGGGGCACTTTGAGTTTCACGTTTTGAAGGTACTCTATATCATTTGAACGTCATTTTTTTTGTGGTCGATCAATATTTGTTCCGTAGTTTTTTGGGTTTGTAACCTACCACAATCTGAAAAAAATAATAATTAATATGGGAATCTATAAGTGTAGTAGGGCAGATTTTCATTCTACCCCGAAAAGTTGCTGCGTCTATTGAAAAACAAAGACAAAGTCCAATTAGTCAGCAACTTCTCGTATAACTCAAATTTTGCCAATCAAAAAAGTAATAAGAACTGATATATATGAATATACTTATCTGTTGAATGATTGACAAATGTCAATCACGAAAACTATCTTTAGCAGGTATTTGCACTTGAAAAGGAATTCGCCTAGAAGTTTTGAGAAAGGAAACAGATTAAGTTTCCGAAACGTTAACATATAAGTATATTCATATATATCAGTTCTTATTATTTTTTTGATAGGCAAAATTTAAGTTATACGAGAAGTTGCTGACTAATTGGACTTGTTCTATCCAGAAAAAACTGTTTTTCAATAGACGCAGCAACTTTTCGGGGTAGATTGAAAATCTGCCCTTCTACATTTGTATAGATTCCAATATTAATTCTTATTTTTTCAGATTGTGGTAGGTTACAAACCCAAAAAACTACGTAACAAATACTCTATATCATACGTTAAATCTTCAGGAAATTAGTGAATATAAATTGAAAGGGTCGAAAGTTTAATATTATAATATTGCGGTAATACATCAAAATGGCCGAAGAAACGAAAAAACCTTCAGTCGAAATAAGACGTATAACACACTGAAGGGTCAAATCACCAAATTCAATAACTTTTTGGACTCAGTTGATGTCAGGCAAGAGATCGTAGGCCTAATAGATTCATCTGAGGTAGGGTAAAGGGATTGAGATTCTCTCGAAACGATTCATTTGGAAGTTGCTAGAAGGGCGACTACAATAATTGAGAAGGCCTTCCGAGCTCTGTGAAAAAGTCAGGTACCGGTCAAATACCAATCATGACGCTCAGAGTTACCCTACCTGTTATGTATGCAACTCAAATGAAAAATTTAGAATTTGATGTAAAATGAGAAAATAGGGGGAAATAAAAATGACTACAGTATAGAAACAAATTAAAATAAATCTGAAAATTCCAATAATGAATTTAATTGAACTGGAAAAATTAAAAAAATAAAATGAAATATAATTGAATTGTCTTTATGACATTTTCATTATTAATATCAGCAACACTCTTGTACATAGAAGAATCCATTTTTGAGTAATGAAAAAAATAGAAAATTTGTTTGGGTTTCAAAATGGAATTTACCAGTTTCACGTCCCTAATAAATGTCAACCTTCATAATCCAAAACTTGTGCAAGCTAAGAATTAACGAAGTTTTACGTTTGAACGTTAAAGTATGATTGAACGTTTGAGCACGAGCAAAAATAAGGAATGCGCTCATTGTGAATGTAGATCGTACCTGGATATACTTTTACTCCTCATCATAATCCGTGCTAAAAATCTCTCACAAATTTCGACTTCCGAGTGTTGACGTTCGTGGGGGACGTTAGCTAGTTAATGAAAACACCCTTTGGGTTTGGGCCTCTCCAATATGTCATTCGCATTGGACGTGCATTTGCCTCAGCTATATCTCCACTGTCATATAAAACTGACTAGAACTACAGGTTTATTATCTAGCAAATATAGCATTACGTAATGTACTCGGTAATGTATAGTGATAGATCTACCACACTACATTTGCAGGGTTTCTGGAAAATTGCCCCATCTAACGATGGCAATGTCGAAGAGGTGAGTGATAAACTCATTTGGTGCACCATCAGCTTAGAGGAACAACTGAAATGCCAAAATTTTTCGAGGTGAATGAGTGGGACAGAATCAAAGTTACATCCAAAACAATAAAAATTGAGTGTCATCAGGCAGCTAACAAAGATGAATGCATGCAATTACTAGACGAAAAAAAAGCTACAGTCACTACACTTGATGCGGGAGCCATATTCGTCGGGGGGTCGGTACCAAGGAAAAGAGCGACCCTCCGGTAGGCTCACCCCAATTGGCCGGCTACACCAGAGAGTACGATTACGAAACACCCGAAGATCAGGTCACGCCAAGCAAACCACACGCGCAAGGTTTCAGCTACGAAAATCAAGGATCTCCTTCGAGCCCGACCAGTCTACAAGAAACTCATTCGCCTGCTACGAAACGAGCCACCGCTACGGCTTTCAATTACGCCCCGGGAGACGTGGACAAACTGAAAAAAGTGGCTTCCTTCAAAGATCCCAAAGCTGACAGCGCCGCCTTTTTGGCTAGCGAACAATACATGCACCACGGACCGTCCGAGACGGCATCCAAAGCTCCCGTCAGCGCAGGCGCTATACCGCCAGGCGGCAAGAAAACCAGACCAATAACGCTCTTCGTGGTTACCGGAAACAGAGACCCCAAGACCGGATACATAGACGTTGCCACGGCAACTGCTGACAAAACGGTCGGGCAACAAAACGTCGAAACCGGTCTCATCGACTGTAAGTACGGTCTCATCGATCCTTCCAACGGCACCGTGATCATAACCGATCCCGCTAACGGACAGAAAGAGGTCGTTCAAGGCCACATCGATCCCACTACCAAGTAGATAATCATCCCTTCCGGCGCGGTAATAGATCTCAAGTCCGGTAAAAAGAGCTCGAACATGGGTCAGATCATAGCGATATCCGAGCAGCGATCGAGAATGGTTTGTAAGCTCGCAGCAGTACCCAAGAAACGAATCGTCAAAATCACCGTCACTACCGCTAAGAGAGATCCCAAAACTGGACGGGTCGAAGCCGAAAAAGGTCACACGGAAACGATCGAAGCTACTCTAGACCCTGTGACCGGCAAGATCAGTAGATAGAGCTATGACAATACGGGGCCAAAAACGCCTGTTTTTCCATGTAAATTGCCATAAGGAAATCTAAGGTCCAAGCTGGTAATTTTTTGTCCCCTTTGCCTGGTTCGCACCCAGGCTAAATTTCTAACATGGTTCGTATCTTCGCTAAATGGTACCCATCCGCCGGTAAGGTAGATTTCTACTTTACCCGCCGCATACCCACATACCCGCCTAAAGCCGGTAACCGTATAAAAAAGCCTCCGCCGCCAGTGAGTCTCGAACCCTCAATCAGCTGCTTATGACGCAGACGCGTCAGCCGACTAGGCTATCTCGCCTGTTGAAATGGTAGGTAGTGGATACGATGAGTCGAAAAATGAACACCGCCGCGCACCGACAACACGCGGCCTGCTGGGTCATAAACGTATTGTTGGTATTCAACCTTTGTCAACAGATTATTCGATATTTGCTTTGTAGGCGATAGATATATGACGTCACCACATCAGCTGATGAATGCTCTGGGACTCCGAATGAGAAATGATTTTCGTTTTTCAGACGAAGTCACGTACAGGCGATAGCGCGCGACAAATTCCAATAAAAAATCTTGCGTGAAAGCAGGCGTCTCCAAGTCTCACGCGTCTTCATATTGAACTAGAAAACTCAGTTCGTTGAGGATAAACAGGATAGCTCTTACATCTATAGATCATCCAGAGCTCTCCTCTCAACCACAGTATAGCATTCAACTCTTCGAACACTACATCACACAGAAATCAAATAGTCCCATTCAACGATATATCTGAAATACCGCAAACAATCTCAACGAAAACACATGTCATCACAAAAATAATTTGAATACCGCAAAAGCGAAATCGGTTCATGCGTCCCCCCCAAAGAACTTGTCGAACGCTACGACTCAATTGTTAACATTCAATTGGAGACATACCAATCATATTGAACATGTCAACCTCAGGGTGTTAGGTGGGAGAACTTGCCGAACGCGGCGGTTCAATTGGGAACATGCTAATCATATCTAAAAGCGTCAGATGCAGAACTTGCAGAACAGTACAACACAACTGGAGACATGCCGATCATATCAGAGACGTCTATCTGAGGGTGTCAGGCGGAAAACTTTCCGAACGCGGCGGTACAATGAAGACATGCCAATTATATCAAAGACAACTACCTGAAAGCGTCAGGCGACGAACGGCGCAATTGAAGACAACTGCCAGAGGCGTCAGATGAAGAACTTGCCGAACACGATGTTTCAATTGATGAAATTCCATTCACATCAAACACGTATACCTCAGTGTGTCAGTCGGAAAACTTGCCAACGCGGCGGTTCAACTGGAGACATACCAATCATATCATATCACCAGAGGGTGTCAGGTAGAAAGCTTACCGAATGCGAAGGTACAATTGAAGACATGCCAATTATATCAAAGACGACTTCCTGAGTGTGTCAGGCGAAGAACTTGATGCACAGGACGGTTCAATTGATGACATTCCTAGTATATGAAACACGACCTTAGTGCCTCAGGTGGAGAACTTGCCAACGCCGCGGTTCAACTGGATACAAACCAATCATATCATAGATGTCTACCAGAGGGTGTCAACCGGAAACTTACCGAACGCTGCAGTTCAATCTTTAATATGCCAATTATATCAAAAACGAATACCTGAGTGTGTCAGGCGAAAATCTTCCTGAACGCGACGATTCAACTGGAGGCATACCGTCTATTTCGAAAACGTCTATCTGAGGGTGTCAGAAGGAAATTTATCGAACGCGTCGGTACAATTGAAGATATGCCAATCATTTCAATGACGTCTTCCTGAGTGCGTCAGGTGAAGAACTTGCCGACCACGACGTTTCAACTGGAGACATACCCATTACATCAACGACATCTACCTGGAGGTGTCAGGCGAAGAACTCGTTGAACACGACAACTCAATTGATATTTTTTCCAATCATATCGAACACGTATACCCCAGGGACCCAGCCTGAGAACTTGACAACGCGGCAGTTCACCTGGAGACAAACTAATCATATCAAAGACGACTACCAGAGGATGGGAACTTGGCAACGCGACAGTTCAACTGGATACATACCAATCATATCAAAGACGTCTACTGAGGATGAGAACTTGGTAACACAGCAGTTCAACGGAGACATACCAATCATATCAAAGACGTCTATTTGAGGAAATTAGGTGGAAAACTCTCCGAACGCGGCGGTATAATTGGAGATATGCCAACCTTATCAGAGACGTCTACCTGAGTATGTCAAGCGACGGTTCAACTGAAGATATACCACTATATATACCTGAGGGTGACAGATAGAAAACCTAAGACGTCTACCTGAGTATGTCAGGCGAGGATCTTGCCGAACACAACGGATCAATTGACGACATGCCGAATATATCGAAGACGTCTATCAGAAGGTGTCAGGCGAAGAACTTGCCGAACGCTGCGGTCCAATTGATGACATGCCAATCATATCAAAGACATATACCTGAAGGCGTTAGGCGAACAACTTGTCAAACACGACCACTCAATTGATAATATTCCAATCATATCAAACAAGAATACCTCAGTGCGTCAGTCGGAAAACTTAGCAACGCGGCGGATCAACTGGTTACATATCAATCATATCAAAGACGTCTACTTGAGGGTGTCAGGTGGAAAACTCGCCGAACGCAGCGGTTCAATTGAAGACATACCAATCATATCGAAGACGTCTTCCTGAGAATGTCAGGCGAAGAACTTGTCGAACACGACAGTTCAAGTGACGAATATATCAAAGACATCTACCTGAGGGTGTCAGGCGAAGAACTTGCCGAACGTGACGGTTCAAATGGATACAAACCAATCATATCATAGACGTCCACCTTAATGCTTCAGCTGAAGAACTTCGCGAACGCGACTGATAAATTGGTGATATACTGTCAAATCGAAGAAGTATACCTCAGTGCATCAGGTGAAGAACACGTCGAACGCGACGGTTCAATTGGAGACATGCAGATCATATCAAAAACGTCTACCGGAATACGTGAGACATATTTCTTGCCGAACGCGACAGTTCGATTGGATACAACCCGATCATATCAAAGACGCGTACATGATTCGTTCCTGACATGCATCTGACGTCTACCTGACACGTATCTGACACACGCCTGACACGCATGCAACACACACTTGTAGACGAACTGACAAGAATTTTCCAATTCCGAGGTGCTACGCTGCAACCCTCCTTTACACAATAGAAATCAATCCGGATACTCTGATGAGCGACAGGTGACACTCTGGCGAATGTCAGCTATCACTCAGTCTCATAGCGAGTGTCCCGAAGTATAATCGTCTGATGAGCGACAGGTGCCGCTCTGGTGAACGTCAGCTGTCACTCAGCCTCAGAGCGAGCGGCCCGAAGTATCCTCGTCTGATGAGCGACAGGTAACACTCTGGAGGACGTCAGCTGTCACTCAGCCTCAGAGCAAAAAGTACACACGGTTGTCCTTCGCATGAGCGTCAGACGTCGGAGAGTATTCCATGCGTTTTACGCATGTTCCTGTCCGAGGTGGGAAATTTGAATGTCCTCAGATGTATTCTTCGTGTGACTTGTCACATTACGCTTGAGCATGAAGAAGAGGGAATCTTGAAATCGAGTACGAAAACTTCAAAGTACACACCAGATCGTTCTGCGCATGAGCGGCAAATGTGTCATTCTTGTGCCATTTTTGGCATGCAAAAACGCTCCATTTTGATGTGTTTTTTCGACGAAAAAAACGCATCAAACCGCACCATTTTTGACGTGTTTTTCGACACTCATTTTCGATGCGTCGAAGTGACAGAAAAACGTCATTTTTCACGTGTTTTTTCGACGCTCATTTTCGATGCGTGAAAACGCGTGAAAAACGAAGGTTTTTTGTCACTTCGACGCACCGAAAATGAGCATCGAAAAAACAGGCAAAAAACGACGTATTTTGGTCACTTTGAAAATGACAAATTTTGGGCGAGAAACAGTCGATGAAAACTGCACAATTTTCATCCCATTTTACATGTATTCTTATGGGAAAAACCGGCGATTTTGATCGACTCATTTTCGCACAAAAATCATCGAAAAACGACCAGTTTTTCACGATATTTCGGTGCTCATTTTCGGTGCGTCGAAGTGACAGAAAAACGTCGTTTTTCACGTGTTTTTTCGACGCTCATTTTCGATGCGTGAAAACGCGTGAAAAACGATGTTTTTCTGTCACTTCGACGCATCGAAAATGAGCATCGAAAAAACACGCAAAAAACGACGTATTTTGGTCACTTTTGACGCGTCAAAAACGCACCGTTTTTGTGCTGTTTTTTCGCCTCAAAAATGGCAAGTTTTTTGTACAGTTTTTCGCACATGTTTCTGTTCACTTTTCTCATCAAAACGAAACGAAATGCGTTGATCGACCACCAGTCAAGTCGATCTACCTAAGTCAAAGTATCCTCTGAAGTTGGTTGCGCACACATCAGATGCCACCTGTCACTCAGCCTCAGAGCATATGACGAACAGTTGATCGTTATGCGCATGAGCGACAGACGTCAGGGAGCTTCCATGCCCCGTCCGCTCTAGGTGGGAAATGTGAACGTCCTCAGGCGTCTACCTGACTCACATTTGACGCACACCTGACTCACAACTGACATTCACCTGACTCGTATCTGACGCACACCTGACTCGCATCTGACACGCATCTGACACGTATCTGACACGCATCTGACATACACCTGACTCATACCTGACACGCATCTGACATACACCTGACTCACATCTGACACGTATCTGACATGCACCTGACACGCATCTGACATACACCTGACTCACATCTGACACGTATCTGACATGCACCTGACACGCATCTGACGTGCATCTGACTCACATCTGACACGTATCTGACATGCACCTGACACGCATCTGACGTGCATCTGACGCATACCTGACATGCATCTGACACACATCTGAATTGCACCAAACACGCTCCTGACATGTCCCTGAACGTACCTGACAGCCAGAGGTGATCAGAGTGATAACATAGAGAGAAAGAGGGTAGCTAAGGGGTATATAAGACGAATTTGATGTATCAATCATTCATCGACATGCAGTCAATCAGAACACTGATAGCACAGCTTGTTGACGGTGTTAACTATAAACACCTAGACTCGAAGCATATGATCACCCCATCGAATGAGGAAAGAGCAATGAGTTACATCGAAACACCTACAGCTGATGCAAATGATCTTCAGGTTGATGAGGAAAGCTGTATCCAGAATAGGAGCAACATTTCTAATACGTCCCATCAAATGGATAATGTGTATGGCCCAAATTTCAATCGAGAAACTTCGAAATGGAAACTTGGACAATATGACCTGACATTCGATGAAGAAAATGTGACTGTAGGTGATGTTCGATTCAAGACTGCTCCAGGGTTGATTGAACTGCTATTTCACGAATCACCCCGAAACTTCACCTTGTCAGATAGCCTGATTTATAAACGAATTTTGGAAATGACTGGCATTCATAGAGATTCCAGAGGCTATTTGAGGCATCAAGGATCCAAGAAGAAATACTTCGAAATTATAAAACCTTTGTTCAAGAGACCGCGACAATTGAGAAGCTGAGTCATCCAATACATTCGAAGAAATACGAGTGAAGAGAATTACTGCTTTAGTTTTCCAAAATCTATACTTTCAAGAATGAGTTGAAGGCCTGCCATCATAACAAATGCTGAACTGAAACCGGATGAAGAACTCCAAGTTATAGTTTCTGAACTCAAGAGAAAAATTGATTCATTGATTTCAATGTATTGCTTGCTCGAATTGTAATCATTATTCGAAATAAAACTACTGAATTCACTCATGGTGTTTCATTTGCAAATGACTTTGGGAGAAATGAAAATTCGTATATGTATACAAGTATATATTGATAAAGGAAAATACAGTATATGATTTACAATATAAGAATGAAGTCTGTGTATTCAGTCGACGTCCATCATTTCCTCACGGATGGAATAATGTCCCCACGGCAATGTTGAATAGGTTCCAGCACACGGGTACCGTTTATCGTCCCCTGAACTCAAGGCGATTTTCTCTTGAACCATAGTGAAAACTTGATGTTTCTCAGCTTTGATGAGATGTTGATTGACACATTTCACTGTAGAGTTCTCTAGACAGTCAATGTAGTCCTCGAAGGTGATTTCAGTATTCACTACAGATTTCTTGACACCTTTAGCCTTCTTGGTAATTCCGTAGTTGGAGATGATATCACGAATTTCGTCCTCTTCATATTCGTCATTCTCCAACTTCAGCTGCAGTTTCATGATGTCATCCTTCGATGCTAGGGTTTTCGTAGCGTATAACTTGGCCCGTAAACCAACGAAGTCTGTCATTGGAATTCCATTATTTTCGTCTTTCATCATACCAAGGACTTTCTTGTTGACTTGAGGTATGTTGTATCTATTGTTCTCAGGATAGTCGCTGGTATCGAAATGTGAATGGCAATCTTGGCGAATGATATCGTAAACATCGGGACAATGAATCTCGTATACCAAACTATCAGTATCGCTATAGAGCGCTATACAGTCATCGCCAAACCTCTTTCGCATGTAATTGTAGTGGAAATCATATATTGTTGTTTTAGCTAGATCGAGAATGCTGAATCCGATATATATTGGTTTGTTGAAGTATATTTCGGTTTTCCTCAGTTCTATGGCTGTGAGGTTTTCATTGAATACAGTAGCTGACTTGAATTCTGGTTTTGATATATATGCTTCAGCACCATATCGACCATCCCATTTCGATATGAGTTTGACAATGGAGTGTTTCCTGATGTCTTCGATTGTTTTTCCGAATACTGCATTGTTCAAAAGCTTGAAGAGATTCTTTTCGAATTCATTTTTAGCAGCCTTCCTCAAATTGGTATTGAGATCGATGTAGGATTTCAACCACGTCGATTGTTTGAATTTCAATACCCTGTGTATTTTGGTGAGGACAAGACCGTTTGCCAGAACCTGTTTGAGGGTTCTATAATGGATGACGTATTTCTTTTTGGGGTGAAGAGTCGCCATGAGTTTGACCGATTCAGATGGAGATGAGGCAGGTTTTCCTGTCTTTGGATTGATATGTTCGCAGCAGAATGGAAGGTCCTTATGTTCATTGTGGAGATGATCAGGATAATCCAAGTCAACTTCGAGGATGTATCCTATTTCAGAATTATCTTCAATTTTCGTGATATCCTCATTGAAGTTTTCCACCCATTCAAATCCTCCGTAGGGAAGCGGTTGACTCATTCCCCATCCATATTGGTTATTTATATCGAAATACATGAGATAGGATTCTGGCTCAGCCGCATTGTAATCAGGTAAATACCGATTATTAGCTTTTCCCCTTTTCTTGGAGCATATCTGACTCAGTCCGCCTCTTATTCCGCTCTCAACCATCATGACCATATCTACGTCGGTGAGAAGCTCCAGTTTTTGTTTGGTATAGTAAAGCATACAGTTCCAAGTATATCCGGGTAGGGTGAATGAATGGGCCGGATCAAGTCCATGAGTTTTGTGACAGCTACTTCGAAATTGTTCGAAAATATCGGCAAGGAGCAAAACGTCAGTTTTCATGTATATGTCGACATATTCTCCCAAGTTCGAAATATTCAGATTGTTCCACATCTCTTGTGCCCTTGTGTACCGTCTTCGAGGACAGGGTTTGTTGTCGAGTTTGTTGAAGAAATGATCAATGGACGGTAAACTGGTTTCTTCGAATTTATCGAAGGAATCAAAGTAATCGTATGGCATGACTCCTTTGACGGTGAGAAGATTGAATTGATCCGGGGTGAGATCTGAGAATTGGGATTTCAGATTGGGGAAATCAGATAGATATGAGGCCAGTTTATCCAGTGAGGAATTCAGGAAACGGAAAGAGTCGATAAACCTCAACTTGAAAGGGGTGAGGCTGATGTTTTTGGAAAATGAAATATATTTCTCTTTAGTGACTGGAAGAAGATTGATTTCTCCTTGGATTTCGGTGGCGATTTTTTCAATTATGAAGTGGCCATCATAGTTTGACATATTATGGAATACTATAGGTATATTCCGACTGTCGCGGTACGTGGCGTTACAGTCTTGATGAGCTGGGCCTCGGTAGTTTGAAGAGGAACCTCCATTGTTGTTGTTGCTTGGAGAGAGGTGGAAATGGTCTCGCACTTTTTGATCTGTAGGTTTGAATGGTTTTTCACATATATGACAGTGGGTAGCCTGTTGAAAGGTAGCCTCTTGTTCTGGAGTCATGTTCAGGTCATATACACAATTGTATATAGTTTGGATTTCTTCAACCAAAGCCGTAAGTTGATCAGCAAACCATTTCATCGAATTTTCTCCTCGGTAAGAACGGTAAAATGATAAACTGTCATCATAAGAGCACTTGACGTAGTATCCGATGGCTGCTGGCACATGCTTTTGGTATTTTCCTCCTTGCTCGATACCTTCAAGTAGACTCTCGATATCAGCGTAAACGATGAAAGGAACCTTTTCCTTCGAATTAACATTCCAGAATTTCAGGAATGCTTTTTCCTCAGCAGGCATCTTGATTTTACAATCATTCATTCGAACACATAGTTCAGAATGCGAATCCAGCTTTTCCTGCGAGTAAAAGTAGTGAAGACATCTGTCACAGATGAATTTCTTTCCATCATGTCCACTCAGTTGGTTGGAAAGTAGTCTCGATAAATCCTTTATCCATACATAATGGTATTGATACATTTCATCTTGACTATCATAGCGATTTTGGATCAGAAGAAGGTTAACATGTCTATCTCGCTTTGTCGATGTCAGATAGGATGGTTGAACCGAAAACTCTCTCTTTTTGTTCAAGATTTGTTTCTTCAAAATATAGACGTTCACTGAAATCTGGTTTTGTTTTTCGAAATTTGGAATTTGGTTCATGGTCATTGGAAACTGTATGCCTTTCAGTTTCAGTACTTTGGAGTAATCTGGATACGATGATGTACGATCCGTATTTTTACCATTTTGTACTGGATACAGAGCTGAGACGATTGACCACGCGAAACATGCTTGATCATCATTTTTAATATTCACACATGCATGTTTGGCTTTGATCTTAGTTGGCAAATCGATGTAGGAAGATCCAAGTTGAGGCGTATATTTGTTAATATTGATGCCCAGATTGACAATCTTTTTCAAACTCCACCCACTGTCCCTTTCATTGAATTCCTCCAATTGAGTGGTGATGGATTCCTCGATGTTTTCCTTGAACCATATATCCAGGTCCGTCTCTTCATAAATTGGAGCGTTCGGAGTGGTGAAATACTTGTATTCGTTTTGAATTCTATCAGCTTTAGTGATCATGAATTCTCCACAGAAAACCATATTCACTTTTACTGATTTGTCGTCCTTGAGAGCGTTACGAATTCTTCTCTTGAATAGAGTTTTACAATCAGTAAGGAAATCCAGCACATCTTTATGCACGAGGTTCGAGATGACGCCCGATCTAATACGAGATCTGAAAGCTGATGCAGAGTCATTCCATTGAACCCGATGTTTAGCGGTTTCCTTGACAGTTTTCAGTCCAGCTCCCTTCTTTTGTTCGAACTTCATTTGATTGCGTAATGTTTTCACATTGCGTAAGACAGCTTGTAGATGCTGCTTCTCCCCCAAACTTTTTGCATTCTTCAAATCCTTATAAATCCGTTTGGTAGCCTTGAAACACTCTCGAAGACCTTCTCGGAAAATATCCTCGTTGAACTCGGTTTGGATGAGTCCAAGTATAGAAGCGATATGCTTCAGCAGATCGGCGAAGAAAACCATTCTTCAAGCTGAGATATGAGAAAACAGTATTAGGAATCGCGTCAGATGATATATCTGAATATCACCTTAATGGCGTTAGCTGAGATGTTACTCTTGGTATGTTTCTCTCGGTAGAGGAGCTGAGATGTGAACACTATGTCAGCAGAACAGCGAATGATTTTGGATCGAATGGCACCCCTATTTATAACCTCGGTTTGCTGAAACAATTGTTCCATGTACCCCTATTGGTAAAAGCTGAGATTGTGTGGGTGACATGTAATGGAATGATATTTTTCGATCATATGAACCAACAAGCTGTATATCGGTTATCTAGACTTTGAAAACGGAATGGCGGAATAACGGAAATTCTAGGAATTTCCGAAACCAAGATTCCAGCTGACGATTGATTTATAGTCTTTCGACCCCTTGAAGTTCGAAGGCGCTACACAGAGGCTCAAGGTAATCAGCTGAATTCACGGTTCTCTATCGGGAAGGTTTTATAGCCGTGAGGCTCCTTTGTCAGTAGTTTCCTGCCGGAACATATAGGCATCGTACGTTGCTTTGAACCGATTGCCGTAGAGTTACCTCTACCTGACGTCAAAGGTTTCCCAATAGATTCTTCCGCTCTTTCCACCTAGGCGTGATCACCTAACCAAGAATCAAGCTGACAAGTCTTTCGACCCCTTGGAGTTCAATGATGCTATTCAGTAGCTCAAGGAAATCAGCTATCTTCAAGGTAGAGTACATCTCACACCTAAGTTCTCCCACCCTTATGAAACATGTATGTCGGTTATGTAGACTTTGGAAACGGAATGGCAGAATTACGGAAATTCTAGGGATTTCCGAAACCAAGATTTCAGCTGACGATTGATTTATAGTCTTTCGACCCCTTGAAGTTCGAAGGCGCTACACAGAGGCTCAAGGTAATCAGCTGAATTCACGGTTCTCTATCGGGAAGGTTTTATAGCCGTGAGGCTCCTTTGTCAGTAGTTTCCTGCCGGAACATATAGGCATCGTACGTTGCTTTGAACCGATTGCCGTAGAGTTACCTCCACCTGACGTCAAAGGTTTCCCGATAGATTCTTCCGCTCTTTCCACCTAGGCGTGATCACCTAACCAAGAATCTAGCTGACAAGTCTTTCGACCCCTTGGAGTTCAATGGTGCTATTCAGTAGCTCAAGGAAATCAGCTATCTTCAAGGTAGAGTACATCTCACGCCTAAGTTTACCCACCCTTATATACTCAATATAACATCGATCAAACCAAAACTCCAATTGAATACTCGAAATATTACAAAATTCAATCTGATCACCCCTCGTAACCAAAAATATCAAATTTCTACCTATTAACTTGATCACCCCTCAGATAGTACAAAAGTACCAAATCCCTGTCATATGAGATGATCACCCCTCGTATTATGCAAAAGTACCAAATTTCTAACGAGTGAACTGTTCACCCCTCGTATAATACAAAATCATCAAATTCCTAACGAGTGAACTATATTTAGCCCTCGTATAATGCAAAAGCACGAAATCGCTATCAGATGTACTGATCACCATCATTCGTTTGCAAAATAACCTGAATGAATTGCCCTCGTATTATCGAAAACTGTATTCAATCATATAAACAGATCATCCTCGTATAAAACAAAACCACAAAATTCCTCTCAAATGTACTGATGACCATCATTCGTTGCAAAATAACCTGAATGAATTACCCTCGTATTATTGAAAACTTTATACAATCATATAAACTGATCATCCTCGTATAATACAAAACCACAAAACTCTTATCAAATGTACTGATTACCATCATTCGTTTCAAAATAATCTGAATCAATAATCTCTCGTATTATCAAAAACTGTATTCAATCATATAAAATGATCACCCTCGTATGTTCCAAATTCGAATATCAGTTGACCTGTACCAATAAACCGCATATTATCAACAAACAAACATTCCGATAAAAATGCAACTCACACGGAAATCTTGGCGGTCCGATGTCTAGAGAGCACTGTCCTCAGCTGGAGTCGTTCGATCTGTGACGTAGCCGCGTCGCAACTGGTCATAACATCGCGGCGCTCGAATTTATATAGGCGCCTTTTCTGGCGCTGGTCACGTGATTGATTTATAGAAAAAACCTTCTTTTTCAGATAAAATTCGAAGTTTATTGGAAATATCTGTTTGAATCATCTTGAAATCGTTAACAGACAATTCGAACGTAGATTATTCATTGAAATCGCTTGCACATTAGGATTTTCAGCGAACGTATGATCTGGCTATATATGTGGCGCAAGGAGTTTATTCGATCTTACGGTATCATTGGAATGTCTACTATTCCCATATAAATCTGATATAACTCATCCTTATAATCGTATTGCTATTTTTCCAGAACGGATTTTAGAAACTCAGGCCGTGAAGGCTTTCTCAGCGCGTTGCGCTGCCCGCTTTCAGACTTGTTAGAACTTGTCAGATGACGTCATCGCTGTGGAATGCGTAAATCGAAGTCGCGTCGAATGAGCGATGGCACGCATTAAGATCGATCGCGGCGTTTCCGATATTTCGATAAATGTATGATGTAATATGTTCGGCCCTTTTGCTCAAGACCATTGGTCTGTTTGTGGAATACAATGATAACGTGTATTATTCGATTCATATTTTGAAACTCTAATATGGGCATGTATTATTCTGTACACGTGAATTGGATGTTGCGGAATTGAAATGGGTTTGCGATGGCGTTTTTTCGTTGAGATCGTTCGAGGTATTTCCGATCTATCGTTGAATGGATCTATATAATTTTTATGTGATATGATTGGTTTCTGTTCAAGACGAGTGTTTGTAGAATACTATTATTTTTAGATGATTGTGCTCGTAACGAAACTCTCATAAGGTCATATCCCCTATTGTAGAATACTATAATTTTTCTATGATTATGTGGAGTCTTACGACAGCTCTGAGATTGCAAGCACATTCTCTGTGAGAAGCTGATGTCTTTCATTGAAATGTGACAGCGTTCAGGTGCGGCTGTTTTCTCTCTCAAGCGGATGACAAACAATTCAAGAGTATTCATATCATCAGAGTTTTATGTCGACATAATACTTATTAGGAGGGGGTGGAAGGTGAGAAGACTTCTTGATTGTCTGAAGGTGGGATTGTGGGAATACAATGTATGTTTTTGACTGCTAATCGATGACCTACTACCTGCAATGCTATATCGATACTCTCGCGAGGCGTGCCTTCGCCTGACATTCTCAGTAAGACGTCTTCGATATGATTGGTATGTCTTCAATTGAACCGCTGCGTTCGGAGAGTTTTCCACCTGACACCCTCAAGTAGACGTCTTTGATATGATTGATATGTAACCAGTTGATCCGCCGCGTTGCTAAGTTCTCCGACTGACGCACTGAGGTATTCTTGTTTGATATGATTGGAATATTATCAATTGAGTGGTCGTGTTTGACAAGTTGTTCGCCTAACGCCTTCAGGTATATGTCTTTGATATGATTGGCATGTCATCAATTGGACCGCAGCGTTCGGCAAGTTCTTCGCCTGACACCTTCTGATAGACGTCTTCGATATATTCGGCATGTCGTCAATTGATCCGTTGTGTTCGGCAAGATCCTCGCCTGACATACTCAGGTAGACGTCTTAGGTTTTCTATCTGTCACCCTCAGATAGACGCTTTGATATAGTGGTATATCTTCAGTTGAACCGTCGCTTGACATACTCAGGTAGACGTCTCTGATAAGGTTGGCATATCTCCAATTATACCGCCGCGTTCGGAGAGTTTTCCACCTAATTTCCTCAAATAGACGTCTTTGATATGATTGGTATGTCTCCGTTGAACTGCTGTGTTGACCAAGTTCTCATCCTCAGTAGACGTCTTTGATATGATTGGTATGTATCCAGTTGAACTGTCGCGTTGCCAAGTTCCCATCCTCTGGTAGTCGTCTTTGATATGATTAGTTTGTCTCCAGGTGAACTGCCGCGTTGTCAAGTTCTCAGGCTGGGTCCCTGGGGTATACGTGTTCGATATGATTGGAAAAAATATCAATTGAGTTGTCGTGTTCAACGAGTTCTTCGCCTGACACCTCCAGGTAGATGTCGTTGATGTAATGGGTATGTCTCCAGTTGAAACGTCGTGGTCGGCAAGTTCTTCACCTGACGCACTCAGGAAGACGTCATTGAAATGATTGGCATATCTTCAATTGTACCGACGCGTTCGATAAATTTCCTTCTGACACCCTCAGATAGACGTTTTCGAAATAGACGGTATGCCTCCAGTTGAATCGTCGCGTTCAGGAAGATTTTCGCCTGACACACTCAGGTATTCGTTTTTGATATAATTGGCATATTAAAGATTGAACTGCAGCGTTCGGTAAGTTTCCGGTTGACACCCTCTGGTAGACATCTATGATATGATTGGTTTGTATCCAGTTGAACCGCGGCGTTGGCAAGTTCTCCACCTGAGGCACTAAGGTCGTGTTTCATATACTAGGAATGTCATCAATTGAACCGTCCTGTGCATCAAGTTCTTCGCCTGACACACTCAGGAAGTCGTCTTTGATATAATTGGCATGTCTTCAATTGTACCTTCGCATTCGGTAAGCTTTCTACCTGACACCCTCTGGTGATATGATATGATTGGTATGTCTCCAGTTGAACCGCCGCGTTGGCAAGTTTTCCGACTGACACACTGAGGTATACGTCTTTGATGTGAATGGAATTTCATCAATTGAAACATCGTGTTTGGCAAGTTCTTCATCTGACGCCTCTGGCAGTTGTCTTCAATTGCGCCGTTCGTCGCCTGACGCTTTCAGGTAGTTGTCTTTGATATAATTGGCATGTCTTCATTGTACCGCCGCGTTCGGAAAGTTTTCCGCCTGACACCCTCAGATAGACGTCTCTGATATGATCGGCATGTCTCCAGTTGTGTTGTACTGTTCTGCAAGTTCTGCATCTGACGCTTTTAGATATGATTAGCATGTTCCCAATTGAACCGCCGCGTTCGGCAAGTTCTCCCACCTAACACCCTGAGGTTGACATGTTCAACATGATTGGTATGTCTCCAATTGAATGTTAACAATTGAGTCGTAGCGTTCGACAAGTTCTTTACGCATGAACCGATTTCGCTTTTGCGGTATTCAAATTATTTTTGTGATGACATGTGTTTTCGTTGAGATTGTTTGCGGTATTTCAGATATATCGTTGAATGGGACTATTTGATTTCTGTGTGATGTAGTGTTCGAAGAGTTGAATGCTATACTGTGGTTGAGAGGAGAGCTCTGGATGATCTATAGATGTAAGAGCTATCCTGTTTATCCTCAACGAACTGAGTTTTCTAGTTCAATATGAAGACGCGTGAGACTTGGAGACGCCTGCTTTCACGCAATTTTTGTCGCGCGCTATCGCCTGTACGTGACTTCGTCTGAAAAACGAAAATCATTTCTCATTCGGAGTCCCAGAGCATTCATCAGCTGATGTGGTGACGTCATATATCTATCGCCTACAAAGCAAATATCGAATAATCTGTTGACAAAGGTTGAATACCAACAATACGTTTATGACCCAGCAGGCCGCGTGTTGTCGGTGCGCGGCGGTGTTCATTTTTCGACTCAACGTATCCACTACCTACCATTTCAACAGGCGAGATAGCCTAGTCGGCTGACGCGTCTGCGTCATAAGCAGCTGATTGAGGGTTCGAGACTCACTGGCGGCGGAGGCTTTTTTATACGGTTACCGGCTTTAGGCGGGTATGTGGGTATGCGGCAGGTAAAGTAGAAATCTACCTTACCGGCGGATGGGTACCATTTAGCGAAGATACGAACCATGTTAGAAATTTAGCCTGGGTGCGAACCAGGCAAAGGGGACAAAAAATTACCAGCTTGGACCTTAGATTTCCTTATGGCAATTTACATGGAAAAACAGGCGTTTTTGGCCCCGTATTGTCATAGCTCTATCTACTAAGATCGAGTCCAAGTACGGTGTAATCGACCCTGTCAAGAGCAATATAACTTGCAAGAATCCGAAATCCGCCAAAACCGATGTCTACCCTGTCGAAATAGACAGCAATCTCGGTCATTTCGTGGTCAAACAAGGCGTGGTCGACCCCGAGACGAACAAGGTCGACAACAGTTTGGGGCAACTCATCAAGATCTCCGAGCAAGGAGACTCGATAATCTCTGTAACAGCGGTTACGGCCAAACACGATCCCAAAACCGGACAACTGGATCCTGCGCACGCGCACAAAGAAACTACAAACGGCAAGATCGACCCAAAACACGGCGTCATCATTACAAAGTATGGATCAGTGGACGTGAAAAACAAAAGAATCGTTTCTCGCGAACCAAAAACCAGCAAAGTCGAGGAACATCCCGTTCAGTTCGACGATAATGAGAACGTTATCCTCTTGAACGGCGTGGTGGATCCGAGAATCAGCGCCAGAGACAACAACCTCAGTCAAGTACTGTAAATCGACTCTGAGATAGAGCCAGAAGTTGTTGTTATCTTGAAATCTGGTAAGGTGGACAAGAAAGGCTTCGATCCCAAGACCGACACGCCTACCGAAAGGTCGCTCGGTATGTACGACCCCGACACGAACAAAGTGTTCACCAAGTACGGCGTGGTGGATCTCTTGAACGAAACGATCAGCTTCGTCGATCCCAAAACGGGCAAGAGCGAGATTAAGCAAGGGCAGCGGGACCCAGCCACAGGGGAGTTTCTCTTCGAAGGTCTGGTGAATCCTAAGACCGGAAAATTAGACGGCAGTTTCGAAAGAACCATCAAGGTCGAGCTCAGCGAAGCCAAAGCTGATCTCGAAGTGGGCAGCGCTCCAACTACCGTTGAGACAGACAAGAGAAGCATCCTGGTGTTTCCAGTAGAAGCTCCTAGCACAGTAGCTCCCAAATCGCAAGATAGAAACAAAGTCGTCAAGCTATTGGTTATCACAGCTAAGAAAGACCCGAAAACGGGCCATCTAGATTTGGAGAATGGTCATGTGGATCAATCGGCCGGAATCTTCAATCCTTTCGGGGAAATTGAATCCAAATACGGTCTCATCAACCCCAAAAACGGCACCATCACTATTACCGACCCCGCAACTGGTAAGCAGGAAACAGTCCAGGGAACCATCGACCCATCGTCTGGCCAGTTGGTTAATGTCAGCGGCCCGGTGATCGATCCTAGAACAGGGAAAAAAGATACTTCCATGGGCCAGTTAATCAGCATTGCATCGTATGAAGCTAAAGACGGGGTGCCAGTTAAGAATCTATTGCCGTCTCATCCGATACCCAAGAGACGTGTCATCAAAATATTGGTCATCACCAGCAAGAAAGATCCAGCGACGGGTAGGATAGATACGGAGAAAGGTACCGTGGGGAAACTGACAGCCATAGTTGACCCAATCAGCGGCATTATAGAATCGAAATACGGTAAGATCGATCCGCAGAACAAGAAGGTCGTTACGAAAGATGAATCTGGTCAAGACGACACCTGTCAAAGCAACATCACCCGCCAAGGAGGTTGCAACAGGGGTTTTGCACCCCGTGGCCAAACATAGGATCGTCAAGATTATGGTGATCACCGCGAAGAAAGATCCCAAGACTGGCAACGTCGATACTGAAAACGGATGGGTAGAACATCTGACGGGTATCCTAGACCCGAATACTGGTCTTTCAACTTTCAACTAGGTCAGTTTCAAGGTCAGTCTTGTTTTTTATGTTTACTTTCTTCCACTCCACATGCAATGATATGCCCTGCTTTGAACACAGCTTCACCCTCTTTCAACGGTCTAGTTCTGTTTCCCACGTAATCCAGAATACTACGTAGCTCCAATTCTATAATAGACATTTTGATCTGGAATGTAGGTAGGTGAAACAGTTCAAATTATAACACTCATGAGTAAAAGAAGCTGTAATACTAGCCAAACATGTAACTACCTTGGCACACAAAAAAACTGAAGACGTTTAAAAAGTAATTATCACTCAACAAGTCCTCAAGAATGCAAAACATGAACCAATAGTACCATTACTTCAAATGGCCAATTTGTTGTTCACCCTAAAGTGAAGCCATCTTGGATTTAGCAACGCCATTTAGTGGTTGACGATTTTCGCCTTTATATTTCAGTGGTTGGATTGAATAAGCTGTACTGACACATCTCACATTCACGGGGTTGACATGTGAAATTTGAAGCTGACAGGTGGTTGACAATTGACTGTAAAATTTTCTTATTCCTTTGCTTGATTCATGACTGTTCGTCAATTTGCGGTAAGGCTTCATTTTAGTTATTCTCATCTCATACTCATTTGTTATTCTTATATTCAGACAACGAGCTTGTTAAGTAAACGAACATAACCCGTGTGTGACGACTGATAGCGAAAAAGACGTTATATATTTTCCTATCTTATTCCATATAGAGACAACCTAATTAGGAGTGGCTCATGGTTTTAGTTTGTCACTAGGTGGGAGGGTACTCTGAAATTAATGATAAAAAAGAAATATATATCGTTTCAGTACAAGAAATATGTTTTCTTTCTGTTCATTTCCTTATGAAATATTTATCTTACTGTTGAATTGATTCAGATGTGAAATTTCTAGGAAAGGATTTAATTCATGTTCTCATTCAGTATTTTTTTTTAGTATATTTTGTTCATTTTGCCAGTAACTTTCCTCTTGTACTGTAAACCTGAATTATAGAAAAACTGTTCCACTTGATACTGATGCTTCTTATATTACTTGCAGTGGTTCAGTTTGTTTGGTAAGCATCATTCTGCACATTCTAACAGACTGGAGGGGCACGGGGCTCCTTTATTTTCTCCCTTGGATTCACAACCAGTCAAATCAGGCTCCAGTCCCGAAATGGATGATGTTGGTGGCAGACGACAGGCAACCAGGGTCTTCATAAAGAGTTCTCCAAATGTAAAGATTACTGTATATTTAGGTAAACGAGATTTTGTTGACCACATATCTTAAGTAGATCCCATAGATGGAGTAGTACTTATTGATCCAGACTATGTGAAAGATCGCAAAGTGTTCGGCCATGTATTGGCTGCATTCAGATATCGAAGAGAGGATTTATATGTTTTGGGATTAACATTTCGGAAAGATTTATACTTAGCTGCGGAGCAAATTTACCCACAAGATGCCGCTGCACAAAATGTTAGACCTCTGACAAGACTTCAAGAACGTTTGATCAGAAAGCTGGAATCAAATGCTTACCCTTTTTACTTCGAATTACCTCCTCATTGCCCATCATCAGTTACTCTACAGCCTGCTCCAGGAGATACAGGAAAACCATGTGGTATTGATTATGAACTAAAAGCATTTGTTGGGGAAAGCCAAGATGACAAACCCCATAAAAGAAATTCTGTTAGACTGGCTATCAGAAAAATAATGTATGCTCCAAGCAAACAAGGAGAACAGCCTTCAGTTGAGGTCAGTAAGGGGTTTATAATGAGTCCTAATAAACTGCATTCAGAAGATTCTCTTGATAAAAAATTGTACCACCATGGAGAGGTAATTGCCATAGACGTCCATATAGCTAATAACTCTAACCATACAGTTAAGAAAATCAAAGTTTCAGTGAGACAGTTTGCTGACATTTGTCTATTTTCTACAGCTCAATATAAATGCACAGTTGCTGAGACTGAAAGTGAGGAGGCATGTCCTATTGGTCCAGGATTTACATTGAATAAAATATTCACACTTACTCCTCTGCTGGCCAATAACAAAGACAAATGGGGCCTTGCTCTGGATGGTCCATTGAAACATGAAGACATCAATTTAGCATCGAGTACTTTGGTAGCTGATATGTCACAACGAGAAAACTTTGGTATCATCGTTTAATACAATGTAAAGGTTAAATTGTGCCTTGGAGCATTGAGAGGGGATCTAGTTGCTGAGCTCCTTTTCATCCTCATGCATCCGAAGCCATAGGAGGAAATCAATCCTCCGGCTACCCCATCAAGGCGTGCGAGTGAGGATATCAGAAATGATATTTCCTTAGATACCATAGAACATTGCCAATTCCCGTTCACCGCCAAACACAAGGAAGTTGCATCAACCCCTACCACTACAAGCGTGTAGGCCAAGACATTATGACTTTGTTCCGGGACATTGTTTGTTGCAGTTCCAGCAACTGCCAGAGCCTAACATGCCGCATAATGTTAGATACTCTTCGAATGGGTTTAATATGAATCAGTTGAATCCTGGTTCGCCGTTATCTAGTGTACCTAGTCCTGGGAGTGTTTCTTCCAATAACCCGCAGTCCCCCTATGCCAATGTGGCTGGAACTCCCCCTCCAGCTTACAGTCCCACAGATGAAGGCAACACCAATAACAATGTCAACAATGATGCGTCTCTGACCATGAACGTGCCCGTGGCTTATCAAGAACAGCCCTACTGGGCTTCGATAGCTTACTACGAACTCAACTGCAGAGTTAGGGAAGTTTTTCACTGTCAGTCAACTTCCGTCACTGTGGATGGTTTCACGAATCCGAGCAACAACAGCACCTGGTTCTGTCTCGGACAACGCAGCAATGTAAACAGAAATTCCACCGTAGAAAACACAAAGAGACATATCGGTAAGGGAGTCCATCTATACTATGTGAGCGGAGAAGTTTATGCAGAGTGTATGTCGAATTCTGCGATATTCGTGCAGTCGCGTAACTGCAACCACCACAATGGGTTCCATCCTTCCACAGTTTGTGAAATTCCACCAGGGTGTTCCCTGCGAATATTCAACAATGCTGAATTCGCTCAGTTGTTGACTGATTGTGTGAATCATGGCATGTTTAACGAATTCACTGTTTAAAAAAGGTCTCTTAGAATATAACAAACTCCCTGAAGAAATCAAAGATTGCAATTCTCTTAGAACTTTCAAAAACTCTCTGGTTAAATACCTGAAGACAAAATATATTCAAATGTGAGCATATTCGGACTACTTGTTTCAATATATGTCTGTATTTGATTTGTCTATCGTGAGGAAATTTACACCTTCACCTAAAAAGTTTTTATACTTGCACGTACTTTGTAATTTTTATTCTTGTTTCTTTTTATGTATATTAGGTTTTCCTATATTGACCAATAAAGTTATTATTATTTGAAGCCACCTACGAGCTCACCAAAATGTGTACGATAAGGATGAGCTTTGTCACCAGCACTCC
Organism: Zygogramma bicolorata; assembly: GCA_032362365.1. Classification (NCBI taxonomy): domain Eukaryota; kingdom Metazoa; phylum Arthropoda; class Insecta; order Coleoptera; family Chrysomelidae; genus Zygogramma; species Zygogramma bicolorata. The sequence goes on from JAVJAQ010005889.1 coordinate 221,493, forward strand.
TTGTTATATATGTAATCAGCGTACGAATGAATTGCGTTCATCTTAGCTACATTTATTTGCCACTGCATCAAGAAATCCAACAGGTTATGGGCCCAGATGCTGAATAAGCAGTACGTCAGTGAAAGCGTTTTTATTTATCAAGATAATGTATAATCGAAGTTTTTTCCCAAAGGAAATATAAAAGCTTATTTCATTATGACCCAAACTGCCTACAGAATCGAACCTCTACGAAAAGATAATTTCAAATACCTCAGAATGCACAAATTCTGACTGCAAACTGTCGACGCGTGTGTCTCCACTCTGCTATGTCAAGCTGGCAAGTTCAACAAACGGTTTTATACTCAACTGGTTTGAAATATGGTTCGTAAAACGTTCATCTATCCACAAGATGTGCAGTGATCTCAGACTGCTGGCAAACTTCAAAGAGATCGAGGGACCCTTCGAAAAAAGCCAAATTGGGAGTTCCGCAATGCCATACAAGGAGGAATCCGATGAGGTCTGAACGTTGCTGCGCTCTCGCTTGTCACTTGATGACTCTATATTCGAACGCAACCAACACCCATACCGCTCAGTGGTTAGAAAGAACCCTCGATGATTCAGCCAACCGAAGAATCACTCTAGCCGAAGCCTTCCTCACTGCGGATGCTGCTTTAATGGTGTGTGTGAACATAACCCAAGGCCTTGTTGTATATCCCAAGGTTATAGAAGGGAGATTAAAACAAGAGTTGCCTCTCATTTCAGCAGAAAATATCATTATGGCAATGGTGAAGAAGGGTGGTGACAGACAGGTGTGTCACGAAAAAATTCGTGTTCTCTCCCATGAAGCTGGTGCTCAAGTGAAGGAGCATGGGAGAGACAATGACTTTTTAGATCGTGTGCGGGCAGATCCCTACTTCCAGCCAATTGTTGCAGAGTTGGATAGTTTATTGGATCCTTCGACATACATAGGTAGGGCACCCGATCAAGTAGTTGAATTCATGTAGGAGGAAGTTCAGTTTCACAAAGAACAACGCCGTCGAGACAGACGAAAATTCATCAGTAACGGTTTCTGGAGAAAATTACCAAGGCATTTTGGGTTTACGAGAGCCTGAAGGTGAAAAACGTGAACGAAGACCTCCATTATGGACTAGAGATTATGATATGTCTCTTTTATATCTTGAAAATGAATCTTCTGGAAACGAAAATGATGAAGAATGGTCCGAAGCTATCAGAAATGAATTCATAGCTCATCTCCAAAATGACACTTGGACTATTGTTGATAAAAGAAATAACAAGGAAGCTGTTGGATGTAAAATCATCTGTTAAATGAATAATATATAGAATCGAGGTAAAAAACACCCGTATACTCAAAAACATTTGTTTATGCCTTTTAGAGAGCTATGAACTAAGGAAAATAAATAGTACGGAAAATATCGAGTGTTTTTACCGAAAATTAATCATGATTCAACATTATTATCAGATTATGATTCCCAATTAGAAAATTCACAAACTGAAGTACAATTTTTAAATTAGAGACGGAACAGTCTTCAATTGAAAGAAAATTATTGCTGAGCCATTGGGATAGGAGATGAATGTACAGGAAAATGCTAACAGAGTTAGATTTCTCTTCAAAGATCTTGAGAAAACAAAACTATTTCATGACATGGTTATTGTCTTCAATTCAAAGAAAATCATTGCTGAGCAATTGAGAGAGAAGATGAATGCACGGAAAAAAAAGCTAACATACCCAGATTTCTCTTCAAAGATCTTGAGATAATAAAACTATTCCATGACATGGTTACTGTTCAAGATGGATAATTCATCACCCTAGAGAAATTGTATATTGGACGTATTAATATTCTGTCTACAAAAGTGTTGACATAATCAGAGAAGATAGCAAGTCACAAAGAGGAAGAAAATCTTGGTTAGGCATTGTCGCGTTCTTATTATCACGTCCATTTTTTACATCCGTAAGTATCTTTCTGATAATATCCTTTTGTTCATTTTCAAACCAAATATTGAATATGTCTCACAACAGATTGGAAGAAATAAACCTGAGGACGGGAGAGACTAGTTCCACAAATATAGATTCGAATAGAGAGGGGTGAAATATGGTTTATCAGATTTGCAATGGATTTCTGGCAGAATATTTTGGCACTAGGAAACCAAAATGGAAAAATATTCGTTTGGGACTTGGATTTACCAGACCCAGCATAAGCTAAGTGCTACACACACTCCTACACCCTCGATGTACTTCTGCATTAAGGCAAATATCTTTCAGCAGGAATAGGTTTGTGATGATGGGAGTATCTGGCGATGGAACAGTATCGCATAAAACAATGAATTACTAATTTTTGTAGTATAAGCTACAACTTACCTCGTTCGTTCAGTACATTTCGCCACGTATATGTTATGTTACTCAGAGGCAATATAATTGGGACTTTGATATTTCACGGTTCTCAATAAGTATGACATCGAAAATATTAATATAACATCAGAAATTGACATTCCTCAGAATAATAGAACATTAGTAAATAATAGGATAACCAATAAATATCTTAACATTATGATGATAGTTCGATTGCTGCGCTAAATTACAGAATATTCCAGCTATCAAACTGAGAAAAGTCTGGTTTCAACTTGACAAACATTTTCCATCCGTTTAATACAACCTTCAATACTTCAACGGATTGTATCGAAAGTGGCATCTGCAAGTCAATATCACTTCAATGTGCATATCCCTTCTCTCTCCAATGTATTCCGCATCGTGTTTCACGGAAAACTGTCAGAAGGGCCAGTCCATTAGTTGTAATGTCTATGATAAGGTCGAGCTTTCAAGTATCTATTGTCTCCCAGTAGTACTCCTTTCAGAGTTCAGAGTTTCTGAGTCAGTGTTTTTAGGTCATAATGAAGCGAACAAAAATATCTCTGACAATGGGTTTAGAGAAATCGCGACACATGTTTCGCTATACAATAGCTTTGCGGAAGCTTAGAAGCACAAGTCTTCTATAGAAGACAAATTGATCTGCTACTTGACCATGCACAAGTACAAGGGAGTTTGGACCGAAATTCACCATAGTGCTGGTCAAGAGCCGTCCCGTTTCTCAGGGGTATTTCGGTGTCGAAGATAGTAAGGAATATGCGGGAATCGGTGATTTCAAATTCGAAGAATATGTCCCAGAAGGCGATTCGGCCAAGAAAAGTGCTTCGTACAGACTCTGCAAAGACAGTATCAATCGGATGGGGCACAGGAATCAGACAGGAAAAAAATGCCTGAAGAAGTTTCCAAGTGAAAGCGACATCAGCAGTAGTACAAACCAAATATAATATATCTAAAACCATGGTGTTGGGACTCATACCTGTAGAAGTTTGGGGTAAGATTGGCGACACATGCCTAAATGATAATATGCTTCATGTTGTCTTTCATTAAATTCATTCAAATGGTGCTGGCAGTATAAAAGTTACAGAATTCGGACCGAATTTTCTTGAAAATGTATAGTCGCGAGTTCGCCTGTTTTCCAATGTGGTTAGTTGTAGAGTGAAATGAATGTCATTGTAGTTATATCGTTGGTCCATTTGAAAGCCTATTTTGTATTCACCTGGAGCATGAACGAGAGTGACATTCCGCGGACAAAAAAGGCGAGTTACCTGGGAGTAGCTCTGGATAAGGGACTGACGTTCTAACCACTTATAACGGGGAGACTAGGAATGGCTATAACAGTTAGATGCAGCCTCCCTCCTCTCATTGGACGCAGAAGCAAGATGGCACACCGTGTGAAACTACTGTTCATCAAGACCATACCTATTCCTATACACCAGCCAGCCAAGACACTCAAGCTCGTAGAAAATGAGATATAAAATACGGTTCCACCTCTTCGGTTCCAACGCCAACTACGTCATGGTGTTGGAGCATTGGAAACATCGTATTCGAACAAGAGCAGTGAGAGCACCATTCAGTGGCACGCATTCACCAGATATTCAGAGCGCTGCCAGCCTATAGGAATCAGTCGCAGAACGTAGATGATGTCATCCGAACCGAAGCTGAAAAGATTCATCTTCTTACTTGTAAGTATCAATCTTTTACCCATGAGACTCAGGTGATTTCTCATTAGATCTTCGATAATTGCACATAAAACATTAAACACATAATAGAATATGTCTTTTAGGAAATTCTATGTATATAGTATATAGTTCCTGAATTGTAGATAGTGACTCATAGGTTTTACGGTTCATAATTGATTTGAAGCAGGTCAAGAAATAGAACATAAATTAGCTAGGTACTTAGGTTTCAAATCAAGTTTCACTCAGCCATTTTCTTAAAACCTCTCCGCTCTTTCAAATACCCTAAAAACCTGCAAATGTACGATGAGTCACTAACTACAATTTAGGAACTAGACTCTAGATTGGGATAAGTCTTAAGGTGGATTTATACAACAACTCCACTATGAAAGATGAACCATTTCACGCATCAACAATTTCAGTTTCATTTTAACGAAGTTTCGAAGACACCAATGATTTCAAAACATTCCACTCTCATTTATGAATTATGCACATGCGTAGTTTCTGAAGGAAGTGCTGCATAAAACACCAATATTGCTCCAGTGAAAATAACAAAGTGAAAGTAAAAGGGAAATATGCTCATTTATATTGGGCAGACGATGAGAAATCTGAACATTCGCATTATTACATACAGAATGTAGGAGTGCGTTGGGGTTTTTGGTAGAAATTCGAATTCATAAAACAAATTGTATTCGAGTTATAACAAACATATTGTGGAATGGGATTTTCGAGTTGAATGAAAACTTCATTTTGAATTCAATTCAAAATTTTACGATGGCTAACATCTACGTTTGTGTTAACAGCGTTGCCAATTCTCATAATTCGTCTGAAATATTCATAAACAGTGGTATTTTATCAAAATGATTAATGTTATAACTATGTTCCCAATGAATATTTTCAAATTAAATTGTTAAATTTTCCTAAATGAAGGATGCTGAATCCAGCGGTGGTGTCTAAATTTCACGAAAAAATCGCTCATTAAATTTAGCAACTTAGAAAAAATCATAGTATGCCCTGAAATTTGGAATTATATTATGCAAATTCGGTGCAAACGTAGAATTTTTGAAATTTTTCCAGCTGAAAAATCAAACGGTAAGAAATTGTAGCTTTTATGAGAAAGCTGCGGTCTTCTCACAAATGTAGCTGAAAATTATAAGCTTGAATATTGAAAATCGCAAAAGTAATTTAGTTATTCTTGTATGTTATACTGATTTGAATGAGAAATTGCAGAACTAAGTATAATGCTTATGCTTTCTTTTGAATTCCCTAAAAGAATTCCTTGAAAAGATATGAGGTGAAGACCTCATGCTTCCGGTCCAGCCCCCCCTTTCTGAAAATATTTATATGAGCGCCAATGGTTGACCTGTGCATGTTTTGCTACATCTCTTAATCTATATTATGTGTTTGAACATTTGGCGGCATGCTATGCACTTCCTTCTGTCAAGAACAATAATAATAACAACAACAGATATTTGGTGTCTGTATAAATAATAAATGAAATATAAGCGGCCTTCAGACTTTGAATCCAAGAAAAGTAAACTTCTCCGGGCGAGATTTGAACCCACAACTTGAAGGGGTGATTCTTTTAGTAATTTTAAGATGAAAAGTTCATACAAACATAGGTTCGGTAAGACTTCGGTTTTAAGAAACAGGGCATCAGAATTTAAAAAAAAAAAAGTTTTCCTGACTATCTCAATAATCTTTCACACGATTTTCTAGAAATTGGTCGGTGGTATTGAGGGGTTGTTTTGACCATAGCCAGATTTAAATCTTCATGTCCAGTGGTGTCCCGGAAAGTAATCAATATTTTTGCCAAAAAAAATTTACGCCACTGATTTTTTGGAGTTCTCGTTTTCTTTTTCGAATTGAGCTGCTGATACTATCTACAACTTTTTCATCTCTATCTTCTTCCTTGTGTCTTGCTCTGTTTTTGAGAAAAAAAAAATAAAAATCACTAAAAGGTTGTATGTTCGAATACCGACCGAGGAAGTGTATTCGTCTTGAATTCCAAATAGTCTGAATGCCGGTAGTGAATTCATTCAATAATGATAACACCCATCCCTTGAAATTCAAATATGATCATTAATTTTCAGAACCAAAATCAATCCAGAACAAGGAAAGGCCCATTGATGATGCCAGGTACTAAAATCAATCCCTAGCGAGTGTCGCAATTCACAAAAACAGCTTTAGATTGGCGAAGATACAATAGGAGGCCTTGCTGGATTATCATTCCGAGGCGGTCGTCCGACTCACTGGAAAATTCTGGTGGCGAAGAAAGGTGTTCTGCAGGTGGGCTTCAAAGAATCTATACGTCTCCCCACGTAGAACCGCAAAGTGAGAAGTCGAAACTTGTGCGGATTAACAGGACCTTACCTTTTAAAGTGTGAATTCCAGCGCCATAGCTTGGCGTGAATCCAACCCTGGTCTTCCGCTTCAAAGGCGGACGTGCTAACTGCTACACTACCTAGAAGCACTGCTGAAATACTTCAACCACCCGAACGAAGACAGAAAGAAAAAAACGGTGGATCTGATGAAGACAACCTCCTTCCAAGTGTTGGTGGTCGAATTGGAAATTCATCCTCAGCCAAAGTCGCTGTCAGTGCAAATCGAATAGTGCGAAATCTGATTTTCCACCGATGACACTGTGGTCGAGTTCAGAGAATGGCGAGACCAACTCAATAATGTACTGGGGTACGTTGAAAGGTGGAAAGGCCTCGGTGATAGAAACCCAGAACTGGCAAGGGCTACGCGAGTTTTCAATTCCACCCTCCAAAGTGTTGATGGACTGGAATATTAACGTATTCTGGGATGGTTGGTATATTGTTAACGGGCGTCGACAGCATTATTGCCGGTTATTGAACACCATTCACGAAAAATTCCGATTACAGCTTATCCAACCCATTTTGGAAAAGAACTATAGTCGGGCCGTTCAAAAGACAGAATTCAAGGACGCGTGAACAGTGAATGTTGCATCTTTATATAGCCTGCGCGGCGTAGCCACGCCTTCTAAATGAAGAACTGTTTACACTGTACTGTACCCATTTGTGCTTTGTATTTACGTGTGTTACGTTAATTAAATAATATGGATGGAAACACTCTTTCACCTCCAAGAAAAAGATCAAAAAAAGACATTTAACTGTAGAGGAAAAAGGTATTATAATGAACACTTATAAAAAAGCATCCCAAGAGTTTATGGGAGAACAGGAAAATGCGACGTTTTTGTTGAGTGGTGTAAATCGAACTTGTAACATTGGGGAGAGGAACATTCAAAGAGTGCGTGCCATTCACGTGATCATTATTTTCAGCGGCTACACTATAATGACGTGTATGCACATCAAACTCTGCGAAAGATAGTAAGTTAGAAACATCCAATTCATGTGATCATTTCCGCCCTAAAGTCGATCTGCAGAAGCTGAAAGAATCCAAGTAGCAGACATCGGCGGACTTCCAGCAGCAGGAAGTACAGGACACGATGTTCGAGGATAGTGACGCGAATCTGACTGACAGTTTCTCGAGGCTCAAGGTTCGCGGCCAAAATGACTTCGACAAACGCCGCCCCACCTTGCGGTCGCTACCGGTCAACCGAGCATAGCTCCGTTTGTCGTGGTGGCCGGAGACAAACCCTGTCCGAGAGGGTTCGACGGAAACTCTCAGAAAGAGCGTTACCAGTGAGGACTGGCTCTCCAATAATTTCGGCCAATGGAACCACTTCGGATAAACGTTTTATCCACGTAGCCGCCATGCACGGAAAAATCGAAGTGCTGGAACACTCGGAACCGCCGGCTTTACGTCCCCTCCGAAGGACGGCATATCCTCATTATATCTTGCGCTCATTGATATATTGCTCACCAGCTATGATATGCTATTTTGCTGCAGTTGTATGGGCTTTCCACACGGTTATTTAAGATGGTCTGATTTTATCAAACAACATAGTCTAAGAAAAGAGTATATACTTTTATTGTACAAAAAAAAAAACAATGACGTTTCGTTTGATGGTGTCCGCAATCATCTTCGGGTGATGACTGCGGACGTCGTGAGTACACTCAACTTGAAACTCGGTTTCATACTTTTTCATTCATTTCTTCATTTGAATGTTTTGATTAATATTTCAGATTCGATATCTCGATTTTTTTGTAACAACATTATTTTCTTTGATCAATCGATCCTTAATTTCATCATTGACCAAAGAATCCATTTCAACCTCTCGTTCGGATTTGATCTCCTTAATTGATTTGTATTTTTTATCCGTCCGTTCTTAGAAACAGGTTTCAATAGACCTAATAAAATAGACAATGGAAGTCCGAACTATAACCATTCAGCAAGAAAGATTGTCAAGCAAACCATAACTATCTCAAACTAAATATGTGGAGTAGATTGAATACTTTTATCATTGAGAAAATAATGTTGACCTACCAAGTTTGTATGTAGCGGCATTAGTGTCTAGAAAATGTAGTGAAATACAAAATAAGTGTATCATATCATATTTGTTTATATTTATGTAATAAATATTATTTTTCATCATTAATATATTATGCAACGATCGTGTAATAATGGTTATTAATACATGAGCATAAATCGGGATAAGAAACGAGCCGAAGATGAGTTTCGTATGGTTTATGCGAGTGTATTAATAACCATTACATGAGAGTTGCATACGCTATTTTATCTACACCCAATAAATAATGAACTATAAATATTATATTATTAGGTATTTATATTGAACACAATAATAGTAGGTAATCAATCGTATTTCTTTGAAAAATTCTCCAAAATTATAATTGATGGTATAACAACGGAAAATACAACGAAAAATAAAGAGAAGAAAAAAATGGAAAAGAATGTCTGTCGAGACAAGGAATTGAACCCGGACGTTTCTGATCACATCGTCCTCGGAAGTTTGAAGTCCTCGTGCGATATGCCACCATATTCACTTTTGTAAACTCCTATTCCCTATTTAAACTGATTCTTGCAGAACCTGGGAAAGAATAAAAGAGTAAGAATATGTTAGACCTCTGACAAGACTTCAAGAACGTTTGATCAGAAAGCTGGAATCAAATGCTTACCCTTTTTACTTCGAATTACCTCCTCATTGCCCATCATCAGTTACTCTACAGCCTGCTCCAGGAGATACAGGAAAACCATGTGGTATTGATTATGAACTAAAAGCATTTGTTGGGGAAAGCCAAGATGACAAACCCCATAAAAGAAATTCTGTTAGACTGGCTATCAGAAAAATAATGTATGCTCCAAGCAAACAAGGAGAACAGCCTTCAGTTGAGGTCAGTAAGGGGTTTATAATGAGTCCTAATAAACTGCATTCAGAAGATTCTCTTGATAAAAAATTGTACCACCATGGAGAGGTAATTGCCATAGACGTCCATATAGCTAATAACTCTAACCATACAGTTAAGAAAATCAAAGTTTCAGTGAGACAGTTTGCTGACATTTGTCTATTTTCTACAGCTCAATATAAATGCACAGTTGCTGAGACTGAAAGTGAGGAGGCATGTCCTATTGGTCCAGGATTTACATTGAATAAAATATTCACACTTACTCCTCTGCTGGCCAATAACAAAGACAAATGGGGCCTTGCTCTGGATGGTCCATTGAAACATGAAGACATCAATTTAGCATCGAGTACTTTGGTAGCTGATATGTCACAACGAGAAAACTTTGGTATCATCGTTTAATACAATGTAAAGGTTAAATTGTGCCTTGGAGCATTGAGAGGGGATCTAGTTGCTGAGCTCCTTTTCATCCTCATGCATCCGAAGCCATAGGAGGAAATCAATCCTCCGGCTACCCCATCAAGGCGTGCGAGTGAGGATATCAGAAATGATATTTCCTTAGATACCATAGAACATTGCCAATTCCCGTTCACCGCCAAACACAAGGAAGTTGCATCAACCCCTACCACTACAAGCGTGTAGGCCAAGACATTATGACTTTGTTCCGGGACATTGTTTGTTGCAGTTCCAGCAACTGCCAGAGCCTAACATGCCGCATAATGTTAGATACTCTTCGAATGGGTTTAATATGAATCAGTTGAATCCTGGTTCGCCGTTATCTAGTGTACCTAGTCCTGGGAGTGTTTCTTCCAATAACCCGCAGTCCCCCTATGCCAATGTGGCTGGAACTCCCCCTCCAGCTTACAGTCCCACAGATGAAGGCAACACCAATAACAATGTCAACAATGATGCGTCTCTGACCATGAACGTGCCCGTGGCTTATCAAGAACAGCCCTACTGGGCTTCGATAGCTTACTACGAACTCAACTGCAGAGTTAGGGAAGTTTTTCACTGTCAGTCAACTTCCGTCACTGTGGATGGTTTCACGAATCCGAGCAACAACAGCACCTGGTTCTGTCTCGGACAACGCAGCAATGTAAACAGAAATTCCACCGTAGAAAACACAAAGAGACATATCGGTAAGGGAGTCCATCTATACTATGTGAGCGGAGAAGTTTATGCAGAGTGTATGTCGAATTCTGCGATATTCGTGCAGTCGCGTAACTGCAACCACCACAATGGGTTCCATCCTTCCACAGTTTGTGAAATTCCACCAGGGTGTTCCCTGCGAATATTCAACAATGCTGAATTCGCTCAGTTGTTGACTGATTGTGTGAATCATGGCATGTTTAACGAATTCACTGTTTAAAAAAGGTCTCTTAGAATATAACAAACTCCCTGAAGAAATCAAAGATTGCAATTCTCTTAGAACTTTCAAAAACTCTCTGGTTAAATACCTGAAGACAAAATATATTCAAATGTGAGCATATTCGGACTACTTGTTTCAATATATGTCTGTATTTGATTTGTCTATCGTGAGGAAATTTACACCTTCACCTAAAAAGTTTTTATACTTGCACGTACTTTGTAATTTTTATTCTTGTTTCTTTTTATGTATATTAGGTTTTCCTATATTGACCAATAAAGTTATTATTATTTGAAGCCACCTACGAGCTCACCAAAATGTGTACGATAAGGATGAGCTTTGTCACCAGCACTCCTTGTTATATATGTAATCAGCGTACGAATGAATTGCGTTCATCTTAGCTACATTTATTTGCCACTGCATCAAGAAATCCAACAGGTTATGGGCCCAGATGCTGAATAAGCAGTACGTCAGTGAAAGCGTTTTTATTTATCAAGATAATGTATAATCGAAGTTTTTTCCCAAAGGAAATATAAAAGCTTATTTCATTATGACCCAAACTGCCTACAGAATCGAACCTCTACGAAAAGATAATTTCAAATACCTCAGAATGCACAAATTCTGACTGCAAACTGTCGACGCGTGTGTCTCCACTCTGCTATGTCAAGCTGGCAAGTTCAACAAACGGTTTTATACTCAACTGGTTTGAAATATGGTTCGTAAAACGTTCATCTATCCACAAGATGTGCAGTGATCTCAGACTGCTGGCAAACTTCAAAGAGATCGAGGGACCCTTCGAAAAAAGCCAAATTGGGAGTTCCGCAATGCCATACAAGGAGGAATCCGATGAGGTCTGAACGTTGCTGCGCTCTCGCTTGTCACTTGATGACTCTATATTCGAACGCAACCAACACCCATACCGCTCAGTGGTTAGAAAGAACCCTCGATGATTCAGCCAACCGAAGAATCACTCTAGCCGAAGCCTTCCTCACTGCGGATGCTGCTTTAATGGTGTGTGTGAACATAACCCAAGGCCTTGTTGTATATCCCAAGGTTATAGAAGGGAGATTAAAACAAGAGTTGCCTCTCATTTCAGCAGAAAATATCATTATGGCAATGGTGAAGAAGGGTGGTGACAGACAGGTGTGTCACGAAAAAATTCGTGTTCTCTCCCATGAAGCTGGTGCTCAAGTGAAGGAGCATGGGAGAGACAATGACTTTTTAGATCGTGTGCGGGCAGATCCCTACTTCCAGCCAATTGTTGCAGAGTTGGATAGTTTATTGGATCCTTCGACATACATAGGTAGGGCACCCGATCAAGTAGTTGAATTCATGTAGGAGGAAGTTCAGTTTCACAAAGAACAACGCCGTCGAGACAGACGAAAATTCATCAGTAACGGTTTCTGGAGAAAATTACCAAGGCATTTTGGGTTTACGAGAGCCTGAAGGTGAAAAACGTGAACGAAGACCTCCATTATGGACTAGAGATTATGATATGTCTCTTTTATATCTTGAAAATGAATCTTCTGGAAACGAAAATGATGAAGAATGGTCCGAAGCTATCAGAAATGAATTCATAGCTCATCTCCAAAATGACACTTGGACTATTGTTGATAAAAGAAATAACAAGGAAGCTGTTGGATGTAAAATCATCTGTTAAATGAATAATATATAGAATCGAGGTAAAAAACACCCGTATACTCAAAAACATTTGTTTATGCCTTTTAGAGAGCTATGAACTAAGGAAAATAAATAGTACGGAAAATATCGAGTGTTTTTACCGAAAATTAATCATGATTCAACATTATTATCAGATTATGATTCCCAATTAGAAAATTCACAAACTGAAGTACAATTTTTAAATTAGAGACGGAACAGTCTTCAATTGAAAGAAAATTATTGCTGAGCCATTGGGATAGGAGATGAATGTACAGGAAAATGCTAACAGAGTTAGATTTCTCTTCAAAGATCTTGAGAAAACAAAACTATTTCATGACATGGTTATTGTCTTCAATTCAAAGAAAATCATTGCTGAGCAATTGAGAGAGAAGATGAATGCACGGAAAAAAAAGCTAACATACCCAGATTTCTCTTCAAAGATCTTGAGATAATAAAACTATTCCATGACATGGTTACTGTTCAAGATGGATAATTCATCTCCCTAGAGAAATTGTATATTGGACGTATTAATATTCTGTCTACAAAAGTGTTGACATAATCAGAGAAGATAGCAAGTCACAAAGAGGAAGAAAATCTTGGTTAGGCATTGTCGCGTTCTTATTATCACGTCCATTTTTTACATCCGTAAGTATCTTTCTGATAATATCCTTTTGTTCATTTTCAAACCAAATATTGAATATGTCTCACAACAGATTGGAAGAAATAAACCTGAGGACGGGAGAGACTAGTTCCACAAATATAGATTCGAATAGAGAGGGGTGAAATATGGTTTATCAGATTTGCAATGGATTTCTGGCAGAATATTTTGGCACTAGGAAACCAAAATGGAAAAATATTCGTTTGGGACTTGGATTTACCAGACCCAGCATAAGCTAAGTGCTACACACACTCCTACACCCTCGATGTACTTCTGCATTAAGGCAAATATCTTTCAGCAGGAATAGGTTTGTGATGATGGGAGTATCTGGCGATGGAACAGTATCGCATAAAACAATGAATTACTAATTTTTGTAGTATAAGCTACAACTTACCTCGTTCGTTCAGTACATTTCGCCACGTATATGTTATGTTACTCAGAGGCAATATAATTGGGACTTTGATATTTCACGGTTCTCAATAAGTATGACATCGAAAATATTAATATAACATCAGAAATTGACATTCCTCAGAATAATAGAACATTAGTAAATAATAGGATAACCAATAAATATCTTAACATTATGATGATAGTTCGATTGCTGCGCTAAATTACAGAATATTCCAGCTATCAAACTGAGAAAAGTCTGGTTTCAACTTGACAAACATTTTCCATCCGTTTAATACAACCTTCAATACTTCAACGGATTGTATCGAAAGTGGCATCTGCAAGTCAATATCACTTCAATGTGCATATCCCTTCTCTCTCCAATGTATTCCGCATCGTGTTTCACGGAAAACTGTCAGAAGGGCCAGTCCATTAGTTGTAATGTCTATGATAAGGTCGAGCTTTCAAGTATCTATTGTCTCCCAGTAGTACTCCTTTCAGAGTTCAGAGTTTCTGAGTCAGTGTTTTTAGGTCATAATGAAGCGAACAAAAATATCTCTGACAATGGGTTTAGAGAAATCGCGACACATGTTTCGCTATACAATAGCTTTGCGGAAGCTTAGAAGCACAAGTCTTCTATAGAAGACAAATTGATCTGCTACTTGACCATGCACAAGTACAAGGGAGTTTGGACCGAAATTCACCATAGTGCTGGTCAAGAGCCGTCCCGTTTCTCAGGGGTATTTCGGTGTCGAAGATAGTAAGGAATATGCGGGAATCGGTGATTTCAAATTCGAAGAATATGTCCCAGAAGGCGATTCGGCCAAGAAAAGTGCTTCGTACAGACTCTGCAAAGACAGTATCAATCGGATGGGGCACAGGAATCAGACAGGAAAAAAATGCCTGAAGAAGTTTCCAAGTGAAAGCGACATCAGCAGTAGTACAAACCAAATATAATATATCTAAAACCATGGTGTTGGGACTCATACCTGTAGAAGTTTGGGGTAAGATTGGCGACACATGCCTAAATGATAATATGCTTCATGTTGTCTTTCATTAAATTCATTCAAATGGTGCTGGCAGTATAAAAGTTACAGAATTCGGACCGAATTTTCTTGAAAATGTATAGTCGCGAGTTCGCCTGTTTTCCAATGTGGTTAGTTGTAGAGTGAAATGAATGTCATTGTAGTTATATCGTTGGTCCATTTGAAAGCCTATTTTGTATTCACCTGGAGCATGAACGAGAGTGACATTCCGCGGACAAAAAAGGCGAGTTACCTGGGAGTAGCTCTGGATAAGGGACTGACGTTCTAACCACTTATAACGGGGAGACTAGGAATGGCTATAACAGTTAGATGCAGCCTCCCTCCTCTCATTGGACGCAGAAGCAAGATGGCACACCGTGTGAAACTACTGTTCATCAAGACCATACCTATTCCTATACACCAGCCAGCCAAGACACTCAAGCTCGTAGAAAATGAGATATAAAATACGGTTCCACCTCTTCGGTTCCAACGCCAACTACGTCATGGTGTTGGAGCATTGGAAACATCGTATTCGAACAAGAGCAGTGAGAGCACCATTCAGTGGCACGCATTCACCAGATATTCAGAGCGCTGCCAGCCTATAGGAATCAGTCGCAGAACGTAGATGATGTCATCCGAACCGAAGCTGAAAAGATTCATCTTCTTACTTGTAAGTATCAATCTTTTACCCATGAGACTCAGGTGATTTCTCATTAGATCTTCGATAATTGCACATAAAACATTAAACACATAATAGAATATGTCTTTTAGGAAATTCTATGTATATAGTATATAGTTCCTGAATTGTAGATAGTGACTCATAGGTTTTACGGTTCATAATTGATTTGAAGCAGGTCAAGAAATAGAACATAAATTAGCTAGGTACTTAGGTTTCAAATCAAGTTTCACTCAGCCATTTTCTTAAAACCTCTCCGCTCTTTCAAATACCCTAAAAACCTGCAAATGTACGATGAGTCACTAACTACAATTTAGGAACTAGACTCTAGATTGGGATAAGTCTTAAGGTGGATTTATACAACAACTCCACTATGAAAGATGAACCATTTCACGCATCAACAATTTCAGTTTCATTTTAACGAAGTTTCGAAGACACCAATGATTTCAAAACATTCCACTCTCATTTATGAATTATGCACATGCGTAGTTTCTGAAGGAAGTGCTGCATAAAACACCAATATTGCTCCAGTGAAAATAACAAAGTGAAAGTAAAAGGGAAATATGCTCATTTATATTGGGCAGACGATGAGAAATCTGAACATTCGCATTATTACATACAGAATGTAGGAGTGCGTTGGGGTTTTTGGTAGAAATTCGAATTCATAAAACAAATTGTATTCGAGTTATAACAAACATATTGTGGAATGGGATTTTCGAGTTGAATGAAAACTTCATTTTGAATTCAATTCAAAATTTTACGATGGCTAACATCTACGTTTGTGTTAACAGCGTTGCCAATTCTCATAATTCGTCTGAAATATTCATAAACAGTGGTATTTTATCAAAATGATTAATGTTATAACTATGTTCCCAATGAATATTTTCAAATTAAATTGTTAAATTTTCCTAAATGAAGGATGCTGAATCCAGCGGTGGTGTCTAAATTTCACGAAAAAATCGCTCATTAAATTTAGCAACTTAGAAAAAATCATAGTATGCCCTGAAATTTGGAATTATATTATGCAAATTCGGTGCAAACGTAGAATTTTTGAAATTTTTCCAGCTGAAAAATCAAACGGTAAGAAATTGTAGCTTTTATGAGAAAGCTGCGGTCTTCTCACAAATGTAGCTGAAAATTATAAGCTTGAATATTGAAAATCGCAAAAGTAATTTAGTTATTCTTGTATGTTATACTGATTTGAATGAGAAATTGCAGAACTAAGTATAATGCTTATGCTTTCTTTTGAATTCCCTAAAAGAATTCCTTGAAAAGATATGAGGTGAAGACCTCATGCTTCCGGTCCAGCCCCCCCTTTCTGAAAATATTTATATGAGCGCCAATGGTTGACCTGTGCATGTTTTGCTACATCTCTTAATCTATATTATGTGTTTGAACATTTGGCGGCATGCTATGCACTTCCTTCTGTCAAGAACAATAATAATAACAACAACAGATATTTGGTGTCTGTATAAATAATAAATGAAATATAAGCGGCCTTCAGACTTTGAATCCAAGAAAAGTAAACTTCTCCGGGCGAGATTTGAACCCACAACTTGAAGGGGTGATTCTTTTAGTAATTTTAAGATGAAAAGTTCATACAAACATAGGTTCGGTAAGACTTCGGTTTTAAGAAACAGGGCATCAGAATTTAAAAAAAAAAAAGTTTTCCTGACTATCTCAATAATCTTTCACACGATTTTCTAGAAATTGGTCGGTGGTATTGAGGGGTTGTTTTGACCATAGCCAGATTTAAATCTTCATGTCCAGTGGTGTCCCGGAAAGTAATCAATATTTTTGCCAAAAAAAATTTACGCCACTGATTTTTTGGAGTTCTCGTTTTCTTTTTCGAATTGAGCTGCTGATACTATCTACAACTTTTTCATCTCTATCTTCTTCCTTGTGTCTTGCTCTGTTTTTGAGAAAAAAAAAATTAAAATCACTAAAAGGTTGTATGTTCGAATACCGACCGAGGAAGTGTATTCGTCTTGAATTCCAAATAGTCTGAATGCCGGTAGTGAATTCATTCAATAATGATAACACCCATCCCTTGAAATTCAAATATGATCATTAATTTTCAGAACCAAAATCAATCCAGAACAAGGAAAGGCCCATTGATGATGCCAGGTACTAAAATCAATCCCTAGCGAGTGTCGCAATTCACAAAAACAGCTTTAGATTGGCGAAGATACAATAGGAGGCCTTGCTGGATTATCATTCCGAGGCGGTCGTCCGACTCACTGGAAAATTCTGGTGGCGAAGAAAGGTGTTCTGCAGGTGGGCTTCAAAGAATCTATACGTCTCCCCACGTAGAACCGCAAAGTGAGAAGTCGAAACTTGTGCGGATTAACAGGACCTTACCTTTTAAAGTGTGAATTCCAGCGCCATAGCTTGGCGTGAATCCAACCCTGGTCTTCCGCTTCAAAGGCGGACGTGCTAACTGCTACACTACCTAGAAGCACTGCTGAAATACTTCAACCACCCGAACGAAGACAGAAAGAAAAAAACGGTGGATCTGATGAAGACAACCTCCTTCCAAGTGTTGGTGGTCGAATTGGAAATTCATCCTCAGCCAAAGTCGCTGTCAGTGCAAATCGAATAGTGCGAAATCTGATTTTCCACCGATGACACTGTGGTCGAGTTCAGAGAATGGCGAGACCAACTCAATAATGTACTGGGGTACGTTGAAAGGTGGAAAGGCCTCGGTGATAGAAACCCAGAACTGGCAAGGGCTACGCGAGTTTTCAATTCCACCCTCCAAAGTGTTGATGGACTGGAATATTAACGTATTCTGGGATGGTTGGTATATTGTTAACGGGCGTCGACAGCATTATTGCCGGTTATTGAACACCATTCACGAAAAATTCCGATTACAGCTTATCCAACCCATTTTGGAAAAGAACTATAGTCGGGCCGTTCAAAAGACAGAATTCAAGGACGCGTGAACAGTGAATGTTGCATCTTTATATAGCCTGCGCGGCGTAGCCACGCCTTCTAAATGAAGAACTGTTTACACTGTACTGTACCCATTTGTGCTTTGTATTTACGTGTGTTACGTTAATTAAATAATATGGATGGAAACACTCTTTCACCTCCAAGAAAAAGATCAAAAAAAGACATTTAACTGTAGAGGAAAAAGGTATTATAATGAACACTTATAAAAAAGCATCCCAAGAGTTTATGGGAGAACAGGAAAATGCGACGTTTTTGTTGAGTGGTGTAAATCGAACTTGTAACATTGGGGAGAGGAACATTCAAAGAGTGCGTGCCATTCACGTGATCATTATTTTCAGCGGCTACACTATAATGACGTGTATGCACATCAAACTCTGCGAAAGATAGTAAGTTAGAAACATCCAATTCATGTGATCATTTCCGCCCTAAAGTCGATCTGCAGAAGCTGAAAGAATCCAAGTAGCAGACATCGGCGGACTTCCAGCAGCAGGAAGTACAGGACACGATGTTCGAGGATAGTGACGCGAATCTGACTGACAGTTTCTCGAGGCTCAAGGTTCGCGGCCAAAATGACTTCGACAAACGCCGCCCCACCTTGCGGTCGCTACCGGTCAACCGAGCATAGCTCCGTTTGTCGTGGTGGCCGGAGACAAACCCTGTCCGAGAGGGTTCGACGGAAACTCTCAGAAAGAGCGTTACCAGTGAGGACTGGCTCTCCAATAATTTCGGCCAATGGAACCACTTCGGATAAACGTTTTATCCACGTAGCCGCCATGCACGGAAAAATCGAAGTGCTGGAACACTCGGAACCGCCGGCTTTACGTCCCCTCCGAAGGACGGCATATCCTCATTATATCTTGCGCTCATTGATATATTGCTCACCAGCTATGATATGCTATTTTGCTGCAGTTGTATGGGCTTTCCACACGGTTATTTAAGATGGTCTGATTTTATCAAACAACATAGTCTAAGAAAAGAGTATATACTTTTATTGTACAAAAAAAAAACAATGACGTTTCGTTTGATGGTGTCCGCAATCATCTTCGGGTGATGACTGCGGACGTCGTGAGTACACTCAACTTGAAACTCGGTTTCATACTTTTTCATTCATTTCTTCATTTGAATGTTTTGATTAATATTTCAGATTCGATATCTCGATTTTTTTGTAACAACATTATTTTCTTTGATCAATCGATCCTTAATTTCATCATTGACCAAAGAATCCATTTCAACCTCTCGTTCGGATTTGATCTCCTTAATTGATTTGTATTTTTTATCCGTCCGTTCTTAGAAACAGGTTTCAATAGACCTAATAAAATAGACAATGGAAGTCCGAACTATAACCATTCAGCAAGAAAGATTGTCAAGCAAACCATAACTATCTCAAACTAAATATGTGGAGTAGATTGAATACTTTTATCATTGAGAAAATAATGTTGACCTACCAAGTTTGTATGTAGCGGCATTAGTGTCTAGAAAATGTAGTGAAATACAAAATAAGTGTATCATATCATATTTGTTTATATTTATGTAATAAATATTATTTTTCATCATTAATATATTATGCAACGATCGTGTAATAATGGTTATTAATACATGAGCATAAATCGGGATAAGAAACGAGCCGAAGATGAGTTTCGTATGGTTTATGCGAGTGTATTAATAACCATTACATGAGAGTTGCATACGCTATTTTATCTACACCCAATAAATAATGAACTATAAATATTATATTATTAGGTATTTATATTGAACACAATAATAGTAGGTAATCAATCGTATTTCTTTGAAAAATTCTACAAAATTATAATTGATGGTATAACAACGGAAAATACAACGAAAAATAAAGAGAAGAAAAAAATGGAAAAGAATGTCTGTCGAGACAAGGAATTGAACCCGGACGTTTCTGATCACATCGTCCTCGGAAGTTTGAAGTCCTCGTGCGATATGCCACCATATTCACTTTTGTAAACTCCTATTCCCTATTTAAACTGATTCTTGCAGAACCTGGGAAAGAATAAAAGAGTAAGAATATGTCACTTATACAGAAAACTTTGCAATTACCAAACAATTGGATTGTCGGATAATTTAGTCCAGTCTGTGACCATTTTCCTGTGTTTTTATTCCATACAGCACCGATTCGCATGAAAATTTGGATTCAGGATCTGCATACCCTCTTCAATGGATTGACTAATTCTAAGCACTTTTTGTTCAATGAAGTTTTGTTATTTATAAAAGTTTCTAGCATTAAAACTTAACGAGGTACGAAGGGAATAATGTTGAAAACTGTGAATAACTCATCCTCTCCTTCTTTCCCCCCCCTTTGAAAAGAGAAGAAATCATATACGTGATTCAGCGAAAAATCACCATTTTTTCGAAATAACTCGTAAACTATTGATTACGTGCAAAATTTTCTAGAGTACAAAATTAAAGGTTATTCTTCTCTGAAAATCTTGGTGTTTCATTTTTTTCTGCAGGATGAAAATAGAGTAAGATATGGCCAATTAAATATTGTTAAGGTTCGCGCAAAGTACCTTATTTGAGCCCTTTTAGCATGAACCTTTTCAAAAATATAATCTGAAACAAAAAATCATATGAATGAGCTTATAGCCCTTGAAAAAAGCTACGAAATATTTTTTTGGTGGATTTGATTGCTTAACGACTAAGCGAGTTAAGGGAAAAAAACTAATAAATAATATGTTTTATTAGCCAGTTTTAATAGGGGTCGAAACTGTTTAATAGATCAGAAATTGTCTATCAAGGTTAATTCAACGTATTTACAGATGACTCCACGCTCAAAGCTAGTATTTTGTATTTTTTTTTTGAATAGGGATAGTTTTCACCTCTGACTCCAGGCACAACCTCAACTTTGAATTAGATGGTAGATAGAAGCTAAATCTCAAATTAAATGCAAATAGATACTGAATAAGTTGAATAACTGCCAAATTATATGTTTATTATTATTTTCTGATGATATTCTGTCATAAGGGGGGGTGTTAAGGGCTGACACTGATTACTGAAACATAAATTATATTAAAAATTATCAATTGATTGATTTTACTGATATAAATATTGTTACGATTTATCCCTTGGAAAATCTCAATTCTGACACTACTGTTAGGATATTCCTTGGAAAATCCAACTTCTGACACTACTGTTACGAAATTTCCTTGGGTTCGTCGATTAAAACACCAAACACCACTAAACTACTTTTATTATAACTCTCTATCACAATACAATACAACACAATCACTTAAATCGCTCCGATAACTTTCCAATGCTCGCTACTAAAACTCTCTGTACTAACAATAACGCTTCTACACACTTCTTGCACTTAGCAATAACAAATAAAAGCTCTTTCCACTTAGATCTCAATAACTCTCGCCACTTAGCTCTGAATACAAACTTCCGAATAACTAACTCTCCGAACAAAAACTCTGTCTCCGCCGCGATATCGCGATCCTTATATATGTCTGCACACCTATCGAGAATCCTCCAGAGAAGCCCCGATGAAGTGTCTCGAATTCTCCAGGCGGCAATCACAGTTCTTGGAAAATGACGACGCTACGGCGCGATCCTTCGCCTTGCGTTTACGATATGGTCAGGGCCGGCGCTAGGACGTAACAATATGATTTCAATTTATTACATGCTCCAATCTGAAATTTTGATATTTTTTTTCGAATAGGGGTGGTTTTTACTCCCCCTCCAAAAAGCAACCCTCGGCAAATTTTCATACGAATCGGTGCTGTATGGGATAAATACACAGTTTACACTTTTTTTATCGTCATAGACTGGAATAATTATTAATCATGAGAAATCGTTGTCAAAATGCGGATAATGGATTGGACAAATTAGATTCCTTTCATTGCAAGGAATTCGGAAACAAATCTATGACAATCTTGCCATTCTATACTGCGACGTAGTCGTGTAGGAGTCCGTATCTAACACAAAGAGCAGGGGAAAGCTGAAATTTATACATTTATTCAAATAAGAAATTTTTATTCTCGCAGGCGATGGCAGAGTGAAAAGCCCTTTCGTTCTCCCGAAACACAAGATGAAAATTGCATGAGGGAGCAGATTGCTGTAGGCACTGACTTGCACTCTCTGGTCTCTTTTTCTTTTCAGGTTGAATAAAGCAGATTAGAGTTCTTGCATGAAATATTTCGAGGCAACACGGACTATTTTTGAATACATTAGCATTCATTTCGAAGTGATCTTCGTGGTTTCGGATCAACTTATGTTAAATGCTTGTTGATATACCTCGCGATCCGTTGATGAAATGAAATGGAATATTTTTCAGCGTTCTCAGATTTTATCGGGGAATGATTCTTTGTTGGACGAAGTTCAATTTTTGATATCAATGAAACTGAAAGAGTGCTTTTGGGTCGAACGGCACGAGAAAATATGATGTTCAGATAAATGCGACTCATAAGCAGTAATCCCCATCACATTTCAATAATCGTAAAAAACTCATACTAGTTTGAATTAAGGTTCACATATAGTTCAGAAAATGAAGCTAAAAAAATGGTGAAACCTCGCAATTTTTTCGTCCAGCACCGATTTGTACAAAAATTTGGGATTAGGCTTATTTCACCCTCTAGTTCATTTTCTATATTGTGCCGTTGTACGCTTTTTGTTTTTTTAGGGGTGAAAACTACCCCTTATTGTTAAAAATTATAAAATAACATTAAAAAACTAAATATGGGTAAAATTAGTTGAATAATGATTGTTTCATGCTTTAGGATACAATTATTTCATAATATTCCAACCTACTCTTGTTAGAAACTACCCTTGAAAAATAAACGATGAGTTTTGGAACCTTTGGTGTAAAAGTTGAAACTTTTCCTAGAGATCAATTACCCTAACACCAAACTGATATTTTTGCACTCGACGCGCGTTTCGCTAACAGAGTTAGCATCTTCAGGAGAAGAAAATTGATACTAGTATTATACATTTGACGAAAAAAGCTAAGAAATAATTTGCTGTATCTCAGTTCGTATTTGTGGCAGAAAAATTCTAAAAGTACCTTTGTTTTTGTTTTTTAAGAGCTACAATTTGTCTTCCTAAACTTTTTTTATAAAATTCCTATTTTTAGAGTTATTCGCAAAAAACCATTTATAAAAACTTGTCAAAAAACTGTTACTTTCAACTCCGAATAACTCAAAAAATATTACCTTTGCGGAAAAAAATGTACGGAGCATTTTTTTCTTAGAATTATTTTTTTCCGTCTATTCATATAGTTGAAATGTAACAGGAAATTTCCACTCCCGAGATGGGGTGGCAACCACCCCCATGGCTCTAGCGTACAGCGGCATGATATAGAAAATGATCCTTGAGTTATTCCCCACCTTCTGTGAAAATTATGATGGACGAAAAAATTGCGAGCAAAAATGCTTCATTTCCTGAACTAATAGTTTTGTTGTGGAAAATTCTGAGTGAAACATGAAAGAGGGATATGAATTATAATTCGGGTATTTTTTTTTTTGGATAATTGTTAAATGAATAAAAAAAATCAGAATTAAATGAAAATTGAGGATTATGAACAACCATTGATTCGTAGAAACTTCGTCAGAAAGGGTGTTTCCTGATAGAACATCCGTAGAGAAATGACTATAAAATATCTCCAGACTTGTTCACATATTCCTCGAGCACGTTCCGTAATAGTAGATATGACTCCTCTCTTTTGGCTAGGATATACATATATCGGTAGCACCAAAAGATTCATGGGATTTAGGCTAAAAGAGCATGAAAGAAACTGCAGACTATGGCAAACTGACAAGTCGGCTGTGGCGGAATACGAACCCAGTGAGGGAAACCACAGAGTTCTGTTTGAAGCCGACTGATATGGCAGGCAATAGAGATCCACAAACACACGGATAATTTCAACAGAAAAGGGGAAGCTGTGAACCACAACCGAATTTGGAATCCTACTTTAAAAAGGTCAAAAATAACAAATATCATGACGGCAGGTAGTGCAGCAATTGATACTGATGATACTTCTCCGAATACAGACGAAGTAATTACGGCAATTAATATTAATGAAATTTCTTCAAATCCAGAAAAAGTAATTAACACTCCAAACTACCTGAATCCATATAAATATGCTTTACGAAGTCGTAATACCCAGCCATCGGAGTCAAACTCAAGATGTATATCAGGAAGAAATTCCAAAAAACCACGGCCTTCAAACCCGATCAAAAGAAGTGATAATGAAGTGGAAATTATTTTCTATCTTTCGGTTGGCGACACCAATGGGGCGGCTGAATATATAAGATATCACTTCTACCCTTCTTCTCGTCTTCCATCCTTCACCCGAAAAAATTATTCTGGTAATATGTATTATGTTATATCTTCAAATGGAAGTGGGCAGCTGTTCTCGTGGACCTCAAAAAAAAGCATTTGATTCAGTCGATTATACAATACTTCTCCAGAACACTCAGTTTACGGGAATGAGAGGCATTGTAAATGATCTTTTGAAATCCTATTTAGCTAATAGAACACTAAGAAAATGTACAAATAATTTTGAAACTGAAAGATTACTCATTAACAAAGGAGTTCCTCGAGGATCAGTTTTAGGCCCCATTTTATACCTACAGTTTATACAAATATGTTCACAAATCAATTTATCTTGTAATTACACCGTTTATGAAGATGATACAGTATTTTACTATAAATACTATAAACGAAGTAATAAAAAAAATTAAAGACTTCAAACCAATCTCCTTTCTCTTAATCCCAAAAAGAAGAAATAGATAATTTTTCAACAAAGAATAAACAAAATATTATGTTAAATATCAAAATAAACATGAACAACATGAACTAACAACTGAAATGAAGTATCTTGGCATTTGGATTGATGATAAATTGAGATGGGACAAACATATTGACTCCCTCGTTTGAAAAATTTCTTCTATTATTGGAGCACTACAAAGATATCCCAAATCGAATTATAAAATAGCAAATATGGTTCTTCACTTGCATATTCACAGTCGGATCGAATATCTCAGAAATATATAGGGCTTATGTTTAAAGAACAACTTCAATAAAATATCTGCTCTATATAGGAAAGCTTTGAAAGTACTACGTCTCTCATATGATACTCCAACAAAACAACTATATTCAATAACAGCCACATTTTCTTTGGGAGGAAAATTTTACTATGGATAGTTTGAAAATTTCTCATTCCACTATTAACAAATTAATAATGTCAAACTTTATATTAACCAGGAATTCAGTAATTCATAATTGAAAGATTTGTTTATGAATCATTATTGAGGTATAATAAATTACCCGAAGATATGTAAAATATCAGTTATATCACTCAATTCAAATTTAGATTTAAAAAAATCATTCTCCTCAAAAGAATTTCAAATTGAATTGATCTTCAAATATATTGCTTATCCTTTTTCTTATAAAATGATATTTTTTTAATTTGTGTTTTTATTGTTATATAACTTGTAAGTTTTTATTCCACTCATCTCAGCTGCAATGAACCTAGAGTGAAATTTGTTGATTGACGACTGGATAAAGAGAATTCGAATGCAGGAGAAACAGACGTGCGGTTTGATAGCCGTCTATAAAACCCCTCGGTAACTTTATTGTGCTGCTAGTATAAATATCGGTTCCCGTATTTACTTTAAGACGCGTACACGCTGAGGCATCGTGTGAGGTTTCACACACTTACTCTTTTTAAAACAAATCATAAAATCCTGTAAACAATCTAGACACACCGTCTTTTAATAGTGTTTGAATCCAAACTGATCTTCTCGTGAAATTTTTGTGATTTTGTTATTGTTGAGCGCCCTGTAGAAAAATAGCGGTGATTATAAAATTGGTATATGAGTACGGGAAACTTTATTTGGACAGTTTGGAACAGATCTATTATGATAGATAGATAGATATTCAATTCCCAAAAGATACAAAAATACATCATTTACATACATGTCTCATATTTTTCAACCTATAATACGTATCTACTGCCTGAGGCTTAGGGAAGATGTTGAATTATTTGAGCTTAGATCGGATCACAAGGTCTCTTCATGTGTGGCGTATGGTCTGAGGTCATGAGTACATTTTTATCGATTAAAGTAGTGTTTAACGGAATTCAATAAGTATAATTGGTAAGAAGTGTTTCGTGACTGCAGGTGCAACGAACGCATGAAAAATTTCAAGGAAAAATCAACGAAAGTGAGTTTGAATAAAATAATCTCCAGGATATACTGCACTGTTGCCAAATATACGAGGTGAAAATGAGTAAGGATACACGAAGCAATAGCCAAACACAGGATGTGAAATATGTCAGTTCGGATGAAGATTCCCTCAATGCTATAGTTGGTAAAATCCTCAACTGATAAAAGATACAAACTTCAAGTTGCCAGCAAGAAAGTAGGTATGTGGATATAATAATTGAACAAGGTATGGAAGAATTTTTACGAAGCATGGCAACGTTGTGAAAATTATCAAAGAGGCAGCGGACCTGTTCGATTTGCAGAATGAACGAAAACAAGACTGATAAGAATTTACAAGTTTTTTGTTATTGAAAGTATCAACACATTTACTTCTAGTTCCTCTTTTGCTCACCAGCTGGAATTTCTTGCTTGAGCGATTGTTTATATTGAAAATAACTTGGAATTCGTACATCTTTTATTGTAACATATTGTGGTATGAATTTATTTCATTAATAGCATTTATTAATTATTGTGTACTTCATAAAATTTTAATGTCAATTGCTGTACGGTACGTTAAATACCTATTTAATTTTTTTAATGGAAGCTCGTTAGTATTCTGTTTACAATATGTCACTGGATGTGTACTATCAGAATTGTAGGGGTTTGAACACGAAACTGAATGAATTTTCAAGAAATTGCCTGAATGATGATTTTGACATAATTGTAGGTGTGGAAACTTGGTTGCAAGGAGGAGTTCATGATGGGGAGATCGTTGACACAGAAATATATATTTTGATGAGAGCAGACCGAAATTTGGAAGTCACAAACAAAGCTACAGGAGGAGGAGTTTTGGTAGCAATTAATAAAAAGCATAAAGTATTGAGCTTTGTAGCATATAGTCAGCTATTCGAGGCAGTATCTGTCAATTTCAAAGTGGGTTGTCAGAAGTATAATTTGATAGGTATGTATATACCAACGAATAGTGCAAAATCTGTTTATGAAGTAACTAAGGGTTTTCAAGAGGTACATTTGGAAATGGATATGACTTTTATTGTAGGGGATTTAAATATAAATGATATCATGGGCGATGATATTAGGAGTATTAGACATAATGAAAATTTAAATTTACTCAAAGAATTTCTGGACTACAATTATTCAATGTTATATAGGAATGTTCTTAATCATCAGGCAAAAACATTAGATTTGGTTATTGGACCAGAAAATTATAATGGGCATTGCGAAGTGGTACGAGAAAGTTTTCCATTTGTAAAGGAAGATTCCTATCACCCCACTCTCAGTATTAGTATCTATGTTAAAAAAATCATTTAAAATGAAAAAAGTATTTCCGATATCAGATAAAATTATAAAAAAGCAAATTTTTTAGGGTTCAGTACTATGGGATGCGGACTGGAATAAAGTGTTAGAAGAATCAGATGTGGATAGGGCTTTCGAAATTTTTTATGATATTTGGAATGGTATTGTAGACAAGCATGTTCCTAAATTTAGTGTAAAGAAAACATACAAATATTCAATTTGGTTCACAAGCGAGATAAAATATCTGATAAATCAAAAAAATATTATAGAAAATTAAAATTGAGATCTGGAGTGTGGAATGAGAAATTCATAGAATTGCGAAAAAAACTGAGGGTACTGATCAGGAAAGAAGAACGCGCATATATTAAAAGTAAAGAATTAAAATAATTCAGAGGATGTTAATCAGTTTTGGAATTATGTAAATAAAAAAAGAAACACCCATACTAACCTTAATAACTTTATGTTTCAAGGTCAATGCATTTCGAAAGAAGAAACAGCTGAAACATTCGCAAAATTTTTTAGTAGGAGGGCTACAAAGTTGTAGAAAAAAAACGTTATCTCGACATTCTCGAGCGTGGCTAATTTTATTTTCATTTTGGAGGGAATAATTCAAGATTTCCAAAAGCCGAAATAATAAAAATTCATCGATAAAGTTTAATGCGTGCAGCTACGTGATGCCTATATTCCCCTCTCCACGTTTCTCTTTCTCTCTCACTCAACGTTTTGATTAAATTTTAAAAATTTAATCGCTAATAATTATTCTATTATACAAGAATTCTATAAAGAAAGCATACACTTTGAATTGAATTTGAAAAAATTAAAAATCCATATTCAAATTGACAGAATTGGCGAATCCCCCCATATAATCGTCAGATTATGAGACTGCAACGTCTAGGGCGTAAAGATGAACCGTATATATCTTAATCTTAATCTGACGCGCTTTTGTATGTCAAAATGACGATTTTTTTTTCACATTATAATAACGGCCGCGAGTCTGCGTCCCATCCAAACCGTCAGATTATTATATAAGAGCTTTTTTTAGGTTCACTTAACATCGCCTCAGAAAATTTGACGTGCTCATGAAATAATTTTTTTTCATTTTCTACCCTTACGTACGACCACTCCCATCATGGAAACAATCACATTAACACACGCACATTTCTAAAAATATGTAGGACATAGATGATATCAATATCTAACGCGCTAGAGTATGTCTATGCAACATTTTTTCTACAATTTTGAAAGTCTTTAGCCGCTCCCCCCACAGATGAAAAGGTATACATTATATAACATTTTTTTCTCTTTATCATCTGAGATTCGCAACCCAATAGGTCTCTATGACACTCGAGTAAATCCCGATTTAGCATCGTGGGCTCTCCTACTATTACTTAGTCGTGACACTCTGCCCCTCTAAGTTTTCATACTGTGGAAATATGAAATGTTGAATCATATTTGGAACACTTATCTACCAATACTGCTTATAGCTGATACAATTTTAAAACCGGTTGCACGTCATCATGGGTGTGGTTGAATTTTGAGGTACACTGTAGCCAAATTGTTAGAGAATAATGGAATTTTATATATGAATCAAAGTGACGTGTTGGATATGAAAGAAGGAGAATCGAAAATTTCCACAAACCTTCTTTATTATCAGGTATTTGTACATCATTCATTGATATGTGGAAGGTCATCAATAAAAAAGTTCTTCCCTAGTTTTCCAATAGGAAACTTGAAGTTATATGCCCTTTCGAGGTTGACTAACTACACCCAGAAGATTTTCAAAATGGAGATTTTCTCATATTTATAAACTGCGGATACTTACTGCGCTCCCACATAATACGCATGATACCTATGACGAGTACTGCAATATTCGTAAGCGTCTTGGTGGTTTTTGAGGTTTGTTATCTTCAAGAGAATTGAGAAATCGCACCGACAAGTATACATACTCGACTTCAAATCTGCTGCAACACGATTAAAATGAATATCTGACTGTACATTATAAATACAATCTACTACGTTGTATAAAAATTATTTAGGTACAAAAAACCTAAACACAAAAATGTCAAAGTACTGTTTGAATGTCATCATTTTGTGGTGAATCAATATTTGTTCCATAGTTTTTTGGGTTTCTAACCTACCACAATCTGAAAAAATGAAAATTAATATTGGAATCTATACAAAAGTAGAAGGGCATATTTTCAATCTACCCCAAAAAGTTGCTGCGTCTATTGAAAAAACGTTCCTTCTGGATACAACAAGTCCAATTAGTCAGCCACCTCTCAAATAACTCGAATTTGCCTATAAAAAAATTATAAGAACATATATATATATATATATATATATATATATATATATATATTTATATATGAGTGAGACAATATTTGGGTATGCAGCAGGCCAAAACAGTGTACTTTTATAACACAGATTCCAAAAAGTGTGGTGAAAGGATCCCTAAAGCCTTCTACTCGAGCTTCGGAGAGGAACTGAACAAAGGCATTGTGGTATAAAGAGACCTTATTATCCTTCAATGATCAAAGTCCTATCTGACTTCAACATAAAAGACAGACAATCGAAAATGACAAAGTTGGGCTGATTATTCTATTTCAACTTTGCTCTTATCGCAATTGAGATCCCATCAAAGCCATACAGAATGCAAGTGATGATATATGATTATAGTTCAGGCAGATAGGTCTCGAGAAAAGCAAGAACCGAAATAGAGACGGATATAAATGGAAAGTGTGATGAAAGGATCCCTAAAGCCTTCTACTCGAGCTTCGGAGAGGAACTGAACAAAGGTATCGTGGTAGAAAGAGTTCTTATGACCCTTCAAACACCGAAGTCATATCTGACTTCAATATAAAAGAGAGACAATCGAAAATGACAGAGTTAGATTGATTATTCTGTTTCAGTTTTGCTCTTATCGCAATTGAGATCATGGCAAAGCCATAACGGATGCAAGTGATGATACATGACTATAGTTCAGGCAGAAAAGTCTTGAGATGAAGCCAGAACCGAAATAAGGACGGATATAAATGGAAAGTGTGGTGTGACAATTATCCTTCAGAGGATCAAAACCACAGAACACGGAATAAAACCCGAAATAACAACTCATCATATATATATATATATATATATATATATATATATATATATATATATATATATATATATATATATATATATATATATATGTTAGCATGAAGATTCTCACGGACGAAGTATGATGCGTTGTTTTTTCGGGTTTCATTCCGTGTTCTGTGGTTTTGATCCTCTGAAGGATAATTCTCACAACGTTTCGGCAAAGTCTCATTTGCCATCTTCTAGGTGATGTCTTGAGTTTCGATCTCCGAACTCGATCAGTCGAGTTCGGAGATCGAAACTCAAGACATCACCTAGAAGATGGCAAATGAGACTTTGCCGAAACGTTGTGAGAATTATCCTTCAGAGGATCAAAACCACAGAACACGGAATGAAACCCGAAAAAACAACGCATCATATATATATATATATATATATATAAACCGTCTAAATTTGGAAAATCCTCATGCAATGAAAATTGACCTTGGGGTTGCAGTCATAAATTGAGTTTGGCCTGATATAGTGAAACTCTTTATTAAATTGTCGAGCTTTCGAAAAACTTTATTTTCTTTTTCAAGACATCTGAAAAACAGTGTTTATTGTTACATATAACACACAAACATGTTAAAAATGAACTTACTAATGTGAGATTAGGTATAAAACAGCAGATGAAAAATCCTTGTCCATCACAAACAGAAAAAACATTTCTTATCAGAAACATTTACAAAAACTGGGAAACATATCCCCGAAAATATCACTATGATGAAATGGAACCATTCATCCATATTACATTAAAGTGCACGAATTTGTACATGTGCAAATGATTACCAGAACAATTTGGAAAAAATTATTTTACTTTCATTTTACATCTCAACGCTAGCGACTTGTTGCGTGAACAGAGCACATGGCCCAGTGTGAGCACAGAGCATGGAACCGCAGGGAAACCAGCACACAACAGAACCAAATGATGGTTGACAACGTCTTGTCACCTGTCAATAGCTCCACTATTCCGTGTCCAAAACCAGAGCATGTGTTCCATTCTCAGGGTCGGAGTTTATTAACTTTAAGTTACAAAAGGAAAAAAAAAGTATTTTCAATTTAAATTTGGACAAAGTTGTTTTTGATGATCAAAATTCAAAATGTAATTATAAATAATACTGAGGTTAGCTATATCAGACCTCTTATTCATCGGATTTTGTTGTTTATTGATATAAACCATCTCCAAAAAGTTTCTTTTATTGTAATTATCTTCAACTGCTAAAATTGTGGGGTTGCCAAAGTTAATGATATGATTCGTGTTGATATTATGTTCAGCCAAAGCACAACTATTTTTTTTAAGGTTACAGTCACTCTTGTGGGACGTGATGCGTCCCGACAAGTTTCTACTAGTTTGTCCAATGTAAACTTTATCACATTCAAAGCAAGGAATTTTGTAAATGACATTGCTTTGAATGTGATAAAGTTTACATTGGACAAACTAGTAGAAACTTGTCGGGACGCATCACGTCCCACAAGAGTGACTGTAACCTTAAAAAAAATAGTTGTGCTTTGGCTGAACATAATATCAACACGAATCATATCATTAACTTTGGCAACCCCACAATTTTAGCAGTTGAAGATAATTACAATAAAAGAAACTTTTTGGAGATGGTTTATATCAATAAACAACAAAATCCGATGAATAAGAGGTCTGATATAGCTAACCTCAGTATTATTTATAATTACATTTTGAATTTTGATCATCAAAAACAACTTTGTCCAAATTTAAATTGAAAATACTTTTTTCCTTTTGTAACTTAAAGTCAATAAACTCCGACCCTGAGAATGGAACACATGCTCTGGTTTTGGACACGGAATAGTGGAGCTATTGACAGGTGACAAGACGTTGTCAACCATCATTTGGTTCTGTTGTGTGCTGGTTTCCCTGCAGTTCCATGCTCTGTGCTCACACTGGGCCATGTGCTCTGTTCACGCAACAAGTCGCTAGCGTTGAGATGTAAAATGAAAGTAAAATAATTTTTTCCAAATTGTTCTGGTAATCATTTGCACATGTACAAATTCGTGCACTTGAATGTAATATGGATGAATGGTTCCATTTCATCATAGTGATATTTTCGGGGATATGTTTCCCAGTTTTTGTAAATGTTTCTGATAAGAAATGTTTTTTCTGTTTGTGATGGACAAGGATTTTTCATCTGCTGTTTTATACCTAATCTCACATTAGTAAGTTCAATTTTAACATGTTTGTGTGTTATATGTAACAATAAACACTGTTTTTCAGATGTCTTGAAAAAGAAAATAAAGTTTTTCGAAAGCTCGACAATTTAATAAAGAGTTTCACTATATCAGGCCAAACTCAATTTATGACTGCAACCCCAAGGTTAATTTTCATTGCATGAGGATTTTCCAAATTTAGACGGTTTTTTCAACTAGTCCAGTCAAGAGACTACCCTTCTCTATATATATATATATATATATATATATATATATATATATATATATATATATATATATATATGCAAATACTTATCGTTAACGTATCGAAAACTAAATCCGCTTCCGTTCTCAAAACTTATGTGCAAACTCCTGTTCAAACGCAAATATCTCTTGTTGAAAATATTCTTAATTGACGTTTTTCAAATTATCCAGGAGGAGCAGCAGGTTGTTGACTAATTGGACTTGTTCTTTCCAGAAGAAACTGTTTTTCAATAAACGCAGCAATTTTTAGGGGTCGATTAAAAATCTGCCCTTCTACACTTATAAAGAATCCAATATTAATTCTCATTTTTCAGATTGTGGTAGGTTAGAAACTCAGAAAACTACGGAACAAACATAACTGTCACTTTTGAATGACAATTGTCAATTGGTAAAAAACAGACTTCGAACAAATTGCGGCAACATCGATAGTGCTGCCAACCGAATGCCGAAGAATAACAGGCACCAAATTTGAAATCCAATGTAAACGCTCTAATGCATTTCCATTGTAGTATTGGTACCATTTCGTTGATTTCATGTCGTCATCATCGATGGCATGCAACAGTTTTCAAATTGTATTTATTTACTATTAATATATAACGTAAGTATTATACTTATGGTTTCTGCAGTATAATGCCATATTATTCCATTGGGGAATAATGGCGAGGGATTAATAGTAAGTCTTTATTCCCTCTTGAGATGAATGAAAATGAAGAATCATTTATTCATGATAGATAAATCAGTCGTAAATAAAGTATACTACTCTCAATAATGACTATTATTCTCATGGAATATTACTCGAGAATAATTACTATCATTACTGACTAGTGGTAAAACCTACTAGTACTATAGTTTGTTCCTATAAATTTATAGTTGTGTATAAAAGGACATGTATGGAATATTCGACACCTCACGCAATCATCTCACACCTATTCATCCACTCCTGGAATCAATATTCTGTCATTTCCGACTTACATAAATAAGTTAATGGCATCGGCAAGCCCGGAAAGCCATGCAAACATTCCGTTGTCAACACAAATTATAATGAAATTGGTTTTCGTTGTCGCCTCTTCGTGACAGTTGCCTTGGTAATTTGTCGGGGAGACGCTGAAGGCGTGGAAACGGTGGGTTTTATTGTGTTGACACTGGCTCTAACGAAAGTGCTCTGCAAATATGCATTTCGTATTAACTTCTCCCTTCTATAGCTACCACAGCCGCGCGCCCCTGAATCCTGAAACGTACGGTGGTTTGGATTGGTGTTGGTCGAGCAGTTATGTTTAACCTCAATGATAAAATATTCTCACGAATTATAAAGATATGACAAGGAATTATCCTGGTTTCTCTTTATGATGTAAAACTATTGGATGTACAGAATGCTTTGTTTATTATTTGTGTACTGGTGTTATCGATTATCTCTCTCTCTCTCTCTCTCTCTCTATATATATATATATATATATATATATATATATATATATATATATATATATATATAAATATATATATACCTATGGTGTTCCACAAGGAACTGTTCTTGGACCGCTACTTTTCACACTATACGTGGACAATGTTATGAAAATAACAAAAAAGGGCAAAATAATCAGTTTTGCCGATGATATGGCTATTATATACCAATCTTCGTCTTGGAAACAACTGAAAAATGAATCAGAAGAAGATTTCCGGAATATAAGCAAATGGTTCAAATTTAACAAATTGACACTTAACAGCCAGAAAACCTGCTACTTACCATTCACCTCCTACGCAAGCAACCTACCGAAACTAGGGCCACTAAATATTGATGAGAGTATACAAATTCTAGAAAAAGACTCAATTAAATATTTGGGAATTATCATCGACAGACACTTCAGATGGGATCTACAAATGAAATATTTAACTAATAAACTGAGGGGTCTGCTGACTAAATTTAGGATTATCTCAGATTACCTGGATAGTACAAATCTCAAAATAATATACTTTGCACTCGTGCAATCTCAACTCTCATACGGTATACTAGGGTGGGGTGCCGTAGCTGATTGCCACCTACAAAAATTGAGTGTTGTGCAAAAATGGATACTTGGAATAATATTCAAAAAAAAACTCACGTATTCAAGTGACATATTATTTAATGAAGCAAAAATAATGGACATCCGACAGCTTTTATGCCAACGAATAATTATGAATATACATAAAAATAAAATAAAACTAATCTCTCCCACACATACATATGAAACAAGGAACAAAAAAACACAGTCTAGCACTACATTCAGCAATAAAACAATTGGACAACGCTCGATGCAATATTTGGCGCCAAGGATCTGGAATACACTACCAAATGAATTGAAAATTGTTCGGTCTCACAATGGATTCAAACACAAACTTAAAAAGTGGATTATTGCAACTGGAAGAAAAAGGTTCAGTGACTTGATTGACTTGAAATATCTAAGATGATACAATAAATCACTTGTTGTGCCCAAATTGAAGTATACATGTATATATATATATATATATATATATATATATATATATATATATATATATATATATATGTATATATGTGTATACAAATTCGAAATAATCCATACTAACCATAATTATACTTACTTTTGTCCATTCTTACATGATTCAGTCAAAACCTACCTGCTTTTGTCGATACTTTCCAAATTTTGTCTAGTATACTTACCCGATTTGTCATACCGATTTAGACATTATATGTATTACATTTTACTCCATATCTCGTATCTCAAATGTTTATTTCAGCAAATCACAAACATTTTGTCCATTCTTACATGATTTTGTCAAAACCTTCCTGCTTTGTCGATACTTTTCAAATTATGACTAGTATACTTACGCGATCTTGTCATACCGATTTATACATTATATGTACTACATTTTACTCCATATCTCGTATCTCAAATGTTTATTTTAGCAAATCACAAACAAGCATATCTTTGCTTCTGTGATATTTTGTTTATTTACTAATTTTATTCATACAATTGTTAATATGTCTTTATATTTATATTTATGTGAATAAACACTATTATATATATATATATATATATATATATATATATATATATATATATATATATATATATATATACAAAACTAGGAAAATAGTTTGGTAAGCAGCATGCAGGAAGTATACTCTTACAACACGAATTCCAATA
The DNA here is from genome assembly GCA_032362365.1 of Zygogramma bicolorata. Taxonomy (NCBI): domain Eukaryota; kingdom Metazoa; phylum Arthropoda; class Insecta; order Coleoptera; family Chrysomelidae; genus Zygogramma; species Zygogramma bicolorata. The sequence goes on from JAVJAQ010005889.1 coordinate 257,744, forward strand.
TTTCGACAATGTTTATTGTCATCTTCAGGGAAAGAGTGTCCACGAGATTGAATGCAAAAAGGTTGTTAGAAATTTGAAACATATGTCACGATCATTGAAACTTTCATTAAAAATATTCAAGTCAGTCAACATTACAACAATTTAAAATTATATTAAAATTTTATGAATAGACGTCCATTTACATGTCGAACGCCGGCATGGAATGATAGATCATTGTTTCATACATGTTTTAAATTTCTAACGACTTTTTTGCATTCAATTTCGTGGACACTCTTTCCCTGAAGATGACAATAAACATTGTCGAAATATTTGAATTCGTGTTATAAGAGTATACTTCCTGCATGCTGCTTACCAAACTATTTTCCTAGTTTTGTTCTTAACTAGTCAGCAAAGACTACCCATCTCCTATATATATATATATATATATATATATATTGTTCGTTCTAAAATTGTTCGTTTCCGTTAACCAGCTGACGAACGTCAACCCTCAAAAGTCGAAACTTGTGCGAGCAATGGATCAACGAGGCCTTACCTTTTAACGTGCGATTACCCAGCACGGTGGCCCGGCGAGGATTCGAACCCCGGCCTTCCGCTTGATAGGCAGATATGCTAACCACTACACTACCGAGACCATATATATATATATATATATATATATATATATATATGCCCTGATATAGAAAAAACAACTTTATATATATACATATACACCATGTGAAGTTCGGATACGTTGGTAAAAACTAAGATGTCTAGAAGGATGGTGTACCGAGTTATACCTGGGCATGTTTGGGGTAAACTTGGCGACACATGCCTACTATGATAATAAGCATCATGACCCCTTGACATCAAATCAGTTCAGATGGCGTTTGCAACGAAAAGAGTTACAAATTTCCTAGGAAATGTATAAACAGCCGACCTGACGGCTGGCTATACTTTTACTTTTGGACGCTGACTGATCAACAACCTATATTATTTGTTCAGAATACTGGCCAAATTCCCTATAATTGTGTTCCTTTCATTCGATTTTGTTTTTTATGAGTATGACATTAGATTTTGCTCATTTTGTTGACTGCTCGAATCGAAGAATATAGTTTGTCGATCGATCGGTTGACTATGCACTTCCGATTAGCGTCAACTAGCGATGAATTTGAGAAACACACCACGATACGTAAAAATGACACTAATGACAGATAAGTGTCGCCATAAAATTCTAAACAATATCGCATCAGTCCCAGCACCATATCCTTCTAGACATCTTAGTAAAAACCCATACTAAAAATCTAGGTATACATATACAGGGTGGCCCATCACATTCGCCTCGGTATTTCTACGAGAAATGAAGAGAGTTAGGGAAAAAATTTTAGCACAGTCATATGTGGGTTCATGAGGAGCATATTCCAAAATTATTTTCAAATATATAGGGTGACCCACAAAAAAATTACATACCAAAGTTATATTTTTTCTTATGGAACACCCTATATTTTTTCATATTTTTCGATACTATAGACAAAATAAAGGTGAGTTACTATTATATTCCCTATACCTAAAACTAACCGTTTCTGAGAAATTTTGAGAAATTCAAAAATACAGACCATAATTTAAAAATTGTTTTCACCCTGTAACGTGTAACAAGATGCTCGTGATTGAATATACTGCTTAGCTCAAAGGTTAAAGTTAAGGACTACATACAATTTTCAATGCAATATTATACAGAGTGGTGAAAAAAATTGCCTCAAAATTCGGACACACATTTTATTAAATAACTTCTTAAAGTTGAATGGAACACCCCGTATTTAGTGGCGTTATTTGACGCATAATTAGATTCCCTTCAAAACTATATTAGGGTTCCCTATACCTATCTCTTTTGATTTTTACACAAAAGGCGTTTTTATATTTTACTTATGAGTAATTTTTTCATCTTAAAAATGAAACACGCTATTGTAATGAAAAGCAAAAAAGCATTTTTGAAGTCATTTTATCGAAAAATTAAGAATCTTAAATAGTTAATTATTTTAATAAATGTTCAAAATGGTGTCCATTATTCTCGATGCATAGGCGAACTCTTTCTTGAAATGAGTGCTGAACTCTGGATAACATATTTTGCGGTATTGAACCGAACGCTGTTCTTATTCGTACTTTCATATCCTGAGGTGTCGTTGGCTCTGTATCGTAAACAATACTTTTGATATATCCCCATAAAAAATAGTTGGGACTTGTGAGGTCCGGAGACCTGGCTGGCCAGTTCTGTGGACCTCCTCGTCCTATCCATCTATTTGGATATTGTCGATCTAGCTCGTTTCTAACACGTCTATCAAAGTGTGCAGGAGCACCATCTAGCTGCATCCACATCCGTTGACGAATATTAATAGGTATACTTTCCAACAGCACAGGCAAATTATCCCTAATGAATCCGAGAAACATGACGCCGTTTAAGTGACCATCAAAAAAGTAAGGACCTACTACTTGCGTTCCAATTATTCCACCCCACACATTAACAGACCATCTGTGCTGGTGATCAAGGGTTCTGAAAATATTAGGGTTTTCGTCACTGTAATAGTGAAAGTTATGTCTGTTAACTAATCCGTTGTTATGAAAAGTTGACTCATCGGAAAAAAGCACATAATCAAAAAAATGTTCTTCATCACCAAACTTTTCTAAAACCCATAAACAAAAATTCAGTCGTCGATCATAATCTTCTTCAAAAAGCTGTTGGTGTAGTTGAATGCGATACGGGTGGAATTTGTACTTTTTAATTATTCTTTGGATACTCTGTCTGCTTATTCCAGTTGTTTCGCATATTTTTCGCTGACTTGTGTGAGGCTGTTCAACTAGAGATAACATCACTAAATATTCATTTTCCTCATTTCCAGTAACTGGTTTTTGCCGTTCTTGCATATTATAAGATACACTGCCTGTTCTTCGGAAAAGCTGCAACAACTTTTCCAATGAACGCTTGTTAGGATGACTCCTGTGAGGATACCTTTGGGCATATACTCTTGACGCCAATAAACAGTTTTCTTCACACTCACCGATTATTAAAATCATATCAACTCGTTCTTGCTGGGGATAAGTTCTCATTTTATAATATTTCAAAAAGACAATTTTAAACTAGTTTAAGACAATGATAATGGTTTGATTAACAAGTTGTCACTGTCAAATATTTTTTGTTTCATAATAATAATTAACGTCATCTAGGCCAGAGCCTACTTTTATCGAAAATATAGTTTAATAGGTTTCATAGGAAATCGTAAATGTATGTTCTTTTACTCCCACCCGTAAATAGGCTGATTTCTTGATAGTTTACTAAACGGATAAGTTGGCAATTCCAGTCAACTGTACGGATATGAGTTCATATCCACATTGGTTGGAAAATGAATTCCACAAGCACAGAGAACAAAATACTTGTTGCTAGGATACTCGCCTATGGCATCGTGCCCAAACTTCGTCCTCGTGCGATATGGCCACCATATCCACTCTTGTTGTACAAACTACTATTTTATTTACCCCATATTGTAATTTTGTTATTCAATTCAATATGAAGTCTAATATATTTGCTAAGAAATAAGCGAATTTAACATATTTCGCCTCAATAATTGAGACGCATCTTATTTTAAAGAATGCTGTAATATTTCAGAAATGGCAATTCATTTGAGTTTTTACATTTGCCTGCATTTTACTTTAGACACACCTTATTTCCGAAAATTCAAACTTGTGCTTTTAGCGAATCTACGTATTCCTTAATGAAAATGTTAATTAAACGCATTCCAAGCTTTTTATTATAATACAGTGTGTTTCATTTTTAAGATGAAAAAATTACTCATAAGTAAAATATAAAAACGCCTTTTGTGTAAAAATCAAAAGAGATAGGTATAGGGAACCCTAATATAGTTTTGAAGGGAATCTAATTATGCGTCAAATAACGCCACTAAATACGGGGTGTTCCATTCAACTTTAAGAAGTTATTTAATTAAATGTGTGTCCGAATTTTGGGGCAATTTTTTTCACCACTCTGTATAATATTGCATTAAGAATTGTATGTAGTCCTCAACTTTAACCTTTGAGCTGAGCAGTGCATTCAATCACGAGCATCTTGTTACACGTTACAGGGTGAAAACAATTTTTAAATTATGGTCTGTATTTTTAAATTTCTCAAAATTTCTCAGAAACGGTTAGTTTTAGGTATAGGGAATATAATAGTAACTCACCTTTATTTTGTCTATAGTATCGAAAAATATGAAAAAATATAGGGTGTTCCATAAGAAAAAATATAACTTTGGTATGTAATTTTTTTGTGGGTCACCCTGTATATTTGAAAATAATTTTGGAATATGCTCCTCATGAACCCACATATGACTGTGCTAAAATTTTTTCCCTAACTCTCTTCATTTCTCGTAGAAATACCGAGGCGAATGTGGTGGGCCACCCTGTATATATATATATATATATATATATATATATATATATATATATGTATATATATAAAGTTGTTTTTTCTATATCAGGGCTTCGGTCTGAAGAAAAAGATTACTCTTTTTGCTACTCGAGCTTTCGCTAATTTTTATTAGCTTTTTTGAGGGCTACAATATAAAATGGACATCAAAAAGTATAAATGTAAAATATAAGGTACATACATGTGCTATTTGAGGTTTTCCTTGATAAATGAAATGTAGAGATAAAACATGAGATATGTAAATTTTGACAATGAAAGGTGAAGTTATTGATTTGGAAATTCATAGTGTTCTTTTCACTGACGACAGTTATATACAAGATGTATTTATTTGTTTAATAGAAACGAATAAATTTTACTGAGGTTTTCAATATCTGATTTTTTGTTCATGTTGTTTCTTCTCGTTTTAATTTCAGTCATTTCCAAAAAGAGACGTTTGTTCAAGTTTTTTTCAATATGAAGAATTTTTGTGTTATTATAATCAATTGTATGATCATTTTCAATAGAATGTTTGGTTAATGCACATGAATTTTGTCTCATATTTCTACAGTCACTGTTGTGTAAAGCTATTCATGTTTTCAAATTATTTTTTGTTTGACCAATATATTTTTTGTCACAATCATTGCAAGGAATTTCGTACACTACGTGAGATTTTTCAAAAAGTGGATCTTCATCTTTTAATTTTGAATGTAATTTGTTCAAAGGTTTTATTTTTCTTTGTGAAATTTTGATATTGTTTTCTTGTTTAAATACATTTATGATTTTGCTTGATAATTCTGGAATACAAGGAATAGAACAGTATTTAAGAAAACAATATTGTAGCGTCTTCGAATTTTGAAAAATCGTAATTTGAAGTGGACTGTATTAATATGGTTCGAAAGTAAAAAATAAGAAAAAGGAACGAGTTGGCATTTAACGAACTCACCAGAAATATGCAGTCTTCTCTTCCTCGTCGAAAGGGCCCTTTATCAGCTACGGATCCTCAATCGGTCTCGATTCACAAGTATCACAAATTTACCAAAAAAACGTGAAAAATAGCGAGATTTCAATATATGCGGTTCACAGTTGAGCAAAGCGAGCACTACTTGTTGAGCCGCTTCTAATGCTTCGTGATTGGTTGTGTCGTAGGGCATGCGCCCTTTTTGAGTCGCCTAATGCCAACTTAAAACTATTTGCGCGAGAGAAAAATATTAATTTGTCACGAAGACGTAACATTACCGCCCCCCAAAATGCATATAAAATAAATATGCATTTTCATAATAAAACAAAATTCTGCAAAAAAAATAAAAAATATGAAAATAAAAAATAAACTTCAAGAAAAAAAAAATACTTTAATTAGTCTCCTCAATTGGTAGAGGACATAATTTAACTAACGGGCGTTTCAACAGACCATTTTTTGTTTTAACTATGGCAACTCGCGAAATTCCATCTTTACCGGGATTTAAAGCAGTGATACGGCCTAAAGACCACTGAAGAGGTGGGGTTGACTCATCTTTAATTAGTACTAGAGTACCTTCAATCACAGGAGTAGTTGGTGTTATCCACTTACTCCTTTGATGCAGAGTATTATAGCATTTTCTTTTTCTATCCAGTATTTTATTCGTATCAAATGCTATTTCTTTCAAGTTGAGGCTTACGTTTGACTTGTCAACTTAAACCTTATTCAACTTACTGCACCTAATCATGCACTAAAGTGAGAGCTATTCTTATACATTTTATTCAGTCACTAGAGAAACATTATGTATACCACACAGTATTCATTTTCTTTATCTTAACCATGATAATGCTTCACAAATCTCTGAAAAGGAAAAAAGGAATTAGTAGTGTTGTGAAAGATTTGTGATGTTTATTAGGTACCTATTTTCAAGATGCCATATCATCTTACTCTGACTACCATATAGAGTACACAAAATTTTCATAAATGCTTTCTGCTAGAGATTACATCATTCATTAGTAGTATTCCTGTAAATTAAAAAAGATTATTTTGCTTGAAGTATATGTATAAGTGATTATGTTATAGTGTTCTATATTGTTATTTTTACTCACCTGTTGCTGAAGAGTATAGGTACTCTAGTTTTCATGCATTTGTTAAATTTGTAAATATTTTTACCGTTGTATTTGTATAATTTCAGGCTTTGGATCGTCTATTTGCGTTGGTGGTGAACTTGAGTGTTTTCAATCTGTCATCGAAAAATAAACAATTGGATGTCGACCTTGAATCAGCTGACGGATACTTTCTTTCAAATTCCGTGAGCCGAACTGTTAGTGTATGTTGTTCTCATCATTACTCTGAACTCGATGTGTTCGTGTTACTCGATGTGAATTCCTAGGCATGCCATCTGGAGGTTTGGGAATAAACTATTTTATTTTCAAATATTAGTCTTTTGACATTAGGTAGATATTCTTGGCGTTGAAATGTTTTTCTTCACTTGAGAACATCTATATATTCTATTTAATATTACCTATTATAGTCTCTACCTGTTTGGACACATTTCTTTTGATGAAATTCAAACCTCTTTGTATGACGTCACCGTATCGACGTGAAAAGCAGACTCAAGATGTGTGTCAGTTAGAATGCGCTGTATGTTGATTTTTGGAGAATTTCAAAAAAAGTCCTTCGAGTGCCATTATGAGTTGAGGAAAAGGTTGAAACTGCCCTTTTGCCGGCGTGACTTCAGAGAGGCAAGTCATAAGCACTGACTTCCTTCTGAATTATTTTTTTGAGAATACGTTGAAGTATCTGGTTATGTAGCTGCTCATTTTTGCTTCTGTTGAGCACAAAATTTCCGTCTAAATCCGAGAGGTATGTAAATTTAGTATTTAGATCTTGTTGGACTTTCTTTCGCCATTTTGCCTATTTTTTTTGTATGTCGAAATTGGTTGTAACTGAACCTATTTCACAGGGTTTTTCCGTTGGGGCTCGATTCATCCCTTTATTTTCTTGGCGAGGAGTAGAGAATCCTCCTTGATGAGTTTCCTTTTGAGTCTGATGTCGAGAAGTCTAACATGGGTGCCATGAGGCCGTATTCAGCAGTCACGTTGTAACCGAACCGTAGCTACAGCCCTAACTCCGCCGAAGTAAGCCAGACCTGATGTAGTTTAGTTATACCGAAACGTTCAGCATGCAGGTGTCGTTGTAAAGCAGTTCTGGTTTCACTAACAGCAGCTGTTACGTTCAACTCCAGTCTAGTTTCATCCAGAAGTACATCCCTGAATATTCACCGTTTGATACATCCACTCAACAAGTTCATCACCATCACTAATGGACCATCTAAGGAAGAGCTGATTCCGAAGCTCTAGGTATCATTTTCATTTATTTCAGTCATTTGATATCGTAGAACATATTTGTTCAAATCTGTCCTGGATACCGTTCCAGATTGTACATAGCTCATTGTATATTTCCATCTTTCCGTTCAAGATACTAAAATAATAAACTATTTTTGGGGATTTTGACTTTCATTTCATGAAGCTGTCATTGTCAATATTTTCGTTTTCTGGGTTTCATAAAATCAAATTCTAGTGGCGCCTAACATTTTTTATTTAGCTATCAATCGATATTTATATATACATAACTTGAACCCATGCCCAATGCCGCCAGACGAAGAGCTGCCGTTCGCTGTGTGTAAAGTAAATTTTATGCCACAGTATGCAAGTATTCAAGTTTCCATCTACGCCAAAAATCCTGATGGATGCGTTGAAGCAATTGCCATCGAGATAATCTGTTTAACGGAGTGGAAGTATGGTCGAAGTCGGGAACTGTGGACAGTGGTTCTAGCGTTAAAAAATGACCCGGTGTCAGAACAGATAAGTCGTTAGGATCGGAGCTTAACGGTGTTAAAGGGCGAGAATTCAACAAAGCCTCAATTTGTACTAGAACGGTATAAAGCTCTTCATACGACAATACCTGGTCTCCCACAATCTTAGATAAATGATTTTTAACGGATTTTATCCCGGCTTCCCAAATTCCTCCGAAATGCGGAGCAGCGGGGGGGTTGAAATGGAAATCAATATTTTCTGTGGTTGCGGCTTCCTTTAAAAGTTTGAGTTGTTTACAAGCGCCTATAAAATTGGTACCGCAATCACTACTAATATGCGAGCATCTACCCCTACGTGCAACAAACCGTCGAAGAGCTGCCAAAAACGCATCACTAGAAAGGTCAGATGCCAATTCGATATGAATGGCTTTTGTAGCAAGACAAACAAACAGACATATGTACGCTTTCAATTTTTTAGCACCTCGTGTTCGCGACATAGTAATAAAAAACGGTCCACCATAATCCACTCCTACGTGGGAGAATGGTTTGACTTGTGACACACGGGAAAAAGGAAGATCTCCCATGGTGGGTTGTAATGGAATGGGGTGCGTTCTCCAACATGTAATACATTTGGATAAAACTCTACGAATGACGCGTTTAGCTGATAGAATCCAAAATTGTTGTGACAATAAGAACTGAACGGTACGCATTCCCGCATGAAAATATTTTTTATGGTAATGATCAATCAATAAATCAGTCAATTTTGAATTAGAAGGTAAAAGAAGTGGATGTTTTTTATCATATGATAATTTAGAATGAGATAATCTACCTCCTACTCTGAGAAGTCCGTCAGTATCAACGAATGCGTTCAATTTCTTGAGAGGTTTCGAAAATATTTCTAACTCAGTTGAAAAACATGAATACTGAATATATCTAACCAACGTTAAAGTTGATTGATGGAGTTCCAATGAGCTTAGCGAGTCGGTAACTTTACTTTTTGGATTTTTCAAATTAAAAATAAATCGTTTGATGTAAGCAATAATACGCTGCACAACTAAAAAAGATGAATGATTCTTCAAAAGTTCTTCTATCCAATTCAAAGCATTGACTGAGAAAAAAACAATCTTACGTTCTTCTTCATGAGTAGTATATTTTTTATTGTACTTCAGATCAGCACAAGGACTTGCGTTCTTTTTTAAAAAGTCAGGACCTTGGAACCATAAATTATTGTGCAACAGTTCAGATGGGAGAGCTCCTCGTGACGCAATGTCAGCGGGATTTAATTCTGAATCAATGTGTTTCCATAGTTCGGGGGGAACCTTTTCTTGTATGTACGACACCCTATTGCTTACAAAAGTCTTCCATCTATGCGGTGATGCCTGTATCCACGCTAATGCAATTGTAGAGTCTGTCCATGCATGAACAGCGGTGAATTTTATTTTACTACCATATGTATCAGTCACAAATGAAATGAGAGATGATAAAAGAACAGCAGCGCAAAGTTCTAAACATGGAATGGATAAGCGTTTGATTGGAGCGATTTTAGATTTAGCACAAACAAAATATAATTCCGCTCCAGTTTTTTTTAATTCGCGAAAATAAATAACGGCTGCGTAACCTTTTTCGGAAGCATCTCCAAATCCATGAAGCTCACATTCCATATTAGGATTACTCAATATCCTGCGAGGTACTTTAATACGAGACAATAAATGGAGTTCTTTTTTATAAAGTATCCAATACTGGAGAATTTCATCATTAGGTGGCTCATCCCAGTCTACACCAGAGACCCACAAACGTTGGATAAGATATTTCGTAGAAAATGTTATAGGAGCTAACATTCCTAGAGGGTCGAAAACCCGGGCAAGTTCAGAAAGAAGATTGCGTTTTGTACATGGACGATCCAATATCTGTACTGAAAATTTGAAAATATCACTAGAGCACTCCCAGAGTAGACCCAAAATTTTATGAGATATAGTCTCTCCATGCACATTCTCGTTTTCAAACGATAAAGGAGAGGAGCATAAATGTGATTTCGGCAAATGAGACAATAGAGAAGGTTCATTACTAGACCATTTCCGTAAATCAAAATTTCCTTCTTTCAACAAAGATATCAGTTCGTCTTGAAGGCGAAAAGCTCCTTCAAGGGTAGCGTGACCGGTTACTATGTCATCTACAAAACAATCTGAGATTAAAGCATTTGAAGCTAGTGGATATTTTGAACCGACTTGTTCAACTAGATACAGAATTGTTTTCAATGCCAAATAAGGGGATGATGAAACCCCATAAGTGAGGGTGCGTAATCGATAATCTTTCAAAGGTTCAGCAGGTGAGAAGCGCCAAATTATGCGTTGAAAATCGCGATGTTCCGGTGTTAGTAAAATCATTCTATACATTTTTTTTACGTCTGCGCACAAAGTATACTTATGTAACCGGAAATTTAATAAAATTGTCACGATATCACGCTGTAACTTTTGACCCGTCAATAAGTGATCATTTAGTGACAATTCATTCGAGGGTCGAGCTGAAGCATTGAAAACTACTCTCAATTTCGTAGAAATAGCTTGAGGTTTTATAACACAGTGGTGCGGTATGTAGTAACTATTTTTTGGTATTGTTAATTCGGATATCAATTCCATATGATTGAGCTCTAAATATTCCTTCATAAATTCGCAATAATCCTGATAAATTGTCTTTTGTTTCTGCAACCGCTTCTCAAGAGACAAAAAACTTCGGATAGCAAGATTTCTACTTCCAAAAAATACTGGAGGTGAATCACGAAAAGGTAATGCAACAATAAAGCGGCCATTGTCGTCCCGGCGAGTAGTTTTTTCATAGTATTCTTCAACGTACTTATCTTCCGGCGACAGACATTTAACTTCCGGAACAGATTCTATCTGCCAAAAATTTTTTAGAATACTTTCTATCGAATTAGTTTCAGCGTTAGTTTGACAAAAAAATGAATTCAGTAAGGGAGGAGAAGAACAAGCTAATTTTCCCATCAACACGTATCCAAATACGGTTTCTATTGCATCCGGTTCCTGTAAATTACCACAAATATGATTACCTAATATTAATTTCGGAAAGATATCTGCCCCTAACAAAATATCAATTTGACTCGGATTGTTAAATTCGGGATCGGCTAGACTAAGCTTAACAAGATGCGGCCAATTTTCAGTTGAAAGGTGTGATGAGGGCAATTTTTCACATATTTTTGAAATTATCACGCCGTCAACTGTGAAAAAGGGGTTGTTTTGATTGGGAGGTTTGAAACAAAATGATACCCCACTTGAACAAGTGACGGTTTTACTTTCACCCAAGCCCTGAACAGTAAGTGATAAAGGATATTTTGACAATTTTAAGTGATTAACTGCCCTTTCTGTAATAAAAGTACTTTGACTACCTGGATCGAGTAAAGCCCTAAAAGTTTGATAATGTCCTTTACTATTCAGAATTGCGATGCGAGCGGTACCCAAGAGTACTACATTTTTTCGATTCATGAAACCCATACCACAATGTACATTAGCAACTGTTTGGGGAGGAGACAAATCATCAGTTGAATGAGAAGCTGCTTGATTCCTCATTTGATCAACTGTTTTATTAGAATCAGAGTTATGTTTCATACATAATAGAGAGTGGTGTCTTTTACTACACCAGCGGCAACAATTGCGGGATTTACAAGTCCGTAGATCGTGCATATTACTCAAACAATTGAAGCATAAATGCATTGATTTGCAAAAATTGTATCTATCGGTAGCGGATTTTTCCAAGAACGATGAACAAGTATAGAGCGAATGACTACCATTGCATTGGCAACAGTTTAATTTTGATGTACGATTGTCAGTTTTGGTGAAAAATGACGAATTGCGTGATTGCATATTTCTGGAACTAGTTTGCGAACTATTTGTTGACTTACGAGATGTATCTGTTTGCTTCTTCAACTTTGAAGCATGCGAATAAGCGAAAGATTCAATTGCAGTGCATTGCTTATCTAAAAACTCATATAAGGCATTATATGTTGGAATTTCCGATGAACAGTGCTCTTTTTCGAAAGCTTGAGCCATATCGGGGCTAATACGATCGATAAGCATTTGCATTAAAATAAAACTCCACCCATCGGTAGGAAGACCTAGTTTCTTCAGTGCGGATAAATTTTCATTAAATATATCTAAGAGATGGCGAAAAGAAGCGGCATTTTCACAATTGACAGGTTGACAACTCTGCAATTCATTCCAATGAGCGGAAGCGCGAAACCGTTTATTTGAGAATTTTTTTACTAAACAATCGTAAGCAAGATTATAATTACTGCCTTCTAACGGGTGTATTTGAACTAAAGATAATGGAGGTCCCTCCAAGGACGTAATCAAATAATGGAACTTTTCTGAATCACTCAACGTGTCATTATTATGTACCATTGAATTGAAAAGGTCAATAAAATTGGGAAATGTTTTGTAGTCCCCTGAAAACATTTTTAATTCTAGTTTCGGTAAACGACCCTTAGAATTAGCAGTAGTTAACATGGTTAGATTTCCATTGGGAGGATTTGACGAAAGGCTATTTTCAAATAAATCTGCATAAATAGTTCGAACGGAAAAGTATGAATCAAAGAAGTTACTTTTCTTTTCATTTTCCTCTTCTAAGTCGTTATTCTCGTCACTTGACAATATAACTAGTATATTGTTGTGATGTTTCATGAATTCTTCGCGAACTGTTTCTATTTCACCATATCGAATTTTAAATAAGGTATGTTTAGATTTATCAACTTTTGCCTTATTAGCGATGTCTTCTAAAGAGATTATTTCAGTAACCGCACTAGTTCTCAATGCTTTGTACCTTTTCAATTTGTCGCCCATTTTCAAAAGCACACAAATCAATTTATTTGAGGATGAATCAGATGAAAGTCAACAACAGTTTTTGTAAACACAAGAATGAATGAGCGCGATACCACTGGAATTCCCAACTTCGACTTTTTTGCTCCGTGCGATGTTCTGTAAAAAGCGGCAGAATGGTCTGTCGATGCCGACCGTTAGTGCTTTTTCAATATAGACTAATTTTAATTTGACAAATTGAATTTGAATTTCAATGCGTTCACGCTGTGAATTTCAAGAAAATATTTAAAAATTATCCGGCTCGAAGGACCAAAATGTAGCGTCTTCGAATTTTGAAAAATCGTAATTTGAAGTGGACTGTATTAATATGGTTCGAAAGTAAAAAATAAGAAAAAGGAACGAGTTGGCATTTAACGAACTCACCAGAAATATGCAGTCTTCTCTTCCTCGTCGAAAGGGCCCTTTATCAGCTACGGATCCTCAATCGGTCTCGATTCACAAGTATCACAAATTTACCAAAAAAACGTGAAAAATAGCGAGATTTCAATATATGCGGTTCACAGTTGAGCAAAGCGAGCACTACTTGTTGAGCCGCTTCTAATGCTTCGTGATTGGTTGTGTCGTAGGGCATGCGCCCTTTTTGGGTCGCCTAATGCCAACTTAAAACTATTTGCGCGAGAGAAAAATATTAATTTGTCACGAAGACGTAACAAATATCAAAATTTTACAAAGAAAAATAAAACCTTCGAACAAATTACATTCAAAATTAAAAGATGAAGATCCACTTTTTGAAAAATTGGACTTGTTCTATCCAGAGAGAACTGTTTTTCAATAGACGCAGCAGCTTTTCGGGGTAGAAAATCTACCCTTGTACACTTGTATAGATTCCAATATTAATTCTTATTTTTTCAGATTGTGGTGGGTTACAAACCCAGAAAACTACGGAACAAATATTGATCCACCACAAAATAATGACGTTCAAACAGTGCTTATTGCGATATCTATGATTTCATTGGAAATTTCATATCAAGCCCACTGCTTGATGAAAACTAATCATAAACTGAATTATTAATGCAGTACTGTTATATTCGACCTCTGGAACTTACAGTAGAATAAAAATGTTCGAAATGAAGACTGGGTACAACATTTTGCTGAATATCTATCTTTTCATGTTCAAATCCATGTTGAAATCGTGATTTCTACATTTCTTCCATTTCATTAGTTACCAATTTCCTTTTCAATAAAGTTATTCATGTACCAAGGACATAATGAAGATATAATTCAAGGGCAACAACATCCCTGAGATACAGTCCTATCGAAAAGTAAGGAATACATCCAGTGAGTCTGAAATCGTGGGTTTTTCGGAAAAATCCTCTGATAGGTAGATTTTTTTAGGAAGACACTTTTTGACGTCATCGACGTCATCAACAATTTTTTTAACCCTCAATATATTCGAGAAGATAATTGAGATTTTTTGTCAATGTCTTAAACTATTCATGTTTTGAAGATTGATTTATTGCCTAAACTTTCATTTCCCTCATAAACTCTCATCGTCAACTCTATCAGGAAGATTTATCTTTCTTTCAACATTTCAGTCGAACTGACAGGGTGTCAGGAGTAACTATTCCTACAGAGTCAAGTATCTCGTTAGTAGGAATCACGATCAGTGATAATCTCTTAAGAGAAAAACATGTGAGATCAATCGCTGAAGGTGCTTCCCAGAAACTTGGATTTCTATTTCGTGCGAAGAGATACTTCACTTCTCGCCAGCTACTCGATTCTATTCAGAGAAAAGCAATTCGTCTTGTTGGTGATTCTTCGCTCACAGAGTCGCTCACTTCATTGGAACATCGTAGAAGAGTCGGAGACTTGTCTCTCATCTATAGATACTTTCACAGTCGATGCTCTTCCGAATTGTTATCAATCGTTCTCCCTTTGGCGATATCTACACGGATGACGTGACAGTACAGAATCTCTATTGCTCAGGGATCTTTTTTCAATAGAACACCTGAGCTTTGGTCTCCTTGCCAAAAGATGTTTTCCTGAGGCTTACAAACTTCAGAAATTCAAAGTAAATGTTAATTCGTATCTCCTGTCCCTTGATACACGCGGTGTTCTTTGAACATTACAGAGCTTCCCTTTCGTGTGGATCTGCTTATAAAAAAAATCTTCACCTATTTTGGGAAGGAAACTTTGCCGTAGTATTACATTGTCATGTGAAAATACAGGGTGTAACTGAATAAGTGTAAAATACAGCCCCTCAAAGGGGGTACATAAAATTTGTATAACAATTTTTTTCACAAGCACTGAAAAAGTTACAATATTGAAATTAACCTGACGTTTTGTACTACCAATAACAGCCAGTGATTTATTTGGTTTACCCCATGGTTGTAAGTGGTGGAAAACGCAACCCCTAAAATTTATTTCCAATGTAACTTTTTGTTTTGTTATTTGTTTACCATTTGAGAATTTATTTCCGATAGCCTGTTTCATTCTAAACAAAAAATTTCCCTTGGGTTTTTTGTCCAAAATAAACCAGTTCGCAGCAAAAAATTATTGTATGAACAACTACAGAGATACATCTTCATAAATGCGAACTGGATTTATTGTTATTTTGTAGGTAGTACCTACATTAAACGATTAAAGGGTAATAAACAAAACTGATTCAAACTTTTTCAGTGCTTGTGGAAAAAATTGTTATACAAATTTTATGTACCCCTTTTAAGGAGCTCTATCTTAACAAGGAATTCTCCAATGAGTTTCTTTATATGAAAGATCCTATCTTTTTTTTCGATGAGGAATCACCTCCTTTAATGTTTTACACTTATTCAGTTACACCCTGTATAGACATTATATTGTAGATGGCATAACAAAAACGCCTCAAATCCTTTTCACACAGACATTGACTAACTATATCTATATAAACAATGATTCCATAACGTATTACGCTTGCTTGAAAAAATTACGAGTAGACTGTGGATATTTTTGGCTACGAATTATGCTGAGAATGATCAGAACTCGTTAAATTCATTGTGTTTACTTTGAAAGTGATACCGGTACACATTTTCGGGGTAATAAATGTTCAACATAAAACAATCGCGCAACATGTTAATTTAAATGTTAAATTTAATATCCTCTTTCATGTGTACTTCTTGCCCACACCACAAATGAAATCAGAAACGATTTGAGTTGTTCCAATATCATTTCATTGTTACTTCCAAATGAAGGCTGCGGAACCTGAAGAGAGGACGGAAAGTGACACCAATGAGTTTTCATAATGAGTTTTCATGATGATGTTCACGAACGAATTATGATTCTACAGTGGTTTTCTTCAATTCCTCCCCTTTTATTTTTTGAACGAGTCAACTCAGAAAATTGAAACTTGGTATAATGAAATTGATGTATAAATACTATAGTTTGGAGTAAAATTGACAGAGGAAAATCTCGAGATGGCGACTGAACGCCATCTGGAAAAAAATTAAGTGGAAAGAGTTTTTTGTGATACATCATTTGGAACCTCCTGACGAATACTTTACAACCCAAGAATATGAAGTCAATATCTTCACCTAATGACAGAACTTAGATAATTGCCTGAATACATCGACGTTCAACTACATACTTCGAGGAACTGAGCTGAGTTCACTTGAGAAGATTCTCGAAATGATTGCCTTGATGTCGAACATTTTCGAACTCAACGTCAATATTTCTACAAATATTTATTATCCTCTGCTGTATATTCAATATTGAAGCGGGCCAGTTTCGTACACCTTTTACTTCAAATGGCCCCATAAAAAAAGTCTAAAGTTTTTTAATCTGGCAAGCGGACTGGCCATTTTGTAGGACCTTGGTGGCCAATCCATTGTGACTTGTCCGGAGTATTGTGGAGGTGCTCCATCTTGTTGGAATAAAAATATCCATATGATGTAGAAACCGATTTCTCTTTAATAAAAACATTTTTTGACTACAGATTATTAACTATCAACATCGATAAAACATAATTCTACCATTCACTATATATGAAACGAACATGCCAAATTTCCAAAATCTTTCTTTAGGCAATAACTTACAGATTTCTTCACTAACTCATATAAAATATCTTGGAATAATAATAGATACACATATGCGATGGGATCAACACGTAAACTTCACCCTCAAGAAACTTCGCTTCGTTCTTCATAAATTCAGACAACTTAATGAAATCCTTGACCTGAAACAAAAAAAAAAACGCTGTTTTACAGATTAGTGGAAAGTGCTCTTATTTTTGGTTTGTTTGGATGGGGAGGAGTGGCTGAAACTTATATTCGCCCTCTCAAAGTTATCCAAAAGCGCTTTCTGAAACTGATACTGTTTGAAAATGCTAGATATCCAAGTGACAGTTCATATAAAGAATCTGGCATACTAGACCTTGAGCAACTATACTATAAAAGATGTACTACCAAACAATTTGAAGACAAGAATACTCTACTGAAACTCACCCATACATATAACACGCGACGTCACATCCAATTTCATTGTCCCCAAACACACAAATCTATACGACAAAAAAGTTATCATTATTTAGGTCCAAAGCTATTCAATACCCTTCCTAAAAATATCCAGGAATGCCGGTCATTCTATTTATTTTATATATAAAATAATAATATATAAAATAATTGACAATCCACTTGCAAAACACTTCCTCAGATATCATACACTCATACTTACCATGAGATGATAATATTTCAATTTTTAAAATTTTTATTTTTACTATTGAATGTCGTATATTTTTATTGTGTTTTATATTTTGATTACTTCTATGGTTGTTTGTATTTACTTACATGTGTGCATAATTGTACATGTTTGAAAATGTCAATTTTTCGAATTTTATTTTTACTGATTATTGAATGTTTTATATTTTTATTGCGTTTTATATTCTGATTGTTTCTATGCTTATTTGTGTGTATAATTGTATATGTTTGAAAATGTCAGTTTTTCAAATTTTAATTTTACTGATTATTGAATCTTTTATATTTTTATTGCGTTTTATATTCTGATTGTTTCTATGCTTATTTCTGTGCATAATTGTATATGTTTGAAAATGTCAATTTTTCAAATTTTATTTTTACTGATTATTGAATGTTTTATATTTTCATTGCGTTTTATATTCTGATTGTTTCTATGCTTATTTGTGTGTATAATTGTATATGTTTGAAAATGTGTGTAAGAACATGTTCTCATGAATATATTTTATCTCTCATATATTTTGATTCTCATATACATTTTCATTCTTAGTTTGAGATATGTATATGTTCAATTGAAATTTCGTTGGTGCACTCACGTGTTCCATCTCACTAAAAATTGATAACTCCAGTGAGACAATTCATGTACTTATTTTGCAAAGTGTTGGAAATCATTTGTAAATTATATATTATAAAAATTCCTTTTTTGCCAATAAACACTAATCTATTCTATATCGAATTCATTAGGATTCACTTCAACGATTTCGGTGATTAGAGGATCAAAAGAAGTTGCCAGCATATTTGAATACAACTTTCCTGTTAAATTTTGCTCGAATGACAATTTTGAAAATAGTTCACGCGGTACCTATCTAATGATGTTCGTTATCGAACTGATATTTTTGTAATTTTTATGAACAAAAAATAACCTATCGAAACTCATCGGGTCGTTGGGATCTCCATACATAAAGTAGTTAATAAACTATTCTATTCTATTCTATTCTATTCTATTCTATTCTATTCTATTCTATTCTATTCTATTCTATGCTATTCTATTCTATTCTATTCTATTCTATTCTATTCTATTCTATTCTATTCTATTCTATTCTATTCTATTCTATTCTATTCTATTCTATTCTATTCTATTCTATTCTATTCTATTCTTTTCCATTCCATTCCATTCCATTCCATTCCATACCATTCCATTCCATGCCATTCCATTCCATTCTATTCTATTCTATTCTATTCTATTCTATTCTATTCTATTCTATTCTATTCTATTCTATTCTATTCTATTCTATTCTGTTCTATTCTGTTCTGTTCTGTTCTATTCTATTCTATATGGCAAAGAAAAACCAAAATTTATAGAAAAATCGATATTAATGTGTTTGTATTCGGGTAATTATCAAATGTTCCGCCATTTTGTAACAGGTGATGATATTGACTTCATATTGTAGAACTATAAAGTATTCGTCAAGAGCTTCGAAATGATGTATTACAAAACCCCATTCCCCATTTGATATTGAAATTTTCATTTGTCAATTTTACTCTAAAATATAGTATTTTTGCATCAATATCTTCATCCCAAGTTTTGATTTTATAGTTTGACCCGTTCAAAAAATAATAGGGGAGGGGGAGAAAAGCACTGTTAAACTGTGAACTTGATTTGAAGAATATTTTACCGAAACGCATTGTCTATGAATTACCAAAGCCTTGGACCAAAACCTAATGAATTCTTAAATGTGAACATCGTTTTGCCGTATTTTATTCCTCACCGGCGAATTTAAAATTATAATTAGGAAAGTCGGAAGTTCGTGTTTCTCCTCGGGCTTTTCGAACTGAAATACCGAATCCTTGTTAACAGTGTTGCCACAGGTAATACCAGATGAGTATGGAATTTGAATTCGATGAAGTGGAGGATTTTCATTGATTATATTATAAGGTCACGAAAGTGTTGTGGTTCAATGTTGAAATTCGATGCTTGTGAATACAATTTTTCATGGCAACTCCCGTAGCTATTGATCAAACTTTTCGAATTATGTTCGCAGGAATCCTTCATTTGCAGTGGATTTCGAGACGAAAAGTACTCAAACTATGTACAATTATCCTATAACTTATTTCTGAGAGTCACTGTTTTATATTTGTATTCGTTCGGAACGGAAAAATCCAAAATACTTCCTGAAAATATTTTATTAATTTTCATTGGCTGGTGAAATAACTCCCGACGAAGTTGAAACACACTTTCTCTCCGGTGAATCCAATCGGGTTGAATATAATTAGGCAGTTATGAAATAGCTAGGCTAATACCACGCCGGACATTGAATGGAATCTACCAGACATCTGTGCAGATATTTCCGAAGAAGATATGCTTGAGAGTGCTTTCTGTGACCAAACAACATACACAGCTTGAACTTCGATAGATTTAACAGGGATGTTTTTTGACTTTGTTTTTTTTTTGTTTATTTCACTTGGTTTGTTTATCCCTTGGCAAATCAGCGTACTCTGTTAATTTTTTTTCTGGTGAATTGAGTTTCGATTTTTGCCTTTTCAATTGTTTCGAATGGATAGTGAATCCAATTGATAGCATTGACATTTTTTTAGACATCAATGAAGCAAGAGCCATGCAATATTTATATTGGGAAAACATTCATTACTATAGTGGAGTACTCAATCAACATTTTGTCAGTTCTCAGATATGAATTGAACCTGTACTAACAGGTCAAATTTTGCATTTGATTTTTCAACAAATATTTTCGCATCTCTCATATTATAAACTATTATATTACATAAGTGTCATTGAAAAAACTATAAGACTGTTTGAGGAAGGAAGATCAATTTAAGAAACAAAAATAGTTCGTCGCGTCGCTCAAAAGAGGCAATTCAGGAACAAGTATTATTATTATTAATTATTTGTATGAAAAATACCCATTAAGAGAGGTATGAGTTTTTTTATAATTTGAGTCATGTATAAAATATCCCATAAGCCGCCGTGGTTTTGTCATAATGACAGCGAAAAAACTTTAGCCCAAGTATTTCAGCGACAAAACGGAACCTAACTCTTGAGAGCATGGCAACCAGAATTGTAAACAAACCTTTGACGGTGTTTTTGTCAATTTTTCACTTGCGTTGTCAAAAGAGTCAATTTGATCTGTGAAAATTAAATATAAGAATTGTTTTTTTAACAAATGTACTTTTCCGTTGAATTGAATGAACTAAACTGTATTCATTAAATTGTCGTACCGAATTACACTCGAGCTTTTTTTTTCAAAGAACACTTGACATTTATGATTCCAGTTTAATAACCTTCCGGCAAATAAACTCAAAAAACTGCCAGAAAAAAATTACTCGTCCTACGGACTCGTAATTTTTTCAGAGGCAGTTTTTTCGTTGAGTTGCCAGGCAACAAAATTCTCATCGAAATGTCAAGTTTACTTCGACCAAAAAAAAGCTCTCGTGTAATTATAAGTGAAAAAAACGTGATATTTGACCCTTTTGAGAGCCCACCATTACTTCAATCCCTAAGTATGAACTGGCAGAATGATGATTCAGTGCTCTACTTGGAGAATGGATCCTTACTAGGAATGGATTTTCCATATATCTCATACTTAATAATTATCAAGTGATCTCTACAGTAATTGAACCAGATTCAACCGATTCTCAAAGTGCGCCCACAGTCTGCAAAACCACGTTTGATTTCTGGGAAAATAACACAAATTTTATGAACATTTTCCTTGACTATAAATGAGGAACAGAGAAAATTCTGTATGTTTCAACTCAATCTTATCGATTCATGAAAGATTATATCTCGTCATGAATTCCAAAAGATTTCCATGCGAAACTGGCAACTTCTAACTCTCGAATAAGATGAAGGAGAATGGTCGACGACAAAATTGCTCTCTCCGTTAAAGACGACTTGAATATAAGGGTAATACTGTGCATATTACTTGAAACAAAATATTATTGTTCTTTGAAACCCTTTAAATCCGTTTTCTCTCAAAGGGATTTTATAATGTTTCCACTTGATTGAGTATATTTAAAGAAGAAATGATTTCATCTTAGCATTCTCTTCTGTATAACAATAATGGTCATAAAATTCGATACTCCAGATTGAAAGGTCTCCATGCATTTGTTATGATGAAACAGTTAAAATAACTCGACAGACTGAGGATACACTTTCTTCATTCATTTGACTGCGTCCAGAAAAAAGGGAGTTTTACTGATTTTTACAGTACTGTATCTCCTATTTCAACAGTAGGGAAATCCAGAAAAACCCACAGTGCTACCAGGTCTGGGCAGTAATTATTGCGTATCACCAAGCAAACCAGAATTGATTACACATCCCAACAGCCAATTTCGTGCATGAAATTTTCTAGTTGTTTAAAGTTAGAATCCGATATCCTAATTTATATACATTTTAAAACTATTTTACTCCTACTACGGTACTACTATTAAAAATATCAAGTATGGTAATTATCTTTATTACATATGGAAAAAGCAGGAATATACATATAACATTCATCACTCATCACTTAAGGATTTTCCCTATCACTTTTACGATAAAAAGTAACATTAGAACCTGAATAAAGTGAAAACTTTAATTTAATCTAGAGGCATGTAATTCAGCGGACTCCTTGGAGAGGTTCAGGTCTCTAATAAGGTCATTCAATTCTTGATGATTGAAGGGTTGGGTATTTGCTGTATCTGCTTCGAAATCACGGTCTTTTTCTGATTGCAAATCCTGAACTTCATCAGACGTTGATGCATCTTGATTATCTTCTGAGAGTGTGGGTCAACTGTTGAATATTGGAATGGATAATTCTTCGTGATGGTTTCTTGGTTCCCTCCAAGCCATTGGTACTCCAAACTTTAGGGACGTCCTCTTTCCAATTAACCATTGCCTCAAATGTTCAACGCATGTTTCACTCACGAAATGTGGAGCCCACGATTTATCCTGGTCTCACAAGTACACGCCAAAATAGCCCAGATGAGCTCTCTTCACAAAGTCAGAAACAGGTTTCCTACTTTCTTCGATTGTATTCACCACATATATAACAGAACACGTCTGGTTGATTTAAATAACTTCTACGTGTAGATGCCATGCCTTTGATTTAATTTTCCGAAAACGTCCACAAAATAATTGGGTAATTTTAGGTTAGAAATTTTGTTTTTGACCTGCAAAAATACAGCATATCCAATCCAATAATATTATTTTGTTGGATTGTGTTATATGACAGCGCCGTAGACCGCTTGGCCACCACCAACAACTTACCTCGTAACGATAGATATATTGCTGAGCCCATTGTATATTTGCAAAAGTCAGAAAGAATTAATGACCGGTAATACGGACTTGCAATTGATGACCCGCTAGCTTCATCGTTCAGCTGTCAGAAAATGTAGTATATCAATATGCAAGAATACAATATTATAAGCTTTTCAAATGAAACACCTTTCCACTAATGAAACGAATGTCAAACTTATCACAACACTACTGTAAAATCGAATATTAGGCTAGTAGATATAGACATTCATTTCAGAATAATTCCAAAAGTTTTTAAACTCAACCGGTATGTTAGTGCGTGAATGAAAACAAATTATAAAATTTTGCATAAGCCTGCGATGAACGGAACATTGTTTAAATGGCAAAAATGTTTTAAAGCTTCATTTTCGCACAGAAAATTGCAAAAGTTCTGCAAATTAGGAATACCACTAGTAATATTGTTTTACAACATGCATTAAGTTTGCAACTTTGTTACAGTTACGGATGCATATGTTTGTCTCATTTGTTGTAGTTTTGCATAGCAATCTATTTGAAAAAATTACAAAAGTTCCGCAAAATTCATAAGTGAATGAAAAAAATGTTCAACATAGTTACTTACATTTGCAACCGTTTCTGAAAAACGGAATATGTATTTGTAAAACTTGTTCCCTCAACGCCGCCATGTCCAGTATGCTCCAGTATTGAGATAATTACAAAAGTTTTTATAAGCGGTTGCAAATGAAGATAAAATCGGTTTCAGTGAATATGAAACTTTACAACCTCGAACTCAAAACGAAACCTTAATTATTCAAGAAATACTAATCGCATTTTTACAACCCCAGGAAGGGACTTACATCACAGTTATCCAGCTGAATACTTGACTATCATTCCGGTGTTTGATATTGTTTAGTTGTGTGTGGTATACTTTATTGCCTACTAGTTTTCATCACTTCACTAGTTTGCAGAACTTTTGCTTTTTTTTGATAAGCACAAATACAAAATTATCTTTCATTTCTTTTTACCCTTATTTCTGTGTTACGGACGTGGTTGCAAATCAAAGAAAACGTTCGACGGGAGGACTTCCCAATTTTCAACTTGAATCTAAAACTTTTGTGAACATTTCGAAACTTGTTTTAATCAAAACGAACAATTTATTGCGCAAATATATTTTCCGTTTGACGCAAGGCGTTGCAAATTGAAGTACTTCCCAAAAATTAGATTTTGGTTATTGTTCCAAGTTTTACAGAACTTTTGAATTTTTTTTCGAAAAAATTAGGACTGATATTTTTTCTAAACAATTAGTTTCGTTCTTTTTTTATCTGTATATAAAAATAAAAAAAAGAATGCAAATTTATCAGAAGATGTAAACAGCTATTTTCCCAGACTCCACAAATTTGCAGAATTTTTGCTTTTATTGGTAGAGAACAAATACCATAATATTTTTCATTTTGATTATACCCTCATTTCCGTATTGCAGGCGTGGTTGAAAATCAATGAAAACGGTGTATGT
Source organism: Zygogramma bicolorata (assembly GCA_032362365.1). Lineage (NCBI taxonomy): Eukaryota > Metazoa > Arthropoda > Insecta > Coleoptera > Chrysomelidae > Zygogramma > Zygogramma bicolorata. The sequence continues at coordinate 282,254 of JAVJAQ010005889.1, forward strand.
GAGTACTTCTTAATTTGCGACCCGTATTTGAAACTTTTGTGAAAATTTCGAAAATTGTATTGATGACATTAAACAACTTATTGCAAAAATATATTTTCCGTTTAATGCAAGGGGTTGCAAATTGAAGTACTCCTCAAGAACATTATTTGGGTTATTTATGCAAGATTGCAGAACTTGTGGATTTTTTTTTGGAAAATTTTGGACTATTACCAATTTTATATTTGTTTATGCGAAACGCCCCGTTTTGTTTGAATGGTTGCGAATTTACCAGAAGATGTAAACTACTATTTTGCAATACTTCAGAAGTTTGCAGAACTTTTGCAAATATCTCTGTACAAATAATGCGAATATTCACAAAATCCTGATTTTCAACACGTCACGTTCAAAAAAGAGGTTGCAAAATCAGACTCAATATCACTTGAACGTACTTTTCATTCTACTGAAGTTTCAAAACTTTCGCAATTATTCTTAAATTTTGGAAAAATCATGTCTATATCTACTGGCCTATATATCAGCAGCATTCACTAGAATCAATTGTGTGAACAATTTAACACAAACAAAGAAGGGAATTCCGCCGATATCAACAAATAAATGGTGGCTCGGTGCAAAAATAAATATTCAGATGATTTTATAGCGAATATTCGTGTTCAGTCAAAATACATAAAATTAGGTATTTATTTTTTATCTTGCCCATATAATAATCAAATTACCAGTAATAAAACAAATTATTCTTACGACTGTTTCGTCTCAGACGATTATTTTTATTAATCTTGGATTCATTTCTGTTTATTTGAAAGACTTGATTCGAAAAAAATAAATTTATAGCATTGAATGATTTTTTGTTGTTCAAAATTCAACTGATAATGCTAAATGGGTGAAAAGGGCTTGTAAAGGTGTAGAAGAGAATAATAAAAAAATCGATTTTTCAACATGATCTTGGTCCCGTTCAACGTAATATGACTGGTTCAGAGACATTATTTGGAAAACTCTAGGAAAATGCGGGTTTTGATGGAATATTCATATATTTTCTAGTATGAAGAGAAAAAAATCGCTGACGGAAGGCAAGTTATAGAGGTTATAACATCTTAGTTATGATAATCTGTCCTCCAAAAACAGTTTTGTAGTCTCTGTCATCAGTATAAACTATTAATTGTATAAATTGTTTCCTTGGAGGCTATATTCACCACTGCCCAATAAATATCATTTTTCTTCAAAGTCAAATAATGATGACATTACTCATCTAACTTGATCCTGTCAAAGTTTGATGTCTCCGCCGGCAGCAGTTTTTTTTCCATTTCTTTACGGCGGAGGGAAAAATGTTGTCATGGCAACAATATGAAACATGTCACAAAACAACAATACAAATGTCATTAACAACAATTAAACATCATTTTTATTTATAGTAATATTAAAAGTACAATTAGTTAATGAAGCATTTTCAAAATTGAAACCGTGCAAAAATGTTCCCGACTCTTGATACGCATTGGTAATTGTTGATGATACTGATGGTCGAGCACAAGTTTCAGCAATCATTCCCGATGTTGGCGAATCATGAGGGTTTAAATTTTTTTGATCATTATCGTTCTTATTTCTTATTGAATCCTCTATATATCATTCGGCAACCGTGCTTGATTTCCAGCCCCCATGTCGTTTGAGGCATTCTAGATTTCCGCCTCCATCAATTAAAAGTGTTGCTGAAGTTCGTCGTAAACAGTGACCCGTGTATGTGCTTGCATCGTTTAAATTTAAATAACTAGCTACTTTTTGGGCTACTGCGCTGATCGAATGTATTTCCATGACGCTTCGGTAACACTTTCCATTTTGGTACTTTATAAAAAATCGGTTTTCTGTGAAATTTTCAGGCCGCAGTGATGCATACTTTTTATAAAGTTTAATGTAGTTTTGACCAATTATCGTATAAGATCTAATTTGTCGTGTTTCACTGTCTGGGATTTTGATAATTATTACATTTTCTTTATCCTCAATGCCCACAGTCTTCATTTTTACTAATTCGTCGCATCGACAGGCGCCGGTAACCCCGATTAACAAAACAATCTGAAATATTTTTATAATTTAGTAGAGTATACTACATGCTTTGCAATATATTTTTTTTTACCTTTAATCCTAAATACAACTTATCTGGCGCTTCAAACAAAAGTTTATCAAACTCGTCTTTAGTGAAAACTTTAGACTTCTTTGCAGTATATCCTTCGCTTTTTTTTTCAGAAAGGCACGTAACTTAAAAAATTTGCTTATATCCACATTTTTCCTAATAACTAACTCGGATTTTATCTTAGAGTATCGTGACCACATTGTAGAAGATTTCCATTTATTTTCATTTTCCATTATATTAACATATGCCAGTAAAACGTCTTCGGTAACTTGCCGTACTCCTGTTGTATCGCACCACTCTTGGAAGTGCTTGTACGCTAACCGATACTTTATTCCGGACTTGGAGGGCCCCAACCGTGCTACTGCATCATTAGCCGCGGACTCAATTTCGTTTAGGTTTTCCATTTTCGCACTAAATTTGCGCTTGCGTTTGCAGCAACAATACACAATGAACAACAACAATAAGCTGTCTTTAATAATATAAAATAACTGTCAAACAACTGTAACCAGGGAGACGCAAATCCCACCGACGCCGACGACTTAATTATTTTAATTTCTAACATCTAGACGACTTTGATAGTTGTCACAGTTAATTTCGAGTAAAAATAGCGTATGAATTGTACTATTTATGGTTGAAAATTGCTACGTTTGAAGAAAAAATAGTATACTTTATTCGGCAAAGAAGCGACTTTTCTTGACTTGCCCTCTATTACGCGTAATATCGGGCGCGTCAAGAAAAGTCATGCTTCTCCGCCTCATAAAGTAATAAACTATTATAGATCTCAATGGTCTCTGGTAGAAAATTTACCACTTCCCCCCCTTAATGATCTTCTGGAACAGCCAAGTAATAGGAAACAGGGAGCAAACATGGAATTGTTTGACTATTGAAGTATGTTCTTTTGAAACAGACTTTCAACAAATATCGTTGGGGTACAGACTATTGAAACCTCTGCACCTGAAACAAACGAACGGGCAGTGGGACACAGAACGAGAACGGAAAACCATTTATGTGCGAAATATAATAATAATAAATCGACTTAATTCCTTCATGAAAATCCGAAGTGTCAGCAGTTGCTGTTTCTCAACTGAACCCCTGAAATCTGAATTTTCGAATAGACTTTAAATATTTTCTCATCTTTGGAAAGGATAGGAGGAAATATATAATTCAGATTTTAATTCGACACTCTGGACAACCCAATCATTGCGCTTAATCTTTTATCTATCGGCACATCAAAGGATATTTAATGAACAAATCACCGCCATTAAATTCTAGCACATACAAACAAATACTTTGAAGGAAAGTGTACGAAATTGTTTCGATTCAAAGGCAAAGGTTAGATGCGGCATAAACAAGTTCGGGACGTAACTTGGAAAGTTTATAAAGTCAGCGACTTATCATCTGGTACCGATCAAGCAGATCTAGAAGGCTAGGAGTAAACAAAACAGCGTTTGTGATGTGTTCCCATCAAACATTCTCAGTGATATAAGTATGTCATTAAGTTCATAATAATTTGAAATTAGGCGGATGACATCAAAGAGATTTAAACGAAATTTTACTGGGAAATGTGATCATCAGTTTGTTCCTGGCAAATTTCAGACGTCAACTGCGATTTTCTTCGGGTGGGGCTCAAAATAATTATCGTTCGTTCTTGGAATAGGGGACTATGTCTGGATTGCGTCGGGAAGAATAAGAAGCCAGGATTATAAAACATGTTGTATAATGTATCTCCACTAGATACGTAACGTAATTTTTGTGTTTTAAACCAGCACTAGAAAACTGACCGACTAACCAATCATACGACAAATGTGAAGAATTCGAATCCGCTTGAAAATTGCATTTTTAAAAACATACATGCTATGTGTTAGATAGATATCTGTCTGAGACTTGTAAAACTATACCCTTCACTCTTCTTTCTTTCTTTCATCAATGTATCTGAATATCATTTTCTTCGTGGTAGGAAAACGATTTAGAATCATAGAGAATAAAACACTTTATCACTCAAAAATAAGAATTGACCTTTCAAATATTCAGCAATTCATAAAAAGCTGACTCGCTTTCACAGTATATGGTAAAGCAACAGTGATAGCATCAACATATTTTGAAGAAAGATTAAATAATAATACTGGAATTACTGTGTCCAACAACTCATCCATTAGATATGAAGCTAATATAGGAGGAATTGAAGCTCCCATAGGGGTACCAAAACTTTGTTGTTCAAAAAGAGAAATATGTTATTAAACAGAAAAATTGAAATTTTCATGAATGTTTCTTCATTAATGTTACAATAATTGCTAGTACGATTCCATTTTTTATGAATTGCTCTCTGACAGACTTCTAAATATACATTACTGAAAAGTGATACCACATCAAGACTTGCCACTATAGATGTATTGAATTCACGAACATAAAAAAATGTAAAATTGACATGTATAGTTTTTTGTAGTTCCCTTAAGATGTGAATAAAATTCACGAAAGCTTGGAATAACCTCTATAAAAGAGTACCTTTTTGACTTGCTGCTATCCCCAATATTAACTGGTTACATATATATATATATATATATATATATATATATATATATATATATATATATATATATATATATATATATATATATATATATGTATATATGTGTGTGTGTGTGTGGTCTAAATTATTATTCTTCCTTTCAGAAGTCTGGAAGTCTGACCAATATATACTTTATCGCAATCATTACAAGAAATTTTGTAAATCACAATGGATTCGTAATTGATATCAGTTGGATATTTGATATTTGAATAGAGTCCTTTACCTGTTCTGATGTTTTTTTGTGCAATTCTGATATTAGCTTCTTTGAAAACGTTGATTGATTTTGGGGTGAGTTCTTGGATGTCGTCTCACTATTCACAAACTTACCTTTGGAATTAGTGAAACAATGTCTACATGAAAAATGGAAAGATATATCAAGATACTGTAAACTGGATAAATCAGTGTTCTATGAAACGTTAGACTACATTTTCGACTCTTAACTACTTTATTTTCGATGGTAAATATTATAAACAAATTTTTGGCATACCAATGGGTAGTTGTATATCCCCAATAATGGCAAACTATGTTTCAAATCGAATCATAGAATATTCAATTTCCAAATTAAATTTTGAAATTCCTTTCATCAAATGATCTGTGGATGACTTGATCCTTTCCGTTCCCTTTAACAGTATTGAAAAAACAAAACGAATCTTCAATAGCTACAATGATACTAGTCAGTTCACTGTTGAAAAAGGCATATCCAATTCCATAGCATTCCTTGATATGACTCTGATAAAAACGTCAGATAATGATATTATCAGTAAATGGTATAGGAAACTATATTGTAGTAACAGATCAATTAATTATCATTCATACCATCCTACTGAAATGAAAATGAATTTTCTCAAAAATATGAAAGATAGGGTGATTAAAGTAACTCATCCCTCACTGAGAATTGAATGTTTGAGAGATCTAAGACATTGACTAGAAAATTCATGCCTATCTAATTTGAAAAATAAGTTACTATTCAATTAAATGAATATAACGGAAAGACATGTCACTCACGTTAATAATAATTTGACAAAATACCGATCTCTACCTTACATCCAAGAACTCACCTTAAAATTATTCAACGTTTTCAAAGAAGCTTATATCAAAATTGCACAAAAAAAAACATCAAAACAAGTAAAGGACTCTATTCAAATATCCAATTGATATCGATCACGAATGTGATTTGCAAAATTCCTTGGAATGATTGCGATAAAGTATATATTGGTCTGACTTCTAGACTTCTGAAAGGAAGAATGATATCACATAAAAGTGACAGTAGACGTAATCTGAATTCATGTGCATTATCAAAACATGTTAATGATTTGGACCATAAAATGAATTATAGCGAATCGAGTATTTTAGATTACTAAACTAATGATCAACGAAAACATCAATAGAACAAAAGAACAGAACTCGATAACCTTAGCGTGATTCACAGTTATATTCTCACCTTCAATCAAAACAAATCTAGAGATCAATCGTATAGTAATGCTGATTAACCCGGTACGGTAACATGACATAATTTCATCGAATAAGAAGAAAATTGTTCCAATTGTGAAATATTTTCAAATTGTAACATACCAGTAACTCAAACTGACTTTTTATGATGCCCTCATAAAATTTTCATTTCTCACGATAAGTACTTGTACATCCGTATTTGTTAGTTTGTAATCATAATATCATATTGTAGTTGTCCTGAAGAAGAAAATAACAATTTTCGGAAGTGACTGCATCCCCAAAACTCCCAATACACTAGATATTGCACAATTAAGATCATACCCGTTTCATATATATATATATATATATATATATATATATATATATATATATATATATATATATATATATATATATATATATATATATATATATAGTAGATAGGAAGTCTTTGCTGACTTGTTAGGAAACAAAAAGGAAGTTCTTGGGTAAAGCAGCAAGCAAAACGTGTACTCTTTCGACACTATATTTCCGATATTTCGACAGTGTATACTGTCATCTTCAGGGAAGCTACAAATGATCAACGAAATTGCTTATACAATATGAAGCGAGAAGAAAGGTATTACTTACTGTGTTTTTGAGAATAGTTGCTAAGTTGTAATTGTTTGAAAATGGATTAATGATTTTTGAGTGCATTGTCAGATTAAAATTATATACATGATAATGTCAAGTATTTTAAATATGTGAGATTAAATTGAAGTTTGTGAATACAATTTTCTCGTAAGAGTTGTTTAAAACAGTTAAAAACGTGGTTTGAAATTCTTAGGTTAGGAAACAGACGAATGACATGACAATTGAAAGGTTTGATCCGTGACTAATGACAATTGAGATTTACGGTTTTGGTCGCTGCTTCTGAAAACTTCAGCCAACTTATCATGATTCAAAAGAGAGAGTTATTAATCATGGAAGTATTAAAGTTATTTGAATTATTATTTTTATCAATTTGAAGTAAAAAAAGAGGAAATTTCACTCAAATGATTGAGATCTGTTCTCTTATTCAGGCAATGATCAATTTTGGTGATATATATATATATATATATATATATATATATATATATATATATATATATATGTTACAGTGAAGGTTTTCACGGATGCTTGAGTATACGAAATTGGTATTCTGGGAGTTTATCCGTTGATTTGTCGGTATTGACTTTCGACGTTTCGCCAACATCTCAGTTGGCATTTTCAAGAATTTTAGAGTAATTCTTGAAAATGCCAACTGAGATGTTGGCGAAACGTCGAAAGTCAGTACCGACAAATCAACGGATAAACTTCCAGAATACCAATTTCGTATATATATATATATATATATATATATATATATATATATATATATATATATATATATATATATATATATATATATGTTACCGGCAATGTGTACAATTCAGGCATTGTATGGAATACCTAGGCATTGTATACATTGCCGAGTGAATCCAGGCAAAGTATGAAATAAACTCATTTCTTAACAATTGTACAAACTTTGCCTAGGCATTATATAGAATGTCGAAAGTTTTGCAGGCAAAGTATAAAATGAACAACATTGTTGAAAATTGTTTATTGCAAATAACAAACATGAAATGTATTAAACATAGGATCTGAAAATCCTCATATTTTACTAGAGTAAAATTTAAAAGTGAAATATTAATTTAAGAAATTACTTGTTACAGCAGGAAAGAGAACTATGGCACTTCGAGTTGCATTTTCGATTGTTTTTAACACAAGCACATTGTTTGGTTTGACATTTAGTTTTGCAAGTGCATCTCACAAATCCTTGGCCGCTTCCTGTTGACTGAGCTGTTGCAACAGTACGAAGTCCTGTTTCTTGATCAGGCACGTCTTCTACTCGAACTAGGCTTTTTTTGCAAACTGTAAACTGTGACCTTGCGTACAGTTGTTTCAAAACTCCGTTGGCGGTCCCTAATTTGTAAAACCCATCTTCTGTCGTATCCATGACCACTGCCAGAATATTTCTCAAGTCACCTCTTCCTTTGTCAACGTCAGGAATTGGAACACGAACAGTGACTCCTTTGGTGACAGGGGGAAACTTTTTATCGGAATTAGCTTTCATTTTCTTAGGTTAGGTTAGGTTAACCTTAACTTGAAAACAATGGAACAGACAGATTCTTAACTCTGCCTGAACTCCAGCAGGCATTCTATAGAATGCCTAGGCAAAGTATGAAACGTTTAAAATTTCACACTTTGCCTGCTTACTTTTGGCATTGTATAGAATGCCTAGGTATTCTATACAATGCCTGATATTACACTTTGCCGGTAACATATATATATATATATATATATATACATATACATATATTCCCGATCTCATGTCAGAATAGGAGTGAAGGAACTTGAGGTCTGATTCACGTGTTTGTTTACTCGACTTGAAACCTTTCAGAGGAAAATCGGTAAATTATTGATTCGCACGAAAGGTATTTCGAAACGAGTGGGAAAACGAAAAACCAGACGTTAGTCATGATCAGGTAGTGTTTACGTTGATTTCGGTCACATCTTCTCACACCCGTTTTATTGGAAATTATTTACTGAGAAATTGGCACTTCTCCTCTAAATTTAGCTTGTTTTCATAACAAATTTCGCCAGAATGAATCAATTAGCTATGATGAGTACTTTGGAACTGTCGTTAAAGTTATAACTCGTTTAATGCGGAGTTGAAGTTTAAACAGCTTTACCCTCATACAGGTCCGTTCTTGGTGTATTGACCGCCACATTGCATGAATCAAGTCGAAACAGGTGACTTATTTCCAAAAATAAAATGAGTGTGATTGTGAAGGAATGAATCAAATCAAATCCACTTTATTGTCTGAAGAACGTAGGTCTCATTGACAAAGTATTTTACAATGAAAAGAAAACAATAATATTCATTAAATATCTGTCGATATGGCGGTCTGTTAAAATAAAAATAATAGTCATAATTAGAATACAATAAAATACAATATAAAACACACAGATAATAATAAAATTATTATAAGGATAAAATGAAAGTTATATAAAAATATAAATAATTAATAAATATCACTGAAACACATCAAATCGAGCAATGATGTATTGTGAAGGAATAAATCAAATTGAATCAAATCAAATACACTTTATTGTCTGAAAAACGTAGTTCTCATTGACAAAGTCTTTTACAATGAAAAGAAAACAATAATATTCATTAAATATATGCCGTTATGGCGGTCTGTTAAAATAATAATAATCATAATTAGAATACAATAAAACACAATATAAAACACATAGAGAATAATAAAATTATTATAAGGATAAAATAAAAGTTATATAAATAATAAATATCACTGAAACACATCAAATCGAGCAATGATGTATTGTGAAGGAATAAATCAAATACACTTTATTGTCTGAAGAACGTAGTTCTCATTGACAAAGTCTTTTACAATGAAAAGAAAATAATTATTTTCATTAAATGAATAAATATCAAATATACACATCAAATCGAGCAATGATCTATTACTAGGACTATAAGACAAGGTCGAACTTCTTCAAAAGCTCATACATCTTGAGTTTAACTCCGATTACTGGGTATTATGACTTCGTGAAGCGTACGTCGCAAGATTTTCGGGCTTGAGGGCCGTGTCCTGGAACTTTGAGTTCCGGGAGCTTTCGGCTGCATCTGCGGCAGCCATCTTCAGGGGCGTGGTATTAGTTGAACTCCTTCCTGTGAGTCTACTATAACTCATGGCGTAATTATATGGTTTCAGGTAGTTCGGGGTGCGAATCTGAATTCAAAAAATCTTCATTAATATTAATTGCCGTACTACTTGCAGTCATGACGTTTGTTATTCTTGAACTTCTTAGAATGGAATTCCATATTCGGTTGAGGTTCACAGCTTCTTCTTTTCTGATGAAATTATTCTTGTGTTTGTTGATCTCTATTGCCTTCCGTACCAGTCGGATATAGTATCCCTCGTTGAGGGCAATGATTTTCGCGTTTTCGAACATAATTGAATTATTGAGTGATTTTCCTCACTGAGTGCCGGTTCCGCCCCTCTTGCTGACGTCTCTTATGTCTTCAGCTGACCCGAGGCTCTGTTGTATCTTCTCGGTAAGTTTGAAAACTGTTTCAATGTTGTATTTTCCTAAGAGTTTTTCAATTCTGTTAGTGATCCTCGACATATATGGTAGATAAGCACGTGCAACTATCTGAGCGTCCTCCCTGTTTTGAACCGTGGAACTCTGTAGTTTCATGGCCCTGTTGATCTTGGTTACACTGTAACCATTCGATCTCAAGGTCACTTGAACTGGAAATCAGTCCAGCTGACAAAAAAATACAGAAGTACGACCTAGAAGTCACGCCACTACTGGGGATCAGTCGTGCCTACTCAATTTTGTGTTTAGTGCTTTGATTATTTCGTGGTATTCTATCTTCTATATTCAAAAACTTGCAAAACTCTAAAAACTTTTTTCATTGTATTGAAAAACTTATAAAACACCGAAAATACCGTGTGTCACAGACTCATGGTACACCCCCGTTTTCTCCTTTGTTTTTCTAGCTATATTTTTGAGATTCGGAACATCGAATAAGCTCACTGAACAGCATTTCTCGACATATCTGAAAGAAAAAAACAACTTCCAATTTTTCCGGAAATGACATCAACTTTCGATTCTTGAATGGGACACCCTATATATTGTTACATGATCGGCTAGGGATGATCATGAGGAATCCAACGATACCAGGTTTGATGATGTTATCTCCAATGACTGCGGAGATATCGCCATTTATATTATCAATAAGCGCAACGAGTAGGAGAGAGAAACTTTACTGGCGGGTCAATCCAATTCTCTCTCCCACTCATTGAGCTTATGGATAATATAAATGGCGATATCTCCGCAGTCCTTGGAGATAACATCATCAAACCTGGTATCGTTGGATTCCTCATGATCATCCCTAGCCGATCATGTAACAATATATAGGGTGTACCATTCAAGAATCGAAAGTTGATGTCATTTCCGGAAAAATTGGAAGTTGTTTTTTTCTTTCAGATATGTCGAAAAATGCTGTTCAGTGAGCTTATTCGATGTTCCGAATCTCAAAAATATAGCTAGAAAAACAAAGGAGAAAACCGGGGTGTACCATGAGTCTGTGACACACGGTATAATTGCGCAGATGTACCGATTTGACAAAAAAATTAGTGGACACGTGATATATATATATATATATATATATATATATATATATATATATATATATATGACTCAAGATCGACGCTGATTCGCTCAAACGAATGTTATCAGAAACACTGAAATCTATCAAACCCTATACTGATCATGATTTCCCTTCTTGGTATCCCAGCAAAAACACGTTTTTGTCAAAGATGACTAGCTTTCAAAGTTTCCATCGCGAACGATTTTCTATATTGAAAGAATTAACCAGTACTACATTTTGCCACACTTAAGGAAAAAGGTGACCAATTATTGATTGGCCTCAACACCAACAAAGGCACACTTCTCAATCAAAGTTTCGTCAAGTTGACATAATGAGGCGATAAATGAAACAAACCGATAATATTCCTATTAATTTTTTGCCATTATCGAATCTATCTTCGAATCATAACAATATACCCGCTGGGCCCGATGGATTACCACCATTTTTTTTTGAAAGCTAGCTTCGAATCTCTGACAAAACCTCCAACTTTGATATTTAACCAATCAATCAACAGTGAACAATTTCCCGAATACTGGAAAAACGCGGACGTAATATCAATTTACAAAAATGGGAAGAAAAACATAGCACAAAATTATTGGCCTATCACTAAAATATCTGCTATTCCGAAATTGTTCGAGAAATTGGTTCACAAATATATACATTTCCTAGTGAAATCCATCATCATATCGGAACAGCATGTTTTTTTTGCATGTCGGTCATTGGAATCGAATTTAATAGAGTATAGTGAATATTTATATAGTAGCATGGACCAAAGACTACAAGTTGAAGTCATTTACACCGACTTCAGCAAGGCGTTCGATTAGATTAGTTACAATCTTCTTCTCGAGCGGCTTGCTGGGGTTGGGGTACATGGCTCGCTTCTGAGATGGGTGGAATCTTATATAAAAAATAGGTCCCAATCTGTGGCAGTTCAATGATTTCATTCGGAAGAATACCTAACTTCATCAGGTTCACACCTAGGACCCTTGTTTTTTATCATATACGTAAATAATATAAAATCGTTTTTTGAACATGCCAACTTTTTGTTATATGCAGATGATATGAAACTGTACCTGACCGTGCGAAATTTATTTGATTGTTACAAGATCCAGAACGACCTTAATAGACTTACTGAATATTGCAACTCGTCTAACTTATACCTGAATTTCAAAAATGCTTCAGCATAACATTTACAAGTAACATCAACTCGGTTCAGTTTAATAATTCAATAGAAAATCATCAATTAACTAGAGTGAATAATATCAGGGACCTAGGAATCATATTCGATTCTTAAATGATTTTCGATATGCATCTAGAATCAATCGCAAACTCTGCCTCACGGATGTTAGGGTATGTAATGAGGACATGTAAACATTTCGAAAATATCAAGTCTTCAATCTGTGTCTATAATGCATCTGTGTATAGTAAGTTTAACTTTGCTTCTATTATAAGGAGTCCTCAATACAAAACGCCTGGAAAATATCCAGAACAAGTTTGTTAAATATATTTCTTTTTATCAAAATTTTAATTACAATGGCAACATTGAAAATGCAAGAAAACATTTCAATATTGTAACCCTATCAAGTAGAAGAGTGATCTCAGATATTCTATTTTTACATAAAATCATCTCAAATACCGTAGAAATTGCAAATATATTGATTCAAATTGAATTCAACGTCCCTATTCGGCCACTTAGAACAAACCACTTATTTCACATACCTTTTCGGAGAACTAATTCGTCTCAAAATTCTCCATTATGCAGAATTGTTCGCAATACTAACGAGGACAACGATCAAATTGATATTTTCTCCACGACCCATCAAAAATTAAAGACCATTTTGAAACGTCTCATGTCAGTTAATGATAGTTAATGATGAACTATTATGTTATTACTTTTTAACTGCCTCTCTGATTTGGTTTAAGTCAAAATCAACTTATGTATATCTTATAGTTTTATATCTTATAGTTTTATACCTACTACTAAGAAGATATACCAATCTTTTGTGAGAATGTAGATACTTCAGTGGACCTTTGTCTGTTTGTATCTTTGATGACCATTAAATAAATAAATAAATAAGGAAAGTTTACGTTGACAGTATATTGAATGCCTATTCTCTATTTCGAATAACTCATTTTTTTACGGAATGGATCTTCGCTATATAATCAATGAAAATGAAACAATTTGTTCAATAATTTCGCGAAGTGTATTTATTTTTCATGTCATGTCAAATAAATAATACATACATTCGTGCTCAAGACATATTTAGCAACAATAATTTTACATCTACATATTTTACAGATAATATGTACATCGCACACGTTGATATTATTTTATAAATAGGTAGGAGATTAACCTGTGAATGTATCAACCCCCATCTAAGAAAGATAGACACCCGGACTATATTTATAGATAATTTTGTTTTCAACATTCATTGATTCAGAAAATTATGTATTTTCAGACTTTTTTATATGACTTTTTATTGAGGTACATGTGGATTACAAATGCATTTGATGTAAACGAACAAACTTGACAAGTGTAGAAATGACACAAAATACATACACATATATATACAAACTTATTCATTTCTTGTGTCTGGAGTCGGCCAATAACAGTGCGGGAATAAACAGATCACGTGATTTTCACGAACTAGCTTAGTTTACTAAAATGCATTTGCAATTTGAACCAAGTTCAGTTACTTGAATGAACTAAGTCCGGATGCCTTGGAAGTAATAAAAAATAAATAGTTTTAGGAACATGGGCAGTAAACATCATACATTGTTTGAAATTTCGTTATAAGCTACATACATATTATTCAATCTATTATCACATAAAAATAAAATAGTCGCAGAACCACGTCGTTTGTAGATAGATGCTATTAAATGCAATTATCACTAGATATTTGTAATATAAAAAAATCAGTGTGATCTCAATAAGCTTTCAGATTGCTAGTAAATATTCTGAAAAATATTTGCCAATACGTTACGGTTCACGAGGGTGGGGATGTTGGTAAACGGCTGTATTTTATGAAGTCAATTGAATCGAACATTATACGGATAGTTCCAGTTGGATATTTGAAAGCTATATACATAAACCGTTAACTGTGCACCTATCTCAGCTTCATGGATCTACAACGCCTGCCTCATCGTCATCAATGAACAAGCTTATTCACAATAGAAATCCAATCAATATTTACAATTTACAAATGTGATTTTTCGAATAGGTGGGGCGGTGTAGTTTCATTTCGGATTTTATATTACAGATTCAGGTTTTATACTATAAATCTTTCTCAAACACCATTTCACAACATCGGAAATATAAAATAGAACTACATAAAATGAGATCATATCAATTTATTACTGTAGATGTATCAAATGAAATTCATTCAATAGGACTTCATTTTTTCATCGATAGTGTATTCTGGTACGTTGTGTGTTATTCGCTAGTAAATATGTATATTTTTCAATAAATTAATTTTCTATATGATATATTTTAATTTTCTTTTGATGATACACCACACACGCCCTCATTTACTCTTTTTCAACAGTTTTAGCAGAAAAAAAAAACATTGTTTTTCCAAAAAAATGCATCTCTTTTCAAAGCATAACCATTTTGTTGTGATATCATAATGCGATGACAGTCGAAAGTGATGTATTTGCAGTGTTGCCGTTCTCATTTTTATTGTTGACAACTGGATGTGTTAATGTTGACTTTTGGAGAAATAAGGGCGTGTGTGGTGTTTTATCAGAATGACGAATTTCGTATGTTCAAGCAACAGAAATTTGATGTAATAATTGTAAAGTTTTACAACAAAATGGACCTTTATCTTCGAAAATATACGAGACCGCCATAAATTCAATTTGGATCATTTGTAGAGGAGACCGAATTACGTGAGTTACACAAAAAAAAATCCAAAAAAAGGTGCTCAAAGCGACCGAAGTCTATGTCATTCGTTTGTATCAGATGAATACCTCTTCAACAATTCCAATATTTCATTACGGTAATCCTATTTAGAGATCGCGATCAAAATTGGAATTGAGCCACGTTACCAAAACCTAATCAATTATCACCTTCGTTGAAGCTACAGGCCAGATGTTGGGTGAGTAAATAGTGGAGAATATCAATCTTCAGAATGTTTATGAGTGCATATATCGTATAATCGGAAAGATTGAAATTTTTGGTGTTAAAAACCAAACTGAAATCACTCGCGTTCAACGTACCTGTCATTGAGAAAGTTAGCATCGTCAGGAGAGAAAATGTATAGTCACGCCAATAATCTTCTATATATTCATTCCGAATTGCGATTTTTCAATCACAGCCAACTGAATTGAGTGAAGATCTTCCATTATAGGATGTTTGGTGGGCGGTGTTTGAATCGAGATGCAGAATCACAGAAACAATTAGTTTTGAAGAGAATAAACTACACACGTCCTCCTATTCACAGTTCAAATCACTTCCGGTTCGGCTCATGTAACCTTTTCAAAAATAACGTAAATCATTTATCATTGAACCGAAATCAAGCCATGCGTCCGCTATATTATTTTTATATACAAGATGCAAAAAAATGCTGGTGCGTTGACATACCTGAAAAATCGTTTTTCGCTACCGTCCGGGAAGTTCCCGCTCTCCGGACGCTTTTTCTTTGAGAAAGTAGCATTTTTCCGGCCTAGTCCGGGAAGTACGTACTTCCCGGACTGGGCCGGGAAGAATCCAAAACGTCACATTCAGGTGGGAGGTTGGATAGGACCCTCTTTTCGATGAGGAGGGGGAGTATGTGAGACGAAAAAGACGACCTATCTACAAGGATAAAGTAAATATTGGAGATCGATTGAAGAAGTTTGATGATTGGCTAGTATTAGCAATTGCTCGAATTTTGATATAAATATTAAAACAAATAAGAATTAGAATGTTTCTGTTGGTACCTATCTTCTGTTCGAATTTTAAATATTTAATACAAATAAGAATTAAAATGTTCGAAATTTTGTTCTACAAAGAAATATAATAAAGAAATGTCTCATTGATTTGTTATTCTATACGGTTGCCGAAAAAATATTGTACGCAACACGACCGAAAACAGTTTTTTTGGACTCGCAGACTTCCAGGACTCGCCTACGGCTCGTCCTAGAATTTTGTCTACTCGTCCAAAAAAACAGTATTTTCCAGACTTGTTACGTAAATTACTATAGTCGAAATTCTCGATATTTCGCAATTTTTATTATAAAAATTTTAACTGAAGTTAAAAGTAACTGGAGGTGAAAAATTCACTCGACGGTAGTAATAGTAACAATAAAAGCTAGAAAGTACAACGTGAATTGAAACGAACAAAACTAATTGGAATTGAATTGAATATTTAGTTATTCGGAACTTGCAAACGCATTCAAATGCTTCAAATCGAAGTATGAAACTTTCAAACTTGTCTGCAAGGGGTGAGCTTTCTATAAACTGGTATGTCTACATACATTTTGTCTTAATGGATTTATATATCCCGCTAGAGTTTAGCCAATGAGACCGCCGGTATCGAAATTCTCTAGTGAGCTGTCGCTTGATTGAAATTGTAGCAAAAAATGTAATAGTAGAGGAGCCCACGATGCTAAATCGGGATTTACTCGAGCGTCATAGAGACTTATCGGGCTGCGAGGCTTAGATGATGGAAGGAAAAAAAACATTATACAATGTATACCTTTTCATTGGTGGAGGGGAGCCGCTATAGATTTTCAAAATCATTATCTAACTCGAGCACGTTAGATAATGATGCCATCTATGTCCTACATATTTTAAAAAATGTACGTATGTTAATCTGATTGTTTCCATGGTGGGGATGGTCGTACCTAAGGGTTGAAAATGAAAAAAAAAATAAAAAATTCTCGAGCGCGTCAGATTTTCTGAGGGGATGTTAAGTGAACCTAAAAAAAAGCTCTTATATAATAATCTGACGGTTTAGATGTGACGCAGACTCGCGGCCGTTATTAGAATGTGAAAAAAAATTCGTCATTTTGAAATACACAAGCGCGTCAGATTGAGATATATATGGTTCATCTTTACGCCCTAGACGTTGCAGTCTCATAATTTGACGATTATCTGGAGGTATTCGCCTATTCTGTCAATTTTTTTTATTTTTTTTCAAATAATTAAACTCAATTGATTGAAAAGCTCAGGAAAATCAAAAAGTGTATGTTTTTTAAATAGAATACTACTTGTATTTATAAGAAAATAATTATGATGAATTAAATTTTTAAATTTTAAAACGTTGGATATTTGTTGTAAACAATATCATGCCACGAACGAGTCTGTGTAATCAACTGTCATGGCAACAAAAACCTGAGTGGGAACGGAGTGAGAAAGCAAAAGATAGAGAAAGACTGAGAGAGCAATAGATTGAGAAATAGTGAGAGAGAAATAGAAACGCGGACAACACGTAGCTGCAAGCATTAAACTTTATAGATGAATTTTTATTATTTCGGCTTGTGCAAATCGTCAGATTATATATTTCTTGCAATTCTTGAATTATTCCCTTCGAATTTTTTTTTTTTGCCACGCTCGAGAATGTTGAGATGACGTTTTTTGTAGCCCTCCTCCTTCTTTGGGTCACTCTCGAATTGTCAGATTAGTGGAATATACACGTTTCAGGATGTAACTAACTCACCCTACCTCAATCTGACGCGCTCGAGAATTTCAGATGATCAATTTCTTTACTAATCTGATCCTTTATCCTCGAAGGGCGGCCATAAATATAGGGCCCATATATGGTGGAAGTACTTAACCGGGTACAAGGTATCCCCCTGTATATTAATCTGCCGCGCTTTAGTGAATCCAGAAATCCCCACTTGGGCTCCCCTATTATGAACTCCCGCTTCGATTTACTAGATCGAGAGGATTCGACTTAACAAAAGCATATCAGTCAACGCACCCGTGTTTTTATTCATCTTGTTATATCTCACCAATTGCACATAATCTGGAACATCCAGAACAACACCGCTTTCCACTGACTATTCATGAATATCAGTCTTAATATTGACCGCGTCTAAAAACATATACCCTCAGTATTTCTGCGCCACGCAATCCGGCTGGTAGTACGCAGTGGCGGGGGATCTATAATTGGGGGGGCTGGGCGGTACTCCCGTATGTCGGAAGCCAGACAGTTGACAACTCGGAGCTGCACTATTATCGAAAATAATGTCCCTGTAACCTGTCGCCGACTCCGGTGACGTTTCCGGGCTGTACCAAGGGCTGTACCTGGGTGTAGCCTCGTCGGCTATGCTGTACTGGTGCTGCGGTGTCGCGCTGTGACAGTACGAGTACATGCCTGAAACAAAAAAAATCAAATTGAAACGATGTTATAAAAAGTTTAAAAAACAAAAAATGTACGATCTTGATTACAACAAATGTTAAACTGGTGCAGATGGTGTAAACCTCCAATAGGCAACGCCATCTGCTGGGTGACGACTGTAAGAGGTCTCCTCTGCCTTGGGCAGTAGGAGTTTGAGACTTTGGTCGTCAGATGGCGTTGTTCCTTGGAGGTTCACACCATCTGCACCAGTTTCAGAGATTTACTTCTCAAGGAGTAGATAGTTCAAAATGTTTGTATTAACAGTCCAGCCAAGTGTCACTGAAGAGACCTGGTGTGTCGAAACAGCTTTCTGGAATTGGATTTGTGAAAACATTTCCAACGTAGATTCTGATTTATAACAAATGTTAACAAAAAATTTACTTAAAATATGAGACGGAGAAAGGGAAAAAGTTTAAAACAGAGATTTATATCTGATAAATAATATTTGCATAGTAACTTCAAACTTCAATATTAATTCATTGATATTTGGCAAAGAAAAGTAATAGCAAAAAAATTATTATTATAATTTATATACAATGGCCTCCTTCAGTGTTTTTATTTTTTTAACGGGCCAATTCAAAAAATTGAAAGAAGGGATAATATAATTGATACATGAATACTATATTTTGGAGTGAAATTGACAGATGAACATTTCAAGATGGCGACTATGCGTCATCTGGGAAAAAATTAAATGGAGGGGAGGGTCTTGTGACACATCCTTTCGAAGCTCTTAACGAACACTACAATCCTAGAATATCGAGTCAATATTTCCAACTACTACAGAATGGCGGAACATTTAATAATTGCCCTTATACTTCGTTAACTTCATGGAGATGAGAAGATGCTCGAAATGTTTGCCTTGAACTTCTTGACATAAAAACAGCCTATTCTATATTTCACGCCCTACATTTTCGAACACAGGAACGTCGATATTTTTTTCTATTGATTAATGAAGTTGAAGGTCGATATATTCAGGCAATTATTAAATGTTCCGCCATATTGTAGGGTTGTACAGTATTCGTCAGCAGTTTCAAAAGAATGTATCACAAGAGCCACCTTTACAATAATTTTTGCCCAGATGACCCGCAGTCGCCATATTGAAATTTCCATCTGTCAATTTCACTTCAAAATGTATTATTCATGCATCAATTTCATTATCCCAACATACAATTTTTTGAAATGACCGTTCAAAATATAAAGATTAAAATAAATTCACTGTAACTCATTTTTTGCGGAATATGAATGAATTAAATTTACTATGTAAAGATCATTTATTAGGTATTAATCTTTGCTTCAAAAATTGTTTCCCTCGTCCTTCTCATCTCTCAGTAAATTGTTGTTAAAAATTGATGTAATCAAGATTGCACATTTTTTATTTTGCAACTTTTTTATTTGAGCTTGGAAAAATGCACTCCAACAGCTCCGAGATATGAATCTTATAGCGCTCCACTTTATACAGTCACACTAATAACGTCTGCACGATAGGAATTTTTGTGTGGTTAGTTTGTTTGGGAAAATTAGGGAAAATGGATTCCATTAAGTGCTATTTTAGATTTGATGAATTTAGACATTTTTGAAATACTTATTTTTTCAAAGATTTTGCATATTCTATGGAATTCCAACTTATTTTTGAAACTTTTCGACCGACGACACATGATTCAGATGTCCTAATTCTAGTGAATACGAGTTCCACGTGCAATATCTTGCCCTGTTGGTGATCTGTTGAGGACATGAAAAATGTACCTTCGGAAATTAGTTTCAATTTGAAATTATGCTAAGCACGTTCCTTGTTGAATGTTCTAGCAAATTATGCTGGGCTATTCTATCGGATGGGAAATGTCAACAACATATGGGAAATCAGAAGAAAAAAATGCATAGAAAGGCCATCAAGAACGAATTGATAAAATATTGGATTGAAAGAGAAATTAGGTGGAAAATTGAATAAATCAGGAGAAAAATGAGTTGGCAATGAAAAAATAAAAAAACTAAGAAATCATCGAAAAACCAAACAAATTATGAAAAGAGATTTCAAGTTGAACAAACTTTCAATATTTTGACAGGCAAAATATGCAATTGCCCATTGGTTCATTTGAATATTATCATTTGTTATAGGTAATTTTTACAATTTATTCTTGTTTCTATGATGTTTGTTTCCTTTACTCGACTTATTGATTTTAGCAAACTCACTTCACTTTTTATTGTAACTATTTCAATTTTTCATTTGAAAAGGGTGAATAATCGACCAGAGACAGTTATACGAACCACGTTTATTTCCAGTTCAAATCAACTACCTTCAGTAACTAAGCATCAGTTGTAAGGGTAGTGGTGGGTCTACTAACGGGGCGTAGTTGTCTCAGGAAACAGTGGTCTGACAGAAGAAACCCAATGCAGGTTTTGTCAAGAAGAGGTAGAAACCGCACTGCATGTGCTCTGTGAATGCTAAGCGATAGCAAGGCTGAGACACGAAAGATGCGGGGAAGAGAAACCAGAGGCTGCCTAGCTATATGAAGGGGTCAGTATCAAGGTTATGGAGTCTCATCAAAGAGATCAAGCTAGACAACGTGCTCTAACAGCCAAGTAGCATCACAATAGATCTGAAAAGGTCGCAGTGAATCAGGCCATGGGCCAGCGCCCCGATAATCTAATCTAATCTAACAAAGCATCAGCCAATCAGATCTCTTGTTATTTGACATCTGTAATCGATTCACTTGAAATCGCGGTTCACTGAGATTCGTACATGTGCCCTTTAGTCCATTGTGTTTGTGCTATAATAGATATCGTTTAGTCACCAAGTCGGAAAATTTAACTTCTGCTTGACATTCAACTAATAGATCCAACCTTGCTCAAGTAGTGCTCTCTTCTGGATATTCAAATGATTTTCTGAGCAATAGTTATCTAATAAAAAAGCACAGACCTATGATGAAAAACGGATTAAATCTCAATCGAACACGATTATACGTCAACCTCCACAAATCATTTCCAATGTTATGTAATAGTACTTTCTGACGAGTACTCTAAAAAAAGTAGTACCCACTCTTCTCTTATGAAGTATCTTTAAATTTGATTCAACGATTTGGTGTACTCAGTAGATTTACTCATAATTACACATAATCCTTCTGTAAAAATACATCCCATAACCATTCTGCTGAGTGATTACTATTCGGAAGGGTAATCCTACTCTTGGTTGAACTGTAAATGAGATTCAAAGTCTGCTGAATTCTTGATGGACGAAAAAGGAGATCGAAAAAGTATATCGGAAAGTATTTTCCTGATTTCCTGTTGATACTTTTATAAACTGTCATTTTGGTTTCATTTGGATCATCATCTTTGCATTGAACGGACAGAAAATACTTCTGCGAATATTTCCCTCATATATAAAATGTCCCATAAGAGCAATGCAATTATCGAAAACTTACAGCGGTAATTGCATTGTATCGAAAACTTACAGCGGTAATTGCATTGTATCAAGTCACCATAACAACACATTTGAAACCGTATCGCTAGACGTCAATAAACAACACAAATAAATGTCAGATAGACTCCAAAAATAGAAAAACATTTCGCGTTTAGGTGAGTACTCCATACAATCTATAAAGTATAAATGAACAAAAAATAACATTTCCTTGAGAATTTCTTTATTCGTGAAATAATCCAATGAATTACATTCGTGCATAAAAATGACCAGATAATTTTGCATTCAAGCGTGATATCTTATACAAATTGTATTCGATTATTTTCATATTTTGTAAATTTTCGCCAAAATATGAAAATAAACTTTTGCAATTTTAGATATCACGCTTCCTTGCGTAATTATCGGTAATTTTTATGCACTCGTGCAATTATTACCGATAACTTCACACCAGTATGCAGAAATAAAACATAGTTTAGTATTCACATATTCAACTCACGAGTTCACACACTTCTCCAACTGTCGTATACAAATCTTGACATCGCTAATTACTGCCAATCCACATGAAACATACCTCATTTCAAACGTATTAATTCAAACCAAAGCCATGTGAATAACTCCCAATCTATAGGTAGGACAATTGACAGCTACATAGAATCAAATTAATTATCACAAGTATCAACTCGTACGCACACATAAATGAAAAATGAAATCTTTTTTGAAAAGAATTTGCTATCTCTCAACAAGTGATAAACAAATTCCCCAGGATTTTTCTCCTTTGGTGAATGGGGTGGATTATTGATACAAAAATTCACAACACCGAAATAAAAAATGGTGAATGATAGTGTTAAAATATCGGGTGACCAATTATTGGAAAAGTAGATACCTACTCAAAGCTGACAAATCATAGTAGTTAGGTATGTAAAACTATTCAGAATTGCAATGGGCATACTATTGAGTTGATTTTCATTCAACACATTTCTTTCCCAACACATTCATGCAAGTTTTAGGGCGTCTTGTACCATTTGGTACTTGAGCGATGTTTTTATGTTACAGATGTACAAAAACTTCATCAAAATTATTCTTAAACTTAACAAACGCAAATTTTGGTGTTCACATAAAGAACCACGTAGGGCAATAATTTCATTGCATAGTATAATTTGCTATAGCTTCAAGTATTTTATATTTCAAAAGCAGACTGTAAAAAGTTGGTCCGAAAAACATGTCACTGCTGGCCGGCCTATTACTGAAAGACCGACAGAGAAATTGGTTTGAAATCTTTGGTAGTCTAGATGAAAGCTGACAAATCATAGTAGTTAGGTATGTAATCAAATATATACCCAGAAGTTTTTTGAAACTATTCAGAATTGCAATGGGCATACTGTTGAGTCGATTTTCATCACATTTCTTTCCCAACACATTCATGCAAGTTTTAAGGCGTCTTGTACCATTTGGTACTCGAGCGATGTTTTTATGTTACAGATGTACAAAAACTTCATCAAAATTATTTTTGAACTTAACAAACGCAAATTTTGGTGTTAACATAAAGAACCACGTAGGGCAATAATTTCATTGCATAGTACAATTTGCTATAGCTTCAAGTATTTTATATTTCAATAGCAGACTGTAAAAAGTTAGTCCGAAAAACATGTCACTGCTGGTCTATTACTGAAAGACCGAGAAAGAAATTTGTTTGAAATCTTTGGTAGTCTAGATGAAAGGGTGAGTTCCAGCATATCTGCAGGTTACTGTTGCTTTCTGACATCATTTGTACCATGTTTTACTGACAGAAAATAAGCCGCAATCACCTTCACTACCGTTAATCATTCATAAACAAGGGTAATTAAAAAACTGGCTACCTGCAACTGGGGTAATTGCTTTTTCATAGGTTAGCTAAATTTTCTTAATTATTTCAATTTTGCTGCAAGATTGGTAATATATTCAACACCATTCATATTACCATTGAGAAATAAAGAATTGGCTAGAGTATCGAGGTAAGTCTGATTTTCTGAACTCTTGGCGTCATAATTATTGGTTATCTCAACTCATACCTTTTCGACAAAGACATTTTTTCAGTATTATTTTGAGGAGTGTTTCACTTTGGAAATCTGTTACGCCCATACAACATTCATCAGAAATTTTGCAATTGTATTGAAATTTGAAATTCAGAATTACCATCTGCAACAGAAAAATCCTCACTGAAAATGAGGTGATATCAATGACACCAGATTCATCTTTCAAATCCTATAATAATATGACCACCGGTTTTAATGACATTAGCTATAAAAATTTGGTAGACGACGAAATCTCGGACGAAATGACTATATTTGAGAAATACTTATTTACTTTATTTCATCCCCTAAGCCACTCGAGCTACAACAAACAAAATATCTAGAAAAATCCATCTGGTGGATTTCCGTTCGTAGTTCAAAGTACCACATTGTTTCGCCTAGTTTAATCAGAATATAATCGTCAACTCTCTCTGTTGAATACCTATTATCCTAAATTTCTGGTCCTTTTTTCAAATTGTGCTATTACCTCTTTTTCCTTTCAATCCAAATTGAGTAATTGATTAAAATTTAAAAAAATTATGCCCTCAAGTTTACAATTAATTTTTCCACGGAAACTTTTTGAAACATGATAACAAATTTTTTCTTTGCCTTGATTACAGTCACGAAGTGATTCATTTTCTCCAACCCCCTCAATTCAACAACCCGATTTATAACTTCCATTGGCAAGGTAACGTGAACACGTTCTGAGCAAAAGTGAACTCAAATAAACAGTGTTATTTATAGTAACTTTTTCCTGGTTTTCTGCCATTATCCAATTTTTCAAATTTCATTTGCTGGATGAAATTGATGTGCTCGGGAAGAAAATGTATTAAAATCTCGATATTGCCTGTAAATAAAGAAAAAAAGTCGTAGTACTCAGTTCGATGCAACGATTAATGCTAGTTCAAGTAGTGGTTTCAAAAGAGAAATTTGTCATAGCATCAGCAACCACTGAAAATCATGTTCGCCGGCTACTTTGGAAAATCTGGGAAAACTAATGATACTATCATTTGGATATATTATTTTGCTTTTTCGTTCTAATAAATATACGATGTTTCGTCAACTTGTCAAGTGAGAAATGCAACTATTTTTTTTCAGAACCACCCATTCATTTGTTAGTGGGTTGGAGAAGGAAAGGATTCTTCCTATGATCACATGGGAAAATGACACATGTCGCAGTCTCTACTTCTATGGAAAGTGACGTTTACAGATGCAATTATTATTTGCTCCCTATTGTTATTTTTTATATACTGGACTGATAGGTTACTAATCATTCATAAAAAAAGAATTGTTGTAGGTATTATAAGTACTGACATATTGTGACATCTTCAAATAAACGTTAATTATCTTTATTTCTATGAAAGATATTGCATATTCATGTGCGCTTCAAATATAGATTGACACAAAGAGACAGTAAAGAAAATAGTCAGGCAACTCAATAATCTAATTGTGTATTCACAGTTCCATTACACAAATGGAAAGTATGGTGAAAGGATCCATGAAGCCTTCTACTCGAGATTCTGAAAGAAATTGAACAAAGGTATTGTGGTAGAAAGAGACCTCATCATCCTTCAATCATCCAAGTCATATCAGACTCATATATAGAAGACATATAATCAAAAACGACAAAGTCTGATTGATTATTCCATTTCACCTTTACTTTTATCGTCAGTGAGATCACAGCAACGCAATAACTAATGCAAATGATGTTATTTGATTATAGTTCAGGCAGATATGTCTAAAGATGAAGTCAGAACTTGAATAGATACAGACATAAATGGAAAGTGTAGTGAAAGGATATCTGGAAGTCTTCTGCTCAGACTTCTAAAGGAATTGTAGTAAAAAGAGACCTCATTATCCTTCAATCATCCAAGTCTTACCAGACCCATATATAAAAGACAGACTATCGAAAACCAGAACGGTATATTGATTATTCTGTTTCATTTTCACTCTTATCGTAATTGAGATTACAGCAAGGACATATCGAATGCAAGTGATGATATTTGACGATAGTTTAGGCAGAGAGGTCTTAGGATGGAGCTAGAACCGAAATAGAGACAGACATCAATGGAAAGTTTGGTGAAAGGATTCCTAGAGCCTTCTACCCGAGCTTCGGAAAAGACCTCAACAAAGAAAGAGATCTTATCATCCTGCAATCACCAAAGTCCATTATCCATTACAAAAATCATTATATTGAAGCAACGCTTCTGGCCGACGCCATTGAATCTATATTCTTCAATAGTCCATTGCAAGTACCACTCTATGGACTGTCAGCTGTCAGGTTTCTGTTAATGAACGGTGAATTCATACAGTAGCATATATTATATACCTATATACTCTATGGACTGTCAGCTGTCAGGTTTCTGTTAATGAACGGTGAATTCATACAGTAGCATGTATTATATACTTATATACTCTATGGACTGTCAGCTGTCAGGTTTCTGTTAATGAACGGTGAATTCATATAGTAGCGTATATTATATACTTATACACGATCTGATATTTAGGTATTGTTCAATAAAATACGTGGTCGAAGGAAAAATAGTGTACATTACTTGTGCGAAAGTGAGTTTTCACTTTCCGCACTATTTTATTAATGCAAATGATAATAACTCACCACCAGAAGAGTGCAACCTCGCCGAATTCGAATAACTGATCGCTTGATCCCTGCTCGTCATCAAACTATCAACACTGAAAGCGGCCGCGGAATCCATGGCTTGCAGAGACGCCGTCACGTCACTCATTATGTGTTCTTGATGAACGATCACGGATTTGGGATCCCCATACTTGGAACTCATGCAGTGACTCATCTCCGTGTTCGGCTCCCTTTTCGGTTTGCACTCCAATTTACTTTTGGCGTCGTCCAAAGGCTTCTCGTCCCGTTTAGCCACTGAAGTCGGAGAGTCAGACTGGTGCTGTTGCCTCTTGATTTGTTCCTCTTTTTCCCTGAGAGCGTCCTTTTTCTTGAAACGCCTCCTCCGTCTCAAGTAGGAACCGTTATCGAACATATTGTAAGAGTCAGGATCCAAGGTCCAGTAACTTCCCTTTCCTGGCTTCTTGTCGTCGCGAGGAACCTTCACGAAACACTCGTTGAGGCTGAGGTTGTGCCGTATGGAGTTCTGCCAGCCCTGTTTGTTTTCCCGGTAGTAAGGAAACCTCTCCATGATGAACTGGTAGATGCCGTTGAGGGTGATTTTTTTGTCCTGGGCGTTTTGGATGGCCATGGCGATCAGAGCTATGTACGAGTAGGGAGGTTTTACCATGTCTTTAGGCGTACTCAGGGGGTGCTGTTGGTGATGCCAAGCGGCAGCTGCGTATCCATATCTGGAATACTGCTCGTAAGCATAAGGGTTGGTGGCCGACACGGCGGCTGCAGCAGCTGCTGAAGAATATCCAGCTCCGTACCGGTTGTAAGCCGATTGGTGATCCGTGAAAATAGTGTGCATGTTGAAGTGCCCGGCACCACTTGTCGTATAAACAAAACGCCGAAAGATAACAAACAAAAGTCGGTATAGTAGCTGGTAATCGAAAAGCGCCGGAGTTTTCTAAAACGAAAACACCACTGTTATTTTAGCAGTATGGTACGTTTCGTGTTTTCATTCCAATCAATCTTCCGAAAACAGGTTTGCGCTCACTTAATATTATGATACACAACATGGGGCAGTTTACACAGAGATTAAGTAAAAACAGAGTATGTTGCTTCTTGCCGGGACACAATGTTACTAGTGAAAACAGACTAGCTAGGGCAGGGAGCCGTTTCAATTAGGGACGGACTGCGCGCTCTGGGGACTCTCGACACTCCTTCGCTGCCGCGACCAATAGGCGTATAGCACCGTAGTCGACCCCGCCCCAAATCAATCAGGCTACCATTACGGCAGTGCTGTGTTCGAGCCGCTGTCAAGGAATGCGCACGCCTATCGCCGATTTTTTCCCGTGAAAACGCGAAAAGCAAAAAGATCGCCTTGCGACTCCAAATATAATATCAACAAACCCCTTCGAAATTATCAAGGATAGCCTTTAGTTTATTTTTGCGAACACAAATACCGACAAAAGTTTGTGTACCTTGGCAGGATCCGACGTGAGCGGACGCGCGCCAGAGAAAACAATCGGCGGTATTCAGATAAAGCACGGCCAACTTTCAGTAGTTCGCGGTTCAGATGGAGATTACCTCAGTTTACGATTCTCGACAAGATCGTCAGAGATGATAGTTACTCGGATATTGTTTGAAAGTTCCTTTCGCGACAGAGGAATGGAGTGTAGAGTGATAACTTTCAAATCGACTGCGGAACCGTAGAATTTGTGCAACGTTTGAAAGAGGTAAGTCTCAAATGTTGCCATGTTTGATTGTATAGCTCCCCAATAAGAAAAATAACGAATGACTTGAACAGATATCGGAAGGTTTTAATAGTTTTCTTGCTGTCGAACCAAAACTCCATCGTATAAGTACTCCTGTGCACGACTTTCCGGGGGATTGTCTCCCCTACGTTACTACATTCCAAAACTATAACAGCTTGGTTTAGAATGTTCATCATAGGATGGATTGGATAAGCTGTAAATAAAGTAATTCCTTAATAACTTCCAATGATTCAATTAATTTCAATTTCACAATTGAACTTTTTCAAAACAAGACATCTGTACTGTTTGAGTTTGAGAGTAATTTTTTGTGGTGGATGAATTTCTAACCTACCACAATCTGAAAAAATAATCAAGTCTATTGGAATTTACATATTTATCAAACTCATTGCACTTGCGGTCGAAAACTTATCGGTCAAGAATTAAGATATCTTTTGGAAGTACAAAATGTGAACACAAGTTTTGAAATTTGAAGTTTATTGAGCAGTTAGTAGTTCGAATACAGTTGATTATCTACATACAGTTTCGTTACCCTTCGTATGAGGATGGATGCACCTAAGTATGTGTATGTATTATGTGGTGTTTTCCATGCACCACTCAGGGTATCCAATGATGGTATTTCAATGATAATCAACAATGGCAGCTTATAAAGTTATAATGTGTTGTTATTGACTATCCTATATCCATACACATACATTTCAAAAATATATCGGTGAAACATTAAGATCTCTGGAAGAACAAAAAACGCTAGGTTTGAAATTTATTGAGCAGTTTGTAATTCGATTACAGTTGATTATATACATACAGCTTCGTTACCCTTCGTATGAGGATGGATACACCTAAGTATGTGTATGTATTGTGTGGTGTTTTCCATGCACCACTCAGGGTATCCAATGATGGTATTTCAATGATAATCAACAATGGCAGCTTATAAAGTTATAATGTGTTGTTATTGACTATCCTATATCCATACACATACATTTCATAAATATATCGGTGAAACATTAAGATCTCTGGAAGAAAAAAAACGCAAGGTTTGAAATTTGAAATTTATTGAGCAGTTAGTAGTTCGAATACAGTTGATTATATACATACAGTTTCGTTACCCTTCGTATGAGGATGGATACATCCAAGTATGTGTATGTATTGTGTGGTGTTTTCCATGCACCACCCAGGGTATCCAATGATGGTATTTCAATGATAATCAACAATGGCAGCTTATAAGGTTATAACGAGGGGTAAACCGCAGGAGAAATGTTGTACACTAATTCCCCTGAAGACCAGAAGTAATACCTCTGATTCCCCAAACAATGCCTCTAATACCCGAGTAATGCCTCTAATTCCCTTGTAATGCCTGTAATACCCCAGAAATTCCCGTGTAATACATCTAATGCCTATGTAATACCCCCATAATACCTCTAATTCTCTAAAAATTCCCTAGTAACGCCTGTGATACCCGACTAATTCTTTCGAAATTCCCTGTTAGTTTTCACGAATTCCTAATGAAATCGATTTTTTTTCATCTTTCCCCAATAAAATGATGGCTATTCATTACGTCATCAAAAAAACATTGTGGAAATCCTCATTGTGAGCTTTGTCAATGGCGCTTAAAAAGTAAGGAAGCCAGGAGCAGTGGGAAATTTTATTACTTTTCCCACCTCCATGGTGCTAGATGCATGAAAAAAATGTTTCTCAACAATATATAATTCTCAGGTAGATTTAATGAAAAATATTGTCAATTACAAAGTTCCGTGCTGGCACGACTTTCCTTTTTCGACTGCTCCTTCCACGGAAACATACTTATGTTAGGCTTAGGAGCCATGTTTCTCCAATTCAATATGGCGGTATTATTATGTCATCTTGACCAATAAGATGAAGTGGAAAAAAAATCACAAATACCTAATTTTTTTTAACCATGCACTCACTTCAAATTTATTACCTACCTTTCATGAAGAAATCATTTAGGAAGTGCCAGTTATCGAAAAAGCCATTTATTTCGCCCAATTTAGTACAAACACATCTTCCCTACATTAATCGAAAAGAAGAATATTCACTTTCAGTGATCGATATTCTCACAATAATTCACAAATCTAGTTGAAATATTCACAACGACAAATCTCGCAAAAATTTTCAGGATGACAAATGACATGTGCGAACTTGAGTTCATGAGTTCGCCTCTTTCGCGCGGATTCGACTGTTTTCGGATGTTATCGTAATGCTGGCAAACAGTTGTCCGAATCAGTATTTTTAGAGAGCATTGAATACGTGATATTCTATCATGATGGTCGTTGTTCCCTAATATTTGCCGCTTCATATACATTATAAAAGGTCTCGTAATGAGTAGGTATTTATATCCATAGAAGCTGAGGTTTTTGGAGGGGTCCCTATTCCAGAAGTGATCAAAAACACTATCAGAATGCAGGGATATTCATCTTACAAGAAATCAACTTGATAATCAGTTTCATAATGTTCGAGATGATGAAAGTATAAATTTGAATTTGATAAATACGACACTTAAAAAGAAAAAAACATTCCCGTGAAATTCCTGAATGTTGAATCAGATATTGAAGTTCATTGAAATAATTTTGTCTTTGGCTTAGAAATGTTTCTTCCTGTTAGGTACTTCATCATAAGTACATTACATCCGTATATCGTTATAATATAATTAACGAATTCTATAGATGCATTAGCAATAACAGAATGAGATAAGTTATCAGTCTCTATTCATCTCAGGAACAAGATTATCTGAAGTTTTCAATCAACTATAAAGTGTCTGAAATACTTAAATTATTGTTTTTTACACATGGATTGGCAACACATTAAGATCTTGAAAAAGGGTGTTATTTTATCCTTGGTTTCCTTCTGGAACGTATTGATGAAAATTATATCAATAAAAATGATAATGGGAAGGAAGTAAGAACGGGGACGATTCCAACTGCGTTGATCTTCCATACATACATTGTAGTGAAATAACCCTCCGTATTGCAATCCCTTGATTTAAAAGCCAAACAATCAAATTTCTATTCATATATCAGTGAACTACGCTCACAAAGTACGATATGATTTTTGGTGATGAGCTTTTATACCGATTCGTGAAAAAACAAACACCTCCAGTTATCAATCCCACTATTTTGATTACAGAAAAATACCTGCAATTATCTCGAAATTCCTGAATAATACCTCTAATTCCCGAGTAATGCCCTTGCAATTCCTCTAATTCCCGAGTAATGCCCTTGCAATTCCTCCAATTCCCGAGTAATGCCCTTGTAATTCCTCTAATACCCGAGTAATGCCCGAAAAATTCCTGTAATTCCCGACTAATTCCTGCGACCTGTACACCAAAATTCCCTTGCGGTTTCCCCCTCGGGTTATAATGTGTTGTTATTGACTATCCTATATCCATACACATACATTTCAAAAATATATCGGTGAAACATTAAGATCTCTGGAAGAACAAAAAACGCTAGGTTTGAAATTTATTGAGCAGTTTGTAATTCGATTACAGTTGATTATATACATACAGCTTCGTTACTCTTCATATGAGGATGGATACACCTAAGTATGTGTATGTATTGTGTGGTGTTTTCCATGCACCACTCAGGGTATCCAATGATGGTATTTCAATGATAACCAGCAATGGCAGCCTATAAGGTTGAGATGTGTTATTATTGATTATCCTATATCCATACACATAAAAATATATCGGTGAAACATTAAGATCTCTGGAAGAACAAAAAACCTTAGGTTTGAAATTTATTGAGCAGTTTGTAGTTCGAATACAGTTGATTATATACAAACAGTTCAGTTATCCTTCGTATGAGGATGGATACACCTAAGTATGAGTATGTATTGTGTGGTGTTTTCCATGCACCACTCAGGGTATCCAATGATGGTATTTCAATGATAACCAACAATGGCAGCTTATAAGGTTGAAATGTGTTATTATTGATTATCCCATACCCATACAAATACATTTTAAAAATATATCGGTTAAACATTAAGATCTCTGGAAGAACAAAAAACACGGCTTTCACGGCCGATGTTTGTACATCGCAAGTTTTTCGGGCTTGAGGGCCGTGTCCTGGAATTTTTTGTTCCGGAGCGTTCCGACTACATCTGCGGCAGCCATCTTCAGCGGCGTGGTCTTAGTTGAACTCCTTCCTGTGAGTCTACTATGACTAATAATTATTCAGTCTACTATGACTAATAATTAGTCAAAGTAGACTCCTTCCTTCATCATTTCGTCATGAAATACCTATTCCCAATAACTCCCGGTAACTTAATTGAATTTATTCTTTCTATTACAGCACAATTGAAGTTTATTGTATTAGTACACTCTGTCATGAATAAGGATTGTTATTTCCTGGTTGATTGTTCTGCAATAGGGTTCTTGATTTTTCGAATACTTCCTCCCAACTACTACTTGCGAATATGAATGCTGTATCGTACGCTTAGGAGATGAGATAGTCTCAAAAATTGCTGATAAAGAAGATACTGTTGATGTTTTCAATAAATAGTATGAGACCCAACACTGTTCCCTGTGGAACCCCTGTTTTAACTTTCATTGCTTCACTCAGATCATTGTCTACTTCAACTTCTCGTGTCCTATGAGATAGATAGTCTTCCAGAATTTTGTATGTTGGGTATACAAGGTACATCAAGAACATACGAATGGTGGTTCTGAATAATCAGAACACATCTGATACAGATATACTGCGTCGGTAAAGTTGCATAAAGTTAATTCGATTTGAATCACACCTGCTCACCGCTCTCAAAAGGCAGAATGTTATGTCAAATCTCAGACCTCCGCCAGATTTTCAAAAACAAGCAAAGAAAAAAAGTATCTGTGAATTAATTAGTTTCGAGAACGGTAGTGGATTTTGTTTTCAAAACGTAATATACTATTTTTATAAATATTATATCTTGTATCATTCAAGTTATACAAGAAGTTGCTGACTCATGGGACGAAGTTCGTTCAAAAGGACATTATTTCAATTAACGCAGTAATTTTTAACACTTCAATATGGACGTGAGTTAAATATATGTAGTCGACATCGTCCAATATATTATGTAGTTCTTCCTATTTTCCCTAATAATTTTCTGGTCGAATATGTCAAAATTTTGAGAACAACATCCCTCAGCGAATCGAATATAGCTTTTAAAAAATATTATATGCAGAGGTGTCAATTAATTGACACTTTCTGAACTCGGTTCACCAAGAAATTAATGTATGGTGAAATATATTGCAATTGCAAAATGTTTAAGTATATTCCACGTCAATTGTAACTCCATTATAGTTGAGTATTTCAGAGAGCAGTAACAACTTCATATTCATAGATAGATAATCAGTGCTATTCACTAAGCAGAGTTGTTATGGATAGCGACTAAAAATTGTCGTTATGTTCAAGGTCAGTTGCTAAGCGCGAAATTGGTATTCACTTTTAAAGTTAAGTTGCTACTATAATGACCAGTTGCTGTGAGTAGTGGTTCACAGGCAACTGCTTTAGATATCTTGTTAAGGAAAAACAGCTTACCACCGTCATTATGGCAAGTTATTATCAGAGTTGCTACGACGGTTAGCAACTGCGATAACCACTTTACTTAGTGAATAGCCCTGAATAATTATCATACTGTTTGTGGTGAATTGAAATATAATAAAGGTATCCATGCATTGAAGCACATATATTCCAGAGATGAATTTTAAGTTCATGTCATGAATGATCTGGAAATGTAGCTATGTAACACAGAAAATAACAGAAAAAATAGCAATTTTCATTTAATTCGTGAAAATGATTCAATAGGCCAGAATCAACCCCTATTTCTTCATTTCTTCTTCTACCACCTACTGACTAAGATCAGGGGACTAATTCTTGAATCACGCGGATTTATTTTCTTTTGATTAGAATGACGTAGAGCGATATAAACTACAAGTATTGAACTACTACACAACACAATAGGTGAAGTGAATGAAAGTGAGCATTAGTTCAAACTATAGATCCATCCTTGTCATATCTCAACAACCCGTATGAGTTTGTCCCAAAAAATTTGAGTGCGAGCGTCTGCTCCAACTTTATTCAGGATCACCGTTTGAAGGTGAAGACTTATGGAGGCTTTCCGGAAAAGCCATATCAAATGGTAATTTCGTGGGGTAAAATCGTTACGACACGACGTGAACGTTAGTGATGACCAATGGACCAATTTCATGAGTTGAATGTGATCAATAGTACTGTTTTCCAGGTGCTGTACATGCTTGTACAGCTGAGTCTCACATTTTAATTTCTAACTCGTGCACTACCATGTAATTTTTGTATCAGTATTTGTGAAGATACCTATCATTTATTATTATCAATAAACTGGAAATAAGGAATATTAGAATGATCCAGTAAATCCTTTATGAGTACAACAAAGAAAAACAACTGATATTTCAACTTCTTGCATGAAAAGTAATATTCGAATTATAAATGCTTCCACCTGATATAATTCTCTATCAGTTTCAGATAAAGAGACACGGCAGGTTCTAGTTAATGGCAATGTTGACTAGTCATTTCTGAAAATTTTTCAAAAGTTACCTTCCTCAAGGTACTTCCTGATCGAACGTTGGACTTTCCGACTCAGCCACGTGTTTTCCGATTTAAGCAGCTTAACCATCCAAAGCCTGAACCAAACATTCTCACGCACTTCATTTGTTCCATCTGCCGCTTACATTAAAGGGTTACGAATTTGTCGGGGGATTTTTGCATTCACACTAGAATTATGCCCAGAGGCAACCATAATCTTCATGTTATCTCTACGGTAAGTCAGGAAAGTCCATCGTAGTTCGATTTCCCTGTGTACGCCATCTTTCACTTATTGACTTCATCATCGAAGGGGGTAACAAATCCACAGAAAACGTTAAAAAGAAACGAAATTTAATAATGAACGAAACTTGAGAAAAAGAAAAAAAAATCCTTGAATATCAATGTCACATCCTGATAGATAATTGTATTGAATCTTCATTATCAATTACAGCGATAAATTTCGGGCTGATAAATACCCGGTAGGTATCGAAAAATACCCGCTCGGTCCGTGTATCTATAGTAACGATTGTTAAAATGTACATTTGTCATCTTGACAGGCATAAATACTGAATTTTGAACGTCGTTGTTTTAACTCCGGAAATATTCTACCGAATTACACTCGTGCATCAAAATAAACCTGATAATTTTCCATTCAAGCATGTTGTCAGTAAAAAAACTGCATTCGGTTATTTTCATATCCTGCTAAAAAAAACCTTCTCCATCGGAGTCGGGCTCTTTCGACAAAATATGAAAATAAACTCATGCAGTTATTAGACAACATGCTTTCATGGAAAATTATCGGTAATTTTTAAGCACTTTTGTAATTACTCCCGATAATACTTTTACTATGAGAGAGACAGAATGGTACTTATCGGTTATAATTGCACGAGTGCATGAAAATTACCAATAATTTTGAAAGAAAGTGTGATATCTAAAAATTGCAATTTTATTTTCATATTTTGGCGAAAGGGCCCGAGTCCGAAGGACGAGTGCTCTTTTACAAAATATGATAATAACCGAATGCAATTTGTATAAGATATCACGCTTGAATGCAAAATTATCCGGTCATTTTTATGCACGAATGTAATACATTGGAATATTTCACGAATAAAGAAATTCTCAAGGAAATGTTATTTTTTGTTTATTTGTACTTTCCTCTATAGATTGTATGGAGTACTCACCAAAACGAGAAATGTTTTTCTATTTTTGAAGTCTATCTGCCATTTATTTGTGTTGTTTACTGACGTCTAGCGAGACGGTTTCAAATGTGTTGTTATGGTGACTTGATACAATGCAATTACCGCTGTAAGTTTTCGATAATTGTATTACTCTTATGGGACATTTTATATATAAGGAAAATATTCAGAGTTATGACTAGAATCATGTGTTCGAAGCAAAAGATTTATTTTTAAAAAAGATTTTTGAGTTAAGGTGTTTGAAGAAGCAACCGATTAGGATATCATGATTTTTAAGAAATAAACCTTCCCTTATCGTCCTATAAGTATATTATCAAACCAATAGTATAACGAATACTACAATAGTATATTATGCAACGATCGTGTAATGATGGTTATCAATACATGAGCATAAACCGGGATACGAAACGAGCCGAAGGTGAGTTTCGTATGGTTTATGCGAGTGTATTAATAACCATTACATGAGAGTTGCATACGCTATTTTATCTACACCCGATAAATAGTGAAGAACTACAAATATTATATTTATATTTGTATTGCACACAATAATAGTAATTAAACGAATTTCTTTGAAAAATTCTACAGAATTGTAATTAATAGTATTACTTCGAGAAATAAAACGATGAGATATGAAAAGAAGATAAAAAATTAAAGAAAAAAAGAGTACTCGATGAGGCCGGAATCGAACCATTGTCTCCTTCAACTAGAATGTTCAATCTCAGCGCCACAGACGGCTCGGCTACGGAGAGCTCACAGAATATGATGAAAAAATAAGTAATAAATCATTCATTCGTCAAATGAAAAATTTAATCATTCCAACTGTATTTCTGTCGGTGAAGGTGTCGAAGGTGATTCTCCCATATCGCTGGTATCAGACATTTTGTTATGATTATCGAAGTTTGGCTATATTCTTCAAAAGTTCAATACCTATACCGATTTTGACTTGACAAATGTCAAATGAATGAAAAATAATGGGTTTCTATTGGTTGAAAATCTGTATCGTAATGAAAAATCTGTATCGTAATGGATTTCATTATAAAACGGGTTGTGGGCATATAAGTGTATTATTAGAGTACGGGTGTAGATAATAGTATGATATGCAACGATCATGTCATGATGTTTATCAATACACGAACATTAACCTTACGAAACGAGCCGTAATTGAATTTCGTATGGTTGATATGAGTGTATTTGTAACCATTACATGAGAGTTGCATACGCCTTATTTTCTACACCCGATAATGAAGAACTACAAATATTCAATTTATATTTGTATTGTGGGACCCACTGATCTGGAAGTGGAAAAAATATTTATATTTACTTCATTATTGCTAGTTTCAATAAAGTTTTATATTTTATTGAAAATTCTGATTATATTCTGAACCGAATTGTGAATGTAGCGTTCCGCCACTGAATTGGCTTTCCAATTGATTGAAAATCTGTATCGCAACAAGCTCATCATGATATTTTATTACGATACAGATTTTCAATCAGTTTCATAATGGATATCATTATAAAACGGATCATGAGCATATTAGTGTATTATTATACAACGGGTGTTGAAAAAGTGTATTATTCGTTAGTCACAAATATAAGTGGTATAAAACATAGAAAATTACCGATGAACACTCCGGACCTCTAAAATTTGAACTGATCGATGTATACATTGTGGCCCATTTTTAATGGAAACACCACCCTGAAATATGTTGTAAACCGATTTTAATATTTTTTTTAAATGTCAAGTACTAAAAGATCTACCCTGAGACAAGATTTGAAATGTTAATTAAATTTTCAGGGCATACTACGATATTTTTTCTTAGTCGAAAATCGAGATTTTTTATTAGCGATTTTTTTACTGAAAAAACCAGTACGCCACTGAGACAAAATAATTCGAAGAACTGTAAGGTGAATATTGTTAACAATAGTACACTTGAATCTTTCACAAGTAATATCATTTCCATGGCAACTAAGATTCAGGTTCAAATAGTAGGTCTTAGTTTTAGTTAATTTCCGTGAAAACTTGAATGTAATTTCGTTATTTTCAATTGAAAATATTTACGCTATTTGTTTTTTTTTTTCATCTGGCAGCACTTTATTGTTGAAATCATAAAAATATATTCTCATGGCTATATCTGTTGATATAGGTTGTTTTTAGTGACTGTTAGCTGTGTGAGTTTTCGAATTTTTGAGTTGTCATAACTTTGTTAATAATGATTATTTTCCCATGAAATTTTGCTCACACCTGTTTAGAGGCACTTTGAATCCAGTGACGTAGTGATTTTTTCAGTCAAAAATCGCTAATGAAAATCCCGATTTTTCGACCAAGAAAAAATATCGTAGTATACCCTGAAAATTTAATAAACATTTCATATTCTGTCCCAAGGTAGACCTTTCAGTACTTGACACTTCAAAAAAAATTATTGAAATCGATTCACAACTTCAAATTTTAGGGGGGTGTTTCCATTAAAAATGGGTCACACTGTAGATATTGCTTTGCATTTTTCTATTTTTTAAATTCCAACCAGGAATGAAAAAAGCATATAGTGAAATGAAATATAATTCACCACAGTATCGAGACAGAACAAAGAGTAAAAATAAGCAATTGAGAAACGATTACAACTATAAAAGAAGATATATTCAAAAACTACATTTCTATATATTCCCAAATCTTCAGGTGATTAGATTCGTTTCCTGATCTGATTCTTCTTCGATGATCTGAAGTCTTCCTAGATGGTACTTTTGTCCTCAGCGCCTCTGAAACAGAAGAATATCGACATAATAATCTTTATGAAAGATAATAATCATGATGAAAAAATGGTTAAGGCTTTCGCGGCCGAGGTTATTAGTATAACTACTTGTCTTCGGGCTTGAAGGCCGTCGTTCTTTGGAATTTCTTCCTAACGTTTCGCTAGCGCGAGTGGCCAGCTTCTTCCGAGGCTTAGTCATCGTAATAATATGTAACTTGGTGACATCTTCACTTGAAACTGAAAAGGACACGAACTCCTTCGAAACTTTCTTCAGCAGCAATCACCATAATACCTACCAAACAAAAACTAATTGACGCGCGTTTTGCCAGCTAAGTTCTTCTAGTGATATCGACTTGGTTGGTAAAACATGCGTCGAGTGCAACTGTCTTCAATTTGGTAATACAGTGAAACTTCGGTATATAACGCTATAAGGTAGACACGATTGAATTTTGTGGAAATTTAATCGTGTCTACCTTATAGCGTAATAACTATGGATTTCCATCAAGTAAAGGCCACCTCAATCCAAAATTCGGTATATAATCTATTATTGGAGAAAACTTCCAACCCCACCTAGACATAGCTGCATTATCAGGATTCCTGACAGATAATAGTATATTATGCAACGATCGTGTAATGATGGTTATTAATACATGAGCATAAACCTGGATACGAAACGAGCCGAAGGTGAATATGTATATATATATATATATATATATATATATATATATATATATATATATTGCATAATGTTGTACAAACCGAGTTGTGCATTCCATATGAGGCATGAAATTACGATATAATTTCAATTTATCACAGTTCTGCATCAAAATATTTGAATTTTCATCAAATGATGAACACCAAAACAATAAACGGCAAAAATATTTCTATTTACTCACTTATTTTATTGAATAAACATATTCAATGTATTTGTCAACGAATTAACAATCAACTACTGTTTCACAATTGAACATTACATATATTTTAGAGTTTAGGTTTATATATCCTAAGTAGCATTCCCATGTACAAGGTTTCACCTTTTATGGGTTTCCTATCTATTTGCTATGATTTGAATGTGTTGAACTAATCATGGTTTCATTGTATTTTTGAGCAAATAAACGTGTTATTATAATAGTCCATCCACTCCAACCATGTCAGCACTAAATAGTTTGTTCAGTGTGGTACGACATATTCTCACCAGTTCTCAACTATCCAACTGATCACTTATAAATCAATCGCAGATCCAATTGCGGCAGTTTGTTATCGTACGTTACAGCATGCGAGCACCCATGCTCGTTTTTGTCGGCAGCCGCCTTAGGAAGGCTTGGATTAACTTTTCCCTTCTACTGTTCCTCCTCCTGGAGGCATCAATATTCCTCTCGATGTTGTTATTACAGTTTGCGGAAGCCACACATCTCTCGCATATTTATATCCCTCGCTCTTATATCAATCACCGGGTTCGTTGAAACTGTTATTCGGTTCTCATGATATACACTGAAGACTGAACCTCGTACCAGAGAGTAATGTGTTTAAATGAAATCAGAAAACCTTTACAAACACTCTCTTTTGTTAGGTACGTGCATATCATGCAAAGATATGATCCATTCACATTTGTATACCAAGCATATAAAAATTGAATTCATTCATTCATTTACTTCCTTGATAAATTTACATTAATATGGAAATTGTCTGACTCTACACAATCATAATTGTCATGTATGTACATGAAGAGTTGTTATAACAACTTAATAAGTTGTGTAAAATTCGTGACAAAAATATACAATACATAGGCACAGTGGCGGATCCAGGATCAGGTCAAGGGGGGGGGTCTATAACTCAAAATTTATATATATATATATATATATATATGAATATATATATATATATATATATGAATATATATATATATATGTGGCCTCGGTAGTGTAGTGATTAGCATATCTGCCTATCAAGCGAAAGGCCGGGGTTCGAATCGTGCTGGGTAATCGCACGTTAAAAGGTAAGGCCTCGTTGATCCATTGCTCGCACAAGTTTCGACTTCTGAGGGTTGACGTTCGTCAGCTGGTTAACGGAAACGAACAATTTTAGAACAATTTTTTTTAGAACAATATGTAGAAATTGATGTTTTCACGGATCTTCGATATGCAAGATGAATTTTTTCTGGGTTTTTATCCGTTAGGTATCTTCTGATTTGTTCGACGTTTCGAATTCCATTTTGAATTCATTCTCAAGAACTGTTTGACGAATATCTGTCCATACCGTCCTGGTCAATCACTCCCCTTACGAAGCAACCAAGCAAGAGCAAGCAATGACTTCAATTGTCTGTTCTCCACGGAAACTGGTATTTATAATGACTCTCCTCAGTCATTATCCAACTGGGTCCGATATTAAGGCTGCATCCTGCCCATCCAGGTACTATGTAGAAATTGATGTTTTCACGGATCTTCGATATGCAAGATGAATTGTATATATGTAAATATATATAACAGAAAATTATGAGCTACGGTATAGCAACAACAAGTCAAGATCCAAAAAAAAGGGGAAAGAGATTGACATGAGCAAAATTTGAAAGTGTAGCCAGGAGATAAAGTAGGTTCGAAAATTTCCTTTTTTTAAATCGAATCGAGTTGATTCAGCCTAATCAACAGCATATTCTACTCATACAAAGTATATTCAAATCGTTACCGGCATACACAATACTCATCACAAATGTAACAAGTCAAATTTTTCAAATACTGCGCCAAAAAGGATCCAATGGCAGCACTGTCAGAAATTTCTCGCACTTTTCCTCGATAAGCCTGACAAGTGTCAATTTTCTTCAAAGTGTCATCGAGAAAATGCAATTTGATAGTTAAAAAAAAAAGCATTTTATTTTGAACCTACAACATGAAGAGGACTCTATTTTTATATTTTACTCGGCTTGATACAGCGTCTGAACCGACTGAACCAGAAAAAAAAAGGAAAGAACAGTGAGTCCAAGAATTTCGAACGAAATTTGTTTGTTTGTTTGGGTAACATTCAATATAGATCTTGTTTGTACTGTTTTTAATTCTTGAGAATTATTTTTTTTTTAGGAATTGAAGGATTATTCAATTGATTAAATTGATGAAATTGGTTGTTAAAAAATGAAAATTTACTAATGTTTAAATGTAGCCTGCTCTTTAGTTTTCAATGGAATGTTATAATAATTATTAGTTCTTCAATTTTAAAGCAAAAAAATGTATTCTATTTTATTTTTTTGTCTTGCTCATGTGACATTTTTCGTTCCCTAACAAAATTTGGAAACAAGGAGCCGATAAAAATTGAAAAAACAATCTCTCATTTTCCCAATGGGGGGGGGTCCGGACCCGAAACCCCCCCCCGTGGATCCGCCACTGCATAGGCACAAAATTATAAAAACACATATGGTCGATTTACAAGAAAAATTAATCAAACGAAAAGTTTAAAAATTCGTTAATGCTGTAGAAAGCACCCTCAATTAATATTGTCTTGATTTCACGTTTGAATTTCTTGATGTTTTTCTCGCTCTTCAGTGCTGATGGTAGATGATTAAAAAGCCTGAGCGGTAGTATGTAAGAGCTCTTACCAGTTTTAGCCAGACGGACACTAGGTATAAAAACATCGTTTGCTTGCCTAATTGAGTATTTATTAACTTCGTGGCATTTCGAGAAGTTAGATATATGTTTGTGGACAAACAATAGACATACAAGAATGTCTATTGAGTATACAGTGAGAATATTCAGGCTTCTAAATAGATCTCTGCATGCATGCGATGATTTTTTGAATGTTATACATCGGATGATTTTTTTTTGCTGAACAAATATATCTTTCACCCCACTAGAGTTGCCCCAGCATAAGATTCCATAAATGAGTGTAGAGTGGACAAATGAGAAATAGTAAGTTTTCAGCACATTGAA
Organism: Zygogramma bicolorata; assembly: GCA_032362365.1. Lineage (NCBI taxonomy): Eukaryota > Metazoa > Arthropoda > Insecta > Coleoptera > Chrysomelidae > Zygogramma > Zygogramma bicolorata. The sequence goes on from JAVJAQ010005889.1 coordinate 325,158, forward strand.
ATGAACTGACTTTATAGTTGAAACAAAGCGTAATTATATGAGGACAGTTTTTTCCTTACAGAATTTATCTGATAATTCCAAGTCAACAGTTTATCCAAATGAATCCCTAAAAACTTGGCAGTATTTGTTAGCTCGATGGCCTCATTATTCATGGTGACCTCGAGGTGAGTTTGATTTTTTTTTGTGGAAAATATCATGAGCTGAATTTTAGCAGCATTTGGTACAAGACCATTATTTTGTGACCAGTTTAATAACGAGGCGTTGCATACATTGAGCTGAGTGGTCATATATTATAGCATTTTCTTTTTTCATGCAGTATTTTATTCGTATCAAATGCTATTGCTTTCAAGTTGGGGGTTACGTATGACATGTCAACTCATACCGTATTCAACTTACTGCACCTGATCATGCATAAAAGTGAGAGTTATGCTTATACATTTTATTCAGTGAATAGATAAACATTGTGTATACCACAGAGTATTCATTTTCTTTATCTGAACCATAATAACGCTCCACAAATCCCTGAAAAGAAAAAAGGAATTAGTAGTGTTGTGAAAGATTTGTTATGTTTATTACCTGTTTTCAAGATGCCATATCACCTTCTAATCACCATCTAGAGTACACAAAATTTTCATAAATGCTTTCTGCTACAGATTACATCATTAGTAGTATTCCTGTAAATTGAAAGAGATTATTTTGCTTGAAGTGATTATGTTATAAAATAGTGTTCAATATTGTTATATTTACTCACCTGTTGCTGAAGAGTATAGCTACTCTAGTTTTCATGCATTTGTTAAATCTGTAAATATTTTTACCGTTGTATTTGTATAATTTCAGGCTTTGGATCGTCTATTTGCGTTGGTGGTGAACTTGAGTGTTTTCAATCTGTCATCGAAAAATAAACAATTGGATGTCGACCTTGAATCAGCTGACGGATACTTTCTTTCAAATTCCGTGAGCCGAACTGTTAGTGTACGCTGTTCCCATCATTACTCTGAACTCGATGTGTTCGTGTTACTCGATGTGAATTCCTAGGCATGCCATCTGGAGGTTTGGGAATAAACTATTTTATTTTCAAATATTAGTCTTTTGACATTAGGTAGACATTCTTGGCGTTGAAATGTTTTTCTTCACTTGAGAACATCTATATATATACTATTTAATAGTTCCTATTATAGTCTCTACCTGTTTGAACATATTTCTTTTGATGAAATTCAAACCTCTTTGTATGAGGTCACCGTATCGACGTGGAAAGCAGACTCAAGATGTGTGTCAGTTAGAATGCGCTGTATGTTGATTTTTGGAGAATTTTCAAAAAAAAAGTCCTTCGAGTGCCATTATGAGTTGAGGAAAAGGTTGAAACTGCCCTTTTGCCGGCGTGACTTCAGAGTGGCAAGTCATAGGCACTGACTTCCTTCTGAATTTATTTTTTGTGAGAATACGTTGAAGTATCTGGTTATGTAGCTGCTCATTTTTGCTTCTGTTGAGCACAAAATTTCCGTCTAAACCCGAGAGGTATGTAAATTTAGTACTTAGATCTTGTTGGACCTTTCTTCGCCATTTTGCCTTTTTTTTTTGTATGTCGAAATTGGTTGTAACTGAACCTATTTCACAGGGTTTTTCCGTTGGGGCTCGATTCATCCCTATATTTTCTTGGCGAGGAGTAGAGAATCCTTTTGATGAGTTTCCTTTTGAGTCTGATGTCGAGAAGTCCAACATTGGTGCCATGAGGCCGTATTCAGCAGTCACGTTGTAACCGAACCGTAGCTACAGCCCTAACTCCGCCGAAGTAAGCCAGACCTGATGTAGTTCAGTTATACCGAAACGTTCAGCATGCAGGTGTCGTTGTAAAGCAGTTCTGGTTTCACTAACAGCAGCTGTTACGTTCAACTCCAGTCTCATCCAGAAGTACATCCCTGAATATTCACCGTTTGATACATCCACTCAACAAGTTCATCACCACCACTAATGGACCGTCTAAGGAAGAGCTGATTCCGAAGCTCTAGGTATCATTTTCATTTATTTCAGTCATTTGATATCGTAGAACATATTTGTTCAAATTTGTCCTGGATACCGTTCCAGATTGTACATAGCTCATTGTATATTTCCATCTTTCCGTTCAAGATACTAAAATAATAAACTATTTTTGGGGATTTTGACTTTCATTTCATAAAGCTGTCATTGTCAATATTTTCGTTTTCTGGGTTTCATAAAATCAAATTCTAGTGGCGCCTAACATTTTTTATTTAGCTATCAATCGATACTTAACTTGAACCCATGCCCAATGCCGCCAGACGAAGAGCTGCCGTTCGCTGTGTGTAAAGTAAATTTTATGGATCGTTCGAATTTACGAGTATAGAGTAGTCATCAGCGTACAAAATCGACAAGTTACAGAGCATGTGATCGATAAGATGATGAATAAAAATGGTCCAAGTATACTTCCTTGGTGAACTCCCATAGATATTAGTTCTGTTTCTGAAGAATATGAAATCTTGTTTCTTTTTACTGAAACGAACTGTCGTCTCTCTGAGAGGTACGACTCCACCCAGGCGAGAGGTTTGCCTCGATCACCGTATCGCTCTAATTTCGCTATGAGTAGACTATGACTTATGGTATCAAATGCCTTACTAAAATCAAAGAAGACACATGCACACATTTCTTTATTTTCAAACGATTTTGAAATATGTAAATATAGCATGTTTATTGCTTCCTGAGTAGAGCATCCCGTTTTGAAACCAAATTGTAGTTTTGTTACAAGATTTTGTCGTTCCAAGAAGACACTGAGACGTTTGAAGTAGGCTTTCTCGAATATTTTAGAGAATACCGAAAGTAAAGCGACAGGTCTAAAATTAGCAGTTGCATGCTTAACTCCTTTTTTATGCAGTGGAATTATTACTGCAATTTTTAATTCCTCTGATAGATAGCAAACGAGGGAATACCTACACAAAGCAAAATAGAGAGATTTTTTTTATAACAATAGCTCTCTGAATGGGAATGGTTCGGACTTTCATTGTCTATATTATTAACTCTATTGAAACCTGCTGCTAAAAACGAAAGGATAAACATACAAATCAAAAACGGAAATCAAATCCGAACAAAATATTGAAATGGATTTTCTTGACAATTGAGCTGAAAATGGAAGTCCTAACTATTCCCATTCAGCAAGGAACATTGTCAGCCACATTTAGCACCAAACAAATATTTTGCTTTGTGTATATATTCCTATCTTTGCCATATATTTGATTCTATTTTCATATCGTCGCCTTAGAACCAAATTATGCTATGTCCACTTTTTTAGAAAATGGGGTTTTTCTTCCAGTTTAGTCTATATCCAAAGCCCTTTGCGCCAAAATATTCCAAGTACGATTATCATGTATAATATTGTAAATATACCGTGGCTGTTTTATTCCATTTCCACTCAACCTTGCAAATATGCGCACCAAAATATACTATGTCGTCTGGCCCAATGAGAATTAGGTATAAAACTTATTGTTTTTAGTAGAAGTACTGTTTCAGATGAAAAACAGGAAAACGAAAATGGCACTCATAAAATGAATGGACAAAGAATATTAGAAAAAGATTGCGACAATCCGGTTAGGAATATACAAGCTGCGAAGGTGGTACTGTTTCCGAAAAAATACCTTAACGAAACGGTATAAACTGTCGTTCCAAATGATAATTTTACTGATTATGTGGTGGCGTTATTCCACATAGAATTTTGGGGCAATACTGAGAGCGAAAACGTATTTTTTATGACAAAACTACTGACAGATGTTTAGTACAGCGGAAAAGGAATCGAAATGAAGAGCGCAAGAGAACAAAAACCTATTCGTCTAGATATTAACTATTTTCAGAAATAAATAAGGTTGAGTTGTTTTTTATATTGACATAAGCATTATACTATTGCACTTTCTTTGACTTTCCTTTATAATGTTGATTAAAAAATAATATTCCATAATCATAACTACCTCAATGTCGGGTCCCAACTATTTTATGTCCAAAAATTATTATTTATATTATTTTTTCCTCAGAAACCGTTGATAATATCTAAGGCAAAATGCAGTTATTCGAAACTAAGTATATGATTACTAAAAAAGGTAAATTGTACCTCATTTAATTCACCACTCAGATATCTAAACTTCCAAACTCACAAAAATACTCGCCTGTTATATTTTCAAAAGTGGAATAGTTTGGTTCTAAGGCGACGATATGTTTGGTATACAAATTGAGCGAAAAAATTTAATCTCTATGTAAACCAGTGCCCATCGTTGCCATTGAGGCAGGGATTAGCTGTTTTAGATGGACTTTTTCTTCCTTTTTCTTTGAATGATATACACGTACCTATCAACAAAGTATTCGTGTTTTTTTTGGTTTTATTTCTCTCATAGGAGTTGTGATTTCTATTCTATGATATTTAAGGAATGTGATTGATTATCATCATCGAATATTAACTGATCAACACGAACCATGTTCTTCAAAAAAATATATATTTTTCAATTTATTTTTGTGTCTCGACGAGTGAAAGTTGAGAAAAATTTGAAGAATAAAATAATAGGGATCCATCTGTCAATAATTCTGTTGATGTCTTCAAAATCAAAGATAATGCCAATACACTACCAAAAAAATCCATGAAAAAACAGTAACAGTTTGGAATTTGAATAAAACAAACGATGAAATTCCTCTCATCACGTTATATCAATGCATAAATGAAAAAAAAGTTTAGTAGAAGTAATGATTTGTTGAGCGAGAATCTACTTTTATTAGTGAAAATGAATGGAATATTTTTGTATAATCCTACGGTTAAGCAGAAGGCACAGACGATAACGAGCCAAGGTTTTTCAATTATGGCGGATGAGCCAACAAGTGAATATAGTGAAATTATTCATTCTGATGTTGCGATGCTGAATTCTCCGATGAGTAGAAGGGAAGTGGAATTAGAAAAAATAGTCAACAAAGATAATACTGAAAAACAAACGATATTTATGAAGTGGCTATTGAAAAATAAAAATCCGACGAATGAAGCTGAGCGCTATAAATTGCAACCTGATACAGATGAAGGAGTTACCATTTCAAATAAAAAAATATATTCATTAGTCCAAGCAACAAGTTCCATTCCCACTATTTTGCGTAAATATTCACGAATCGTTATGACTTGAACTTTTTTAGATTTGCAATGGTATCTAAAAACTTTTAAAGAATTTGGTTTCATTTTTTATAAATATCTCGAGAAGTATTACGAAAAGATTTCTTTTTGAGAATTATCCTTTCGTTCTGAAGAACGTGTGTTCAGTTTGGTGTTAGTGTGATGGATCTCTTTTTAAAGTTTTATTTCATATTGTCGTGTTGAAACAATAATAGGTTTGGTATCATGTTCAGTTCAGTTCATTCAGTTCAACTAAGTTATATATAGTTTTTGGCTCATCAGATTAGATACCATAAGAACTATTTGTGAGAAAATATCTGAAACCGTTTACTCATGGCCACCACTATCGCGTCAAGCTGGTCAAAATTCGGAAGCAAACAAGCTAAAGAATGTACTACGTCCGTTTCACACTTTTCATCTCTCGTAAACGTTAACCCAATAAGCAAACAGCACAGGTGGTCCTTTAGTGGGATATACCTAACAACCACTCAAAAATCGGACGATGAGTTATCTTAGGCTAGTTTGATTTGTGGTTGGAGAGTTCACTTAATTTATATGAAACGAGGCCGCCTTATTGGATGTTAGTAGCAGCATGCTTCCATTTGTTTATGTAGTTCAACTCTTCCGGGAGATTATTGAATATTTTAAGGCCAAAATGATCAGGGGCACATTAATTTATTTTTGCTTTTTGCTAGATTTACATGAAAATGTTGCATTTTTCTTGTTCCATAACCATGAATATCCGAATTCCGAGGAAAAATTTCCTTATTTTTAAAAACATGGACACACATTTCGAAAATGAAGAAGAGAATAGGTCTACACTATTCTCTATTAGGTCCTCCTGCGATACATCTCAAAATTCGTTTTTGTGCAATGAAAATATCTTTCGCACCTGCTGCATTGCCCCACAGACAAATGCCATATCTGAGTCTCGATTCGATTTGAGCGTAATTAACATTCACCATCTGATTCAGTTGTAGAATAGATCTAAAATTGATAAAAAAAATCAAAGAATTTAGTTTGGAAGATAATTTTTGGCAATGGAATTTCCAAGAGAGAGATACTCCCAGAAATCTAACCTCTGCATGTGTATTCTGCATAATATTTTCACCAATTTTAACTTCAATATCATCAATGTTTTTTTTTTTGGCGAGAGTAAAATCTTAACATCTGAGTTTTATGAATGATGAAAAATAGGTTTCTGCTATTGAAAAAAAAATGCAACTGCATGAATTGTTTCGATACATTTCGTTCGTAGTAATTCATCATCTGTGGAGGACAGATCCCTATGGAACGCCTATTTCTATTTCCCTACTATTCGAGAGTATCGTTCTAATTTGAATACAGATCAATGTTGTTTACCTCTTGTGAAGAAGATAGGAGTTGAACTGGAAAGATTCCGTGAAAAGTACGTTGTGTCCAAATCAACACTATTGAGGAATTACTCATACCGGTAATTTATTTGGACACAACACACACGCTGAAAAGGGGAAGCATATAATAGCTCAACATTTTTTTCGAATCAGAGGCAAATATACCAATTTGCCCTTCGAAAAGGTATTATAAGGGGAAAGAAAACAAAAAAAAAGATTTCAATACTTCCTCGAATAGCATCCAAACGACATATAATTACCATTCTAGACAATAGTGCCATTACATATTTGTAGTTTGTGGCAACAAATTCACCACAGACTAAGTCGCTGCAAGTTGTCGCACCAATGAAGAAATTAGAGAAACTTGCATGATTACATGCAAATTTCTGGAGTTGTAGCGACAAATTACATCGTCGAAACAGGGTGTAAGAAGTAGGTTGTGTCAAAATCAACACTTGGAAGCTATTGATGAGTTATTTATGGCACACAACACACAAAACTAGAATTTCTAAAATAATTTCTGCAAAAGGCTTGAAGAAGGAAGAATAGTTTCCGAAACGTCGCCAAGGAAAAGTATAAAATAGTTTTGACATTGTTTTTCAATTCCAATCTCTAACGGATGAAATAGTCAGTTAATATCGCTTTTCCGTAATATTATAGTTATAAATCGAGCAAATATACCAATTTTCCCAATAGATAAATAATATTCTATAAAATCGAAGCTCTTAAATCTTCAGGGGAAAGAAAACAAAAAAAAATAAAGGATTTCAATACTCATCATTTTTTCCGAAAACTCAACAGTTTTCGAGATGAAGTGACTCCAAACTCTCCTCATTTCAGCTGCCGCTTCCTATATAGGAATTCTGTCTATGCATTCGCTTGGAGGCAGGCGGACGAATTGTTTCATAACTCAGGCAAAAACTGACGTTTTTCAATGATCCAAAGCTCAAGATAATGAGGAAACCCGTAGCTATCATTCTATGTATTTCGAAGTTCTTTCTTATTTGGCAAAAAGATTTAATAATCTCTGAAAGTTTTTTTCCGCACCATTTCGACATTGTTTCATTAATTTGTTTACATTTTTTTCAAAAATAGTCTTTTATCGGAAATTTTTCTTTATAATGGGTCCTTGGGGGGTCTTGAATGATCTCTGATTTTTTTTGTACTTTCCCCGCGTTCTAATAAATGATCCATTTGTTTATTTACATTTTTCATGCGATTTCGGAGTTATGTAGAATCTGCGGAACAACCGCGAATTAAAAAATTATTAGCCATAAAAAATATATATGTATTCGGAAACTATTCAGCATCTTGGCTTCAAAACGATGTGCATGGCAAGTCGATAAAATGGCTAATAATTTTTTAATTCGCGGTTGTTCCGCAGATTCTACATAACTCCGAAATCGCATGAAAAATGTAAATAAACAAATGTATCATTTAATAGAACGCGAAGAAAGTACAAAAAAAATTCAGAGATCATTCAAGACCCCCCAAGGCCCATTATAAAGAAAAATTTCCGATAAAGAACTATTTTTGGAAAAAATGTAAACAAATTAATGAAACAGTGTCGAAATGGTGCGGAAAAAAACTTTCACAGCTTATTGAATCTTTTTGCCAAACAAGAAAGAACTTCGAAATACATGGAATGATAGCTACGGGTTTCCTCATTATCTTGAACTTTGAATCATTGAAAAATGTCAGTTTTTGACTGAGTTATGAAACAATTCGTCCGCCCGCCTCCAAGCGAATGCATAGACAACAGAATTCCTATAGAGAAAGCGGCAGCTGAAATGAGGAGAGTTTTGGGTCCCTTTATCTCGAAAACTGTTGACTTCTCGGAAAAAATGATAAGGGTCATTTTTGTAGATAATTAGACGAGCTTTGATTTTTGTATAACGAAAATTCTCTAATTCGTATATTTAGCCAGATATTGGCGGGAAACCCATTTTTCTGGGTTTGGGGGGCCAATTTTCGGCCATTTCCATGAACGCAATCGTGTTAAGTTTTGGGTCCTTTGAAAACCTGTGACGACCTACAAATTGAGCCACAAGTGAAGAACTCATAGACTTATTCACAGGTTCGTCCCTTCATTCACTGGACTATTTCTAGTTGTTTTGGGTTCTTAACCTACCACTATCTGAAAAAAAAAGAACTAATATTGAAATCTATGAAAGTGTAGAAAGGCAGATTTTCAATCCACTCCGATAGGTTTTTTATGCAGATTCACACGAAAGGGAAGCCCTGTAATGTTCAAAGAACACCGTGTGAATCAAGGGACAGGAGATACGAATTAACATTCATTTTGAATTTTTGAAGTTTGTGAGCCTCAGCTGTTCTATTGAAAAAAGACCCCTGAGCAAGAGAGGTTCGACAGGTCTCCAAGTTCACAACAAAGGGGTGGGAATTATGTACTCGTCGAGTCGTCCTTGTAGATATTGCCAAGGGGGAAACGATTGATAGCAATTCAGAAGAGCACCGACCAGGAAAATATCTATAGAAGAGAGACAAGTCTCCGACCCTTTTACGACGTTCGATAATTCAAAAACAGTTCGTTCTGAATGGAACACGTTCAATTAGTCAGTAACTTTTCGTATATCTCGAATTTGCGTATCAAAAAAATACAAGAGTTTATATTTCTGTAAATAATTGTCGTTGCAATTTCGGAACCAAATCCGCTTCCAATGACGAAAAACAAACATGAAAACGGAACTAGAAGAGAATATTTCAAAACTTATGAAAACGGAAGTGGATTAGGTTTCGGAAACGTCAACGATAAGTATTTTCGGAAATATTAGTTCTTGTATTTTTTTGATAGTTAAATTTATGATATGCGAAAAATTGTTAACTAATTGAACGTGTTCCAACCAGAAGGAAATGTTTTTGGAATTACAGCAACAACTATACACAGACTAACTCTTACGCAAAGAAATCCTTCATATAGGTATGTGCATCAGAATATTTAATAAATTACCAAACAATATCAAGTCTATCAGGGCGCACAAGGTCTTTAAGAATAAAGTGAAACAACTTCTGTTGAATCTAGAACCGTATGATCTGAAAGAATATTTCGAAGCCAATCACTAAAATTGTGTTTTATGACGTCATTTCTTTCAATGTCTGTATGTGCCATGCATGTGTACGTGTATTTATGTATATATATAGTGTGTTGTATATAGATGTTTATATGAAATAAAGAAGGAAAAAAAAACTCATCAGAGTGGATTGAAAAACAGACCCGCAACACTTGGATATATTCCAATATCGATTCTCATTTTTTCAGATTGTGGTAGTTTACAATACCCAGAAAACTAGAAGAAAGAATCCATCCACCACAAAATAATGATACTCAAACAGTAATCAATATCTATCGTCCTTAAAACCGTGAATTCTCAGAAATTTGAAATTTTACCCACTAAAGGGAACTCCGAATGACCGCTGTACGACGATCCATCGACAGTACCAATCAGCCCAAAGGGCTCCGTCGACTTGACCGAACGGACACCTTCGGGATTCAGAAATGTTTACTTTGGCTTGAAGAGGTTAATTGTCCGTCCACCTCCACTATTCACTACGAACTCGATGGAACGAACGGGGATGAATGGAGCGAACAGCAAATTTAATTACGGCAAGGAAATCGCCTGAAATAATATTTGGACAGACGCTGGAAGGAAGCGTTAAAGGATTCCTTGTAATAATAATGGCGGGATGCGGTTTTCTGATGGGTAGTATTGTGGCGAAAGTAGCTCGGCTACCTCTCATTATTGTAGCAATTTCGAGATGAGCGATAAATTCATTTCGTGTTGACGGCAATTTATATTCGCTAATAAAAGCATTTGAAATCTCAATTATTCACGGAAGTATTCGATAGTTTAGATCAGGGTGGAGCAAAATCTGATTTTTATTTAAAAAATCAAAAATCATTGATTTTTTTTGAAAAATCATGATTTATTTCAGTTTTTTGATTTTTTATATTTGAATATAAAAACTGAACAATTCGATTCTTTGAAATTATTGTTAATTATTTCAATGCATAAGTCTAAAAATTTAAAAAAAAAATTGCGGCTCAAAAACTTGTGACAACGCATTTTTCGCGCTTCTTGCAAGAAAATTCTTGTCGAGGCTTGTTTTCCTTCTCAACCTATGAATTGACGTTGCCCAACAATTTCACGCATTGTACACTCGGATATTAGAAAAAGATTGGGCATAGAAAAACTCGTGTTTTTGTTTAAATTGTATAACAAAGAAGAATATGAAAATATACAGTAATAAAATTCAGGTGTTACGTTTAGTTTAGGAATTTGGAATTATGTACTTCTTTTTTATTGTTTTTGCTAAAAGCAGAAACTCCTTTTGATCTTCAAAAAAAAATTTTTTATTATGTTGTTATTTGGTTATGAATAAAAAAAACAAAAATTGATTCAAATCATGATTTTAATTTTAAAAATCAAGCGATTTAAATCATGCTTTTAATCGTAATTTTAATCACTTAATTTTAATCAGCCCAACCCTGGTTTAGATACGTACCTGAATCATACGGAAAAAGCGATAATATTATCAGAAAAATCAACAGAATATTGTTTACGAGGTAGGAAAATTTCTGGACGACTGTGAAGATTGCTAAGTCGAGGCGCAAGCCGAAACTTAGCAACACAGAGACGTACAAAAACAGTGTTTTGTCATGCAATGTATGTGTTTCGTATTACGAAATTGCTGCTGATATCTCAACAAATTTAAGAATACTGTTTGAACGTCATTATTTTGTGGTGGATCAATATTCATTCCGTAGTTTTCTGGGTTTGTAACCTACCACAATCTGAAAAATTAAGTATTAATATTAGAATCTATATAAGTGTAAAAGGGCAGTTTTTTTTATCTACACCGAAAAGTTGCTGCGTCTATTGAAAAACAGTTGCTTTTGGATTTGAAATACTTTATAAATGTCAATTACGAAGATTGTCAACTAGAAATATTTGAATTTGAACATGAATTTGCGTTTAAGTTTTGAGAACGGAAACGGAATTACTTTCCGTCGTTAACGATAAGTATTTTCATATATATGTTATGAAATTAAATTTAGATAGCAATCTTATAGAAGATATTATTATTATCTTTTAAAAAGACAAAATACTCTAGCTGAACTCTAAAGTACCTTATATTCACGCAGACAGCCATAGAAACCCAAATAATCATTCCAAAGTATCAAAAATCATAGTTTCCGCAGCAAATTTGGTTATCTCGCAACCTTCTTTCGCTCTACAAGAAACAAACAGCTAGCAGCCTAATTTCTCTAAAAGAACAATTATATTTCTGACCATATAGCAAAAATAAAGTATACCGAACAATCAGAAACAATAATTATGCAGAATATTTCCCTCATATATGAAATGTCCCATAAGAGCAATGCAATTATCGAAAACTTACAGCGGTAATTGCATTGTATCAAGTCACCATCACAACACATTTGAAACCGTATCGCTAGACATCAGTAAACAATACAAATAAATGTCAGATAGACCTCAAAAATAGAAAAACATTTCGTGTTTAGGTGAGTACTCCATACAATCTATAGAGGAAAGTATAAATGAACAAAAAATAACATTTCCTTGAGAATTTCTTTATTCGTGAAATATTTCGTGCATAAAAATTACCAGATAATTTTGCATTCCTTCGGACTCGGGCACTTTCGCCAACATATGAAAATAAACTCTTGCAATATTTAGATATCACGCTTTCTTGCAAAATTATCGGTAATTTTTATGCACTCGTGTAATCATAACCGAAAAGAGTTTTATGCATAAATGTCAGAATTCCTTAACATGGCAATTATCACTAGAAAAATAAATATTGAACATTTTTTTTACCGAGCCAAAAAATAAAATAAATCTAAAATCTTTTGGAAAGAAAAATGAAATTGTGATAATCGCTATGTACATAACTTAGGTTAGAAATTAATTTAAAGAAAATTTTTGTAAACTTTAATTAATAAGAATAGGTTAAGGTGATAGAAACCAAAGTGCGTGAAAAAAGTGTTGATAAAATTCGCGAGTGCCTTGAAAAGTCGCGGATGACGACACTCAGCAACGAAAGTTGTGTATTGAGGAGATTGTTTTGTGATTGTTTTTTGGGAAAAAAATGGTGAATTAGAAATTCGTACCGACATTTGAAAAATTAGAAATTGGTTGAGTAAAACTACAAAATTGAGTATAATCCTAGTTATATCAACTCAGAAAAGTAAAACAGTAGCTGATTAAAAAAAGTTTTAACTGTCAAGCTGATCCAGTGAAGAAAATCCAGGGTTGGAAAATTTCATCACTCCAGAATACTTCGTCACCTGCATTATCCAAGGTATTTATTATAACCATCTGAGGAGAACTTCCTTTGAAGTAACCATTGGAAGGCTTGAGCCACGACAACGGTTTTCTTCGAACTAGAAATTGTGAATATCAAACAAACTTTCATTTTCTCGCATAAATCACCGAGAGAACTTTTTAACGCCTTTCTTTGAACTTTTCATTTCACTATTATTCATTATTTGATGCTCTTCGTATTCTCTTTTGTGAATATTTATAATTAATTGTGTAAATTCTACCATAACCAAAAAATAATTTTACATCATTACAACAGAACGTTCCGAAATCCGAGCATAATGCTTTAAAATTTATTGAGTATTCTGCTAGAGTGCGTTCCATTCCTAGCTCGACTTGGAACACTAAAATATTTTGGTTATCCACTTTCAGTTAAACTTGACATTAGCAGGCTAGTAGATAAGGTATCTAGCTCAGAGTAGGTACATATAAGATTCCATTTGGAGAATATCACAATTTATTGCGTGTCTTTTGAAATTTGATAAAATAAAAAACATAATTATGAGCTTTGAATATTTGAAAATTTTATTTATTGGTATAACTATAACAAATAACATATTTGGCGACCTTTCCTGGAACCCAACCTGAGAAAAGAGACTGCATGTTCCTTTGGGCAACGACTGAGCTGAGCTGCTGAAACAAACAAATATTTATACAAAAGAGTAACAAGAGTAAGTAATTTAGCTGTCATCAACGTCAACTTCAACTTCTAGTTTTCTTTTCTGAATAAATGAAAATATTTAAAAACAAAATCACACACACAAAATCATATCAATTTATATATATATATATATATATATATATATATATATATATATATATATATATATATGTGTGTGTGTGTTCGGATAGGTTTCCGCGGTCAGTTGTATGTTGTTGTTGAGTTCGGGTTGAACCGCGTCTAGAGTTTTGTTCTCGATGTTTCAGCTCCGATTTTGGAGCCATTTTCAAGAGATGAATGTGACTTCACGCTGAGGTCTCAATCTGCCTACTCCTCAGGTGTTGTCACGGGGGGCAAGGGTTTGTGACTTGACGCCGGCGCTCCAGACGCGGTTCAACCCGAACTCAACAACAACATATATATATATATATATATATATATATATATATATATATACAAATATATGGTGAGTTGTTTTTTCGGGTTTCATTCCGTGTTCTGTGGTTTTGCTCCTCTGAAGGATAATTGTCACAACGTTTCGGCAAAGTTTCATTTGCCATCTTCTACGTGATGATTGAGTTGCGACCTCCGAACTCGACTAATTAATTCGAGTTCTGCTTCTCAATATATAGGGACCGAAACGTTGTGACAATTATCCTTCAGAGGATAAAAACCACAGAACACGGAATGAAACCCGAAAAAACAACTCGTCATACTTCGTCTGTGAGAATCTTCATGCTAACATATATATATATATATATATATATATATATATATATATATATATATATATATATATATATATATATATATATATATATATATATATATATATATATATATATATATATATATATATATATATATATATATATATATATATATATACACGCTATTTCTACTTCACATCAACGATATGTTGGAGGCAACTTCATGCCCAATACACAGCTTCGCGGATGATAGTACCCTCCATACCGCTTTCTCTTCCAGGGCTCCCATATCGGCCCGTGAGACCAGAAATGAACGAGGAAGAAATGTTAACAACATAAATATGGACTTGGCAACAGTTTTCGAATGGGGATCTAATAACTTGGTAGAATTCAATCCAAACAAGACACAAGCATGTCTTTTCTCTAGAAAGGCCGATTCCACTGTGCCCAACAAAGTCTCGTCAGGGGTGACCATAGCATTGAAGCCATCCATTTCCATGCTTGGCATTACTATCAGCAATAACCTTTGTTGGGAGGACCACGTGAGATCCATTTCCAAGAGTGCATCCCAAAAACTTGGTGTTCTATTTCGCGGCAGAAACTATTTCACTTCTAGTCAGCTGCTTATGATCTATAAGGCACAGATTTGACCTGTCCTGGAGTACTGTTCCCATGTTTGGAGTGCGGCACCTAAACATATCCTGAAACTATTGGACTCTGTACAGAAAAGGGCAATCCGTCTCGTCGGTGATGCCTCGCTAACGAACTCGCTCACTTCTCTGGAACGCTATAGAAAAGTTGGCGATCTGTCTCTATTTTATAGATATTTTCATGGGCGATGCTCTCCTGAAATGTCGACAATCCTTCCTCCTTTGGCAGTCTCTTCGAGATTGATCCGTCAGGTTCAGTCTTCACACCCCTTTGTGGCCACCTTGGAGACCTGCAGAACATCTCTCTTCAAAGACTCGTTCATCCAACGAACGGCGAGGCCTTGGAACTCATTGCCTAGGGAGGTGTTCCCCGAGGCATACAACCTTCAGAAATTCAAGAAGAACACCAACTCCTACCTTCTTTCCCTTGGTTCCACGATGTTCTCTGAACATTATAGGATATCCCTCTTCGTGGGAACCAGAACATAGAAATTTCTATACATATATATATTTCCTTGTCGACCTTTCGGCTCCCATTTCGGAGCCGTTTTCAAGACTGAGTGACCTTGCGTCTAGGTCTGAGTCGTTTTACTAACTGGGTTTCATCACTGGAGATCAGGGATACAGGATACTGCAAAAACCCTTCACGATCCTTCATGTCTCAGTTGTAGATGATGCATTGGAGAATGCGGTGGCCATTCATTCAGAATAGCTATCATCTAAAAGCTGTCAAATACCTAATGAACGCTTTCAGATAACTTTGCACATATTCAAAACTTTATGAATCGTGACCTACAAAAAATATAGAGTTGGTTGAATCACCATAAGTTATCCTCGACTTTTTCGGAATCCTGTTACATGTATATTTATTAGTTTATTTTCATATTTTGTCGAAAGAGCCCGACTCCGAAGGAGAAGGGCTCTTTTAGCAAAATATGAAAATAACCGAATGCAGTTTTTTTACTGACAACATGCTTGAATGGAAAATTATTTATTTTGATGCACGAGTATAATTCGGTAGAATATTCCCGGAGTTGAAACAACGACGTTTAAAATTCAGTATTCATGCCTGACAACATGACAAATATACATGTTAACAATCGTTACTATAGATGCTCGGACCGAGCGGGTATTTTTCGATACCTACCGGGTAATTACCAGCCCGAAAATCTCCCGCCGGGAATTTATCGCTGTAATTGATCGAAAATGTCCGACTTCATATGGGATTTTTAACATACGATGGAAGTATTCGTTCCAATTTCTTTGTGAAATTGAATTGATAATGATATTTTCAGAAAACTCATTATTAAACAGTTTTGGATTGGCACTGTAGCTAGTCATATCCCAGAAGAAAGCAATTGTTTTACCTACTTGCTGTCATCCAGTGTCTCGTTAATCATTGAAAATGAGAGATAACAAAAAAAATTGTGATCAGCAGAAATTACCGCATAAGCATGGTAGGAGTAGAAAAAGTACAGTACGCAACTCGAGGATAAGGCTAGTTATGTGCACTCGCGAATTGCCGCACTCTGCTAACGCCTCGTGCTCATAATTTATTGCTCGTGCGTTATACGCTAATAATCATCCTCGTTACGTTAAATTTCAATAATATATATTGAACTTCAATTAGGCAAATTCTTTTCCGAGTGAATGTAACTTTAAGAGGTCACATTCAACAATGAACTATTAATACTTTTTATCCCCAGTTGTGTAAAATTATACATTCAAATCAAAATGTCACATATACTTCGGACTTCCATTGTCCATATTATCAGCTCTATTGAAACCTGTTGCTAAGAGCGAAAGGATAAAAAATCAAGTGAAAAAATCAAATCAAACAAAAATTTTTGGTCAATAATGAAATTAAGGATTGATCGATCGAAGAAAAAATTAAGTTGTTACAAAAAATCGAGATATCGAATATGAATCAAGAATTTTTTTGAATAAAGAAATAAATGAAATAATATTGTGACAAGGAAATTGAAGCATCGAATGTGAAATACTAATCAAATATTGTAAATAAAGAAATAAATGAAATATTACGAAAAAAAAGTTGAAACCAAGTTTTAAGTTGAGTGTACTCAGGATGTTTCGATTGCTGGTATCCGCAATCGTCTTCAGGTGATGACTTCTTTCTTGACTAATATTTCATATTCGATATCTCGATTATTTGTAACATAATTTTTTTTTGATCAATCAATCCTCAATTCCATTATTGACCACCAAAAAAAAACGATTTTGATTTGATTTTTTCACTAGATGTGTATTTTCATCCTTTCGTTCTTAGCAACAGGTTTCAATAGATTCAATAATATAGACAATGGAAGTCCGAACCATTACCATTCAGTCGAATGTGCTAATCCATACATCTGTATGAATCTTCAACGCACTTTCGATAACTCAAAAAATCTAAATTTTGAACGTGTATCGCTATCGAATTACAGTTATTCGATCTAAACAAATTGTAGAATTTGAATGCGTCGACGGGAGGTCTGGAAAAGTTCACTCCGTCCAGTTACGATTCGACAGTGACTTGTAACATCTGCAGATACATGAGAACTTTGCCAGCGGGATATCCGGGCATTGCCGACTTTAAATAAACAATGCTTGTCTCAACTGTTCTTACCCAAATTTGACCATCAATCTATCAAGGGTTTGAGTCCTCATGTCATAAAAGTGCGCCGGTGCTATTTACGTTGGAAACTAATTGATAGGTATCGATTTTCCTTTGAGAAAACACTGTATCCAGTGTTCCTCAAATTGTACCTATTGAAACAAGGGAATTGTGAACCGTTATTATCAAATAATATTGGTTTTCAACTCCCATAATCTTTTTGATTCTAGTCTACTGATTCATACTAGTACTATAATTCTGGCAACTGCTGACTCGAGAAGTGATAATATATCATTTGATGATGGGGTAAATGCAGACAGAAATGTCAAAGTGGTATTTGTTTTCAAATGATCATATCGAATACTATATGTGCTTCCAAGTTAGGATATTGATTATACATCAACTTTCAACAAAATAACACATCCTGCCGGTATATGAAGTTTCAAAAATTACATTTACATAGTTTGCTTCTCTCTCTTTTGGAAAATTGCATGTATCTATAATAGCAAGGAGATTCAGTGATCAAATCGTTTTTCGATGACTTCCCATAATTGAAAATCAAAAACTTTCATAATATCAAGCCCCGACCAAAGCTGATGCGAACAACACGAAGTCATTGCGCCATCTACCCATGGACGAGGTATTCTGAAAACAAACCGAATTCGCCCATTTCTCCTACGAGGAAAATTTAAAAACATTCGATATAGTCGATGGGCATACTTGAAGACTGGCGTTGAATCAAATCATCTTTCGAACAATTCGGTAGGATATAATTCATAGCCCTTCGTGGTATTAGCCAGGGGAGAAGTTGTTTTCTGACAGGTGTCAGCCAAAACTGTGTAGGTAGATTTGAGACTGGCCTGAACGAATTGTTTGAAAGTATGCCCATCGACTATGTCGAATGATTCAGAAATCATCAAAAATGATTGAATGAAAATCACTAATGGAGTCTCAATGTCGTTTTATTGTAAATGCCTTAACAATAATAATAATCCGAATTTTGTAAACAATACTATACTTACCATGATTGTTACGTCAAAGAAGAATATTACTTGATCAAAATAGGTATTCTACAAATGATTGATATTTGACGTTGTGAATTATATTACCTGATCTCATTTTATAGTCTGAACAAAATTTGTTAATAGTACACGAAACTACTCACCTCTCCTTATAACACCTTGTACAGAAGGCACTTGAAAACTTTGTCATATTATAATGGATAGAACTATTCTAATGGAATTTTTGGAAATTTATACTCCTTCAACATTAACGAAGTGAATTATTCAAAGGAGTAATGTACATATCTATTGAGAGAACTGTCCATTGGAGGTTCAATCAGAATTTTCGGCATCAAAGCGCAACTCTCCAAAATAGAACCCAAACCCAATACCTTCGCGCTCGACGCGCGTTTTGCCAGTCAACTTAGAATCTTCTGGACAAAGATGAACACTCATTGTTGACGTTTCCATTCGAAAAATGACAAACATATTATATGACATTGAAATTACGAAGAATTATTACTGTGCATTTCCGCGTTCCTATTTTAATATGTTGGTCATTATATTGCCGATTCTTTGACAGGCGCTCCAGCCTCTAACCACTCATTCATGTCGCTACATTATCCACAACTAGCAACATGCTAGCTACGGTTACCATCGTATTTATTTTGCTTCTGAAACAATATTTTCGCAGTTGTTTGGTTAACACTCAGTTATAATGTTTGAAATTGTTTAAAAAATAAATATGAATGTAAGTCGATCTATTTACACAATATATTATTCTATTTGGATGTAAGGGGAGTAAATGTGTGTGCCGTATCTAGATTTTGACGTAGCAGCACTTAAGTTCGAGACACGTTTGTTTCCATTTCCTATTACAAATATACATACTGTCAGACACTTCTAATAATTCTATCTAACAGGGATATCCCAATTAAAACAATGAGTACGATCAGTCACTCGTGAAAAAGCTTCGCAAGACTGTGTTGCTTGTCATAAATTGCAAATTTTTGAGCTTTCCAAAATGAAACTTGAACGGATTGAAACTAATCATTAATAGTTCGGACAAAAATGCAATTCTGATGTTCTCAATAACAAAATTCTGAAAAGTATTCTTCAGATTATGGGAGATGTCTCACTGATTTTCATAAATATATCCTAAGCAACTTGTGAAATACCACTTCAACTGAAAACGAGTACCATAGTACCAGACCCGAAAAAACAATAGCATTCATGACCCTATTAACTATCGTTCAATAAATACTCCATCACCCTTGGCAAAAATATTAGAAGTGGCCGTTTATGAACAGATTAGCAAATATATTAATGATGATAATTTACTAATGGACTATCGATGAGGTTTCAGATCAAATCACTATCAAGACTGCTTTGCAACTGACAATAACAAAGTGGAAGCTTTCGATAGATGGAAATTTATAGTCGCAGTGTTCTTGGATTTCAAAAGAGCTTTCGAAACAATTGATAGCGATATCCTGTTAATCAAGCTACGCTATTATGGAATTCATGGTACCGTTTCAAAATGGTTCGATAATTATCTGAAAGGTCGTTCTCAAATAACCAAGGTAAATGATGTAATCATCAGTGAAAGAAATATAACCGGCGTTCCAAGAACCTTTGTTATTCATTCTTTATTTGAATGATATCAATTTTCTTCATTAATTGGTTTGCTGATGAGACTCAGCAGTCTGAACCTAGACGAGGCCGTAGAGAAAATGAGCAAATATTTGAAATTTTTCAATAATTTTTTGTTTATGAATAAGCTCATATTGAATACTCTCAAAAACAAGGCCATGATAATAACTTAATTACAAATATAGCCAAATCAACGTAAACAACATAAATATATCAATATATAATGAAAGCATTAATATATATTATAATGAAAAAAAGGTATAAAATATATTGGCCTCAAAGTGGATAACTTTATCTCTTTCACAAATCATGTCAATTACGTTCATAGCAAAAAAATATTCCAACTTTCACGAATAAGTCAACAATTATCGTTCTCTACATCTATAACAGTCTATAAAACTATAATCCAACCTCATTTTTGATATTCCCCAAGTTTACTGTCGGAACTAGATTGTAACAGTTTTACAAAAATTGCAGAATATAGCAAGGAGAATCCTTGAATGCAAGAAGACCAGTTCCATTGATACGAGCTTTGTTGCACTGAAATGGAATTCAATAAAACCTGATTATATTATTTTTCGATGATTTTCATTTATGAAATGTTCAAGGGACAATTACCTTCTTATTCTGACCAGTTTATCACATTCAATGATCTAGTTCACAATAACTAGAGCGGGGGAAGTTCAAACTCTCATGTAGATAGAACCAATTACCAAAGACTATGATGTCTTTATTTCGAAAAGGAATAATTCAATACAATAATTCACCCATTGATATCAAGGAAATCACACCAATGAAAACTAACTTTAATAATGTATATGAATGATTGTGTCATAGACATGGTATTTAGTAACATTAGTTGATGTTTATTCATTCAATCGAATAATCATAATAATATCATATCATAGTAATAGTTCTCAGAATTTTTGGTATATTACGATTTATATTTCAAATAAATATTATTGAAATTTTTTTTTATAGTTCTGCCATCGACTACTAAAGTCATTAGCCAGTTATATATTATTAAAATCATAAACTGTTCATTCTGATTCTTTCATATGTTGTTTGGACCTGAACCAATATTAAAAGAACCAAATTTGCAATTTTTAAAGTGCTGTGCGACCGGCATTGTATGGAATGTTGTGACTTTTTTCACTTTTTGCTTAATATCTCCGTGAAGAAAGGATCTTATCGGTATAGTAGTCTATATACTTTCAACAATGACGTATTTTGCTACATTTTGAGACTAAGACGAGCTCGATACAGGCTGTGGTTTCCATCATACAGTTTTTCGAAAATATGCAATTCTTTCTACAAAAAGTTATTTTTTCGAAATTGTCACTTATTCTGTTAATATTTTCTAAATTACGCATTTCGCATTCATATAAAATTCAATGATATTTCACAAAATAAATGACAATTTCGAGGAAATAGCTTTTTTTTCAGAAAAATGGCTTATTTTCGAAGAACTGTATCGTGGAAACCAGAGCTTGTATAGAGCTCGACTTACTCTCGGATTGTAGCAAATTATGTCATTTTTAGAAGTACACAGATTGACTATTATACCGCTCCGATCCTTCCTACACGGGGATATTGAGCAAAACCTGAAAAAAGTCACAAAATTTCACGGTTTTTTTTGTTAAACTGTTGCTAGTGCAAACCTGGCTGTTTAATATTGGTTCAGGTCCAAATAACATATAAAAAATTCAGAATGACCCGGCGTTTTGCGAGCACGAACCCCCTATTATGTTTCAATTTACTGAACTAATCCACACACCACATAATAATGAAATTCAAGCAGTTACTAGATTGTCGAAGAAACTTTCCGCTGTTCTCCTATGAGAATATTCCAAAACGTTCCACATCACGAAATATCCTAAATGTAAATTCCACGGCTCCAGTTGTCAACAATTATTTCAACTTAAACTCAAATCCACAAGGAAAATAATGAAAGAACATAAAAATGATCTGAGATATCGTCGAAAAGTGAATTCACTCCACTGGATATAACCATATCAGTTGATGAATTATGTAATACATTTTTTGAGTGAATTCTTTGCTCACTATCACCTCTTCTGAATTAATGTCGAAGACTAACCAACGTTAACTGTATGCACGAAAGGTGTTTCTGGAACTAGACTAGTTGAATCAAACTCACCTCCAAATGTCTCTCATGTATATCCAAAAATATGATCATTTTCATGTACTGTTTAACAAAGGAAATGTAATCTGTTGGTAGGTTCAGTGTATGAGGTGTTCACCTGACGTGATATCTGTGACATCCACAGTATTTTGATTTTTTTGTATTGATTTACACAGAATTGCCAGGCCTAAGAATAAACGGTACAAATCGAAAAATAGACTATATTCAACTCAACTTAAAATATACATATATCAAACGTGACATTCAATAATTTTCTATGGAGACCCCTTGGTAACTCATAAGAAACAATTTTGTTCAAGAAAGCAACACACTAATATAATTCAGTTTGCTTCATAACATTTTTTATTCATATTTTGAATATTTTCAATCCTCCATAATAATTTTAGTGTCTTGAAGATGACCAAATAAATGATCGAAACGACGACATAAGCAGAATTTGATTTTCTGTTCCACTGACCACTTCCAACAAAATGAAAAAACTGAGATTTAAAAAATTCTGGGTCGAGATCATTTTCACTTAAAAACAAATTTCATCTGATAATACTAGAATTAAGTATGGTTTGAAGGTCATTATTTTGTGGTGGATAGATTATATTATTTCTTCTAGCTTTTTTGGGTTCTTAGACTAACACAATCTGAAAAAAATAGGAATTAATATTGGAATCTATCTATTTATGTAGAAGGGCAGATTTTCAATCTACCCCGAGAAGTTGCTGCGATAATTAATAATTGTACTGAATGGAACAGAATTGGTCAGCAACTTTTCGTATATCCCATATTTGCCTAACAAAAATATAATAAAGACTGATATATATATATATATATATATATATATATATATATATATATATATATATATATATATGAAAATACTTATCGTTGACGTTTCTGAAACCAAATCCGCTACCGTTTACGAAACTTTCGCAAATATTCTCTTCTAGTTTAGTTTTTATCTTTGCTTTTTGTGAATTTCAGAAATTTTAGTTTTGACATCTGTCTTTCTGGCTGCCACTCTTGAAAGAATTATGTCAAAACTCAAATTTCTGACATTTACAAAAAGCGAAAATGAAAACTAAACTAGAAGATAATATTTTTAAAAGTTTTGTAAGAGATCTGAAAACAGAAGTGAATTTGATTACCGAAATTTCAACGATAAGTATTTTGATGAATATTCGTTCTTGTAATTTATGATAGGCAAATTTGAGGGGTGGTGGAAAAATGATCGAAAACAAACTGATAGAAAAATATTTGATAGAAGGATTTTGATCGAATAACAAAAGATATAATTTAATTTTCACAGAAAAATATATTTGATCGGATTTTTTATCATAGAAAATACATTTGATCGATTTAATTATAATATACAAACATAATAGATAGAAAACGCTTTTGATAAGAAACACATTTGAGAGAAAAAACACTTGATAGAAAACGCATACAGCAGACGTTGATGAAAAAATTTCCATGGTGATATTTGGTTTATATAAAACTACAATTGTTTTACCATCAAGAGAATACAGTTTTTAGAAGGGCCCATTTTTTTATAGTTTATCAACTTTATCTCGAATGTTATTGATATGCCTCGTCTCAAAAGCGCGAATAATTATTCACTCAAGTCATTTGCTAAACAAAATTTCAAATATCATGTAAGTGCACACATTTTCACCGATCAAACTATAGCCCATGGATCCATTTAAAATTTATCCGGTTGCTAAGATCCGAAATGTCAACTTTGATTCTCGAATGATTTATCGGTTATAATTGCAGGATTGCATAAAAATTACCGATAATTTTGCAAGAAAGCGTGATATCTAAAAATTGCAAGAGTTTATTTCCATTTTTTTACAAAATATGAAAATAACCGAATGCAATTTGTATGAGATATCACGCTTGAATGCAAAATTATCTGGTCATTTTTATGCACGAATGTAATTCATTGGAATATTTCACGAATGAAGATATTCTCAAGGAAATGTTATTTTTTGTTCATTTATACTTTCCTCTATAGATTGTATGGAGTACTCACCAAAACGCGAAATGTTTTTCTATTTTTGAAGTCTATTTCCATTGAGAATTGCTTTATTCGCGAAATATTCCAATGAATTACATTCGTGCATAAAAATGACCAGATAATTTTAATTCAAGCGTGATATCTTATACAGATTGCATTCAGATATTTTCATATTTTGTAAAAGAGCCCTCGTCCTTCCGACTCGGGCACTTTCGCCAAAATATGAAAATAAACTCTTGCAATTTTTAGATATCACGCTTTCTTGCAAAATTATCGGTAATTTTCATGCACTAGTGCCATTATAACCAAAATTCTACCCTTCTACACTTGTATAGATTCTAAGATTCATTCTTATTGTATCAGATTGTGGTTGGTTAAAAACCCAGGAAAACTAGAAGAAATAACAAGACTATCGAATAAACTGTTTGGCGTTCTCCTATGAAATTATTCCAAGACGTTCCGCATCACGAAATATCCTAATAGCACCTCGAAAACTCC